>JAEQBH010003626.1:600000-897938 GCA_016808115.1 Tetrastigma voinierianum
TTGGTCACATTTTTAACCTTACATTTTTTTTAAAAATTTTTAATATTGAAATGTAACCTTTTTAAAAGTATTACTTGGACATGAGTTGACCATGTTTGGGTTCTTTGTAGATACTTTTGGCTGGGAATTTTTTCTACGGTGTTTATTTCTATTTATTTTTTGTTAAATTTAATGATTAATTATAAATGCTCATCTATGAATATATGACAAAACGAATAGGAAATTTTGAAAAACTGTTGGTTGTATGAAAAGGAAAAAAAATCTAGAATAAAAAAAAATTGTTATTTTTAGCTATATTTTTGTAGAAATTTATTTTAATGAATAAAGCTATGATCTAACTGTACACGTGCCTTGCATTGCACTTAGACCCTCTTTAGTATATGTAAACAAATTAGAGAAAATGGGAAAAATTAAAAGAATATTTAAAGTTATATATTATTTTTTATACTTTTGAATTATTTTTAAATAAATTAAATAAAATGAAAATATATTTATTTTAAGTTAATTTTTACTTTTTTTTATTTTTTATTTTTACAGGAAATCAAATAAGTAAAAATCATTTTCCAAAAATTAATTACACGAAATGCGAACATTATCTACTTGATTCATTTCACCATTTGGATTTTCAAACTCCAATTAATCCATCATTTTATTTTCTCATTTAATTTAATTCATTGACACCATTCAATTCAAATATGATTATGACCAACATAACATAATTAAGACTTGTTTTAAATTATTCAAAACATTAAATTTAGATGATTTAAATTTAGTTGATCTATTTAAGTACTATATTAAAAAACACTCGATCTAAACACTCAAAAACGATCATATTTATTTAGTATGATTGTTATTAAATACAAGTTTTGGAGAATAATTGGTACATTAATTTAATGAACTTAACATTACTTAGTAACTTGATTTAAGTTTTTTAAATATATTATTAAATTTTATATTTAATGTTAATATTAAACATTTAAAAATTATTTTAGTAATGCTCTCATATTCATATATTTTTTTCGAAACACTCATATTCATATATTTTAGTAAGTCTTTTAAATAATTTTATGAACTTTAGTTAAAGTTTAGATTTTACAACATAATCTCTCCATGACACATAAAACTTGTTTCTTTGCGATAAATTTAACAAAATTTTATTCGGAGAAGATCAAAATCTCTCCCACCATTTTTTCCTCTTTAAACTTAAAACAAATATATACTAACCCTTTGGGTTGTTTGCAATAAATGCAAATCATGAATTCTAGATATTGTGATAAAAATTAAACTCGTATAGTTTGTTTCAAATGTTGAATTATTATAGTTTGATGTCTTTTATCTTCGTCTTTTTATTCTCTCTCACTTAATGTTTGTACGAATAACAGGAAACCTCACAAATTTAGGATTAGTGGAGAAAGAAATTAAGAGCCCTTTTACAATATATGTCAAGTGACCTTCCATCAAGGGTCACAAATAAACACTTTCTTTCAAAATAACATGAATCCACCCTTTCCAACCCCTTTTAGTATTAATGGAATGCGAAAAAAAACTTTACTGTAGATACATGACTTCACTTTATTGTACCTCTTGGATTTTATTTGGTAAGTTCTCGACTTTGTTCATTGTTCCTAGTATATATCTTTCCACACACATTAGATGTATGATATGGGTGTACCCGGAATTTATATTTCCATGAAGTCAAATGACATCCTACATCATGCTGTTAAACAGATCAAAGGCAGAAAGCAATCAAAAACTGATAAATCAAGGGACCCCCAGATTAAGTTGGGGAAGCAAATATCTTGTTTTTGCTCAAAACAATGAAAATGGAATTGAATAGGAGAAAACATACCAACACAACAGCCAAACACCAAAAGGAAAAAAAAAATGAAAGGAAGGTTGACATACCATCCTACAACGGTTTGAATCCACAGATCTCCTCAGATGCAAAGCCAAGTTCTACAACCCCCACTTCACCCTTATATAGATTTAACAACTCAGGAATCTGGTTCTGATATTTGATCACAAACCTATCCAAAAAATCCTCTTCAGTGGGATTGAAAGAACCAAAACCAGATCCTTCCTTACACCAGCCCACTTCAATATCAGAACTTTTACAACCAAGCACCTGGGAATAATCCTCCTCTCAAGCTGAAACTCAGACGGCTCAGGCCCTGAGTACAGTTGCAGTAGCTTCCATCCCATCTTATTAACCAGGAAATCCATTGTGCTCATTATGTTCTTCTCAGATAAACTCATACAAATGGGAAAAGCTCTAAACAACAACATAATCTCATCACTGCTCAAACCCCACCTCCTGAAAATCTCCATTTTCTGTTCCCAAGTTGATTCACTCAATGTAGCAAACACTTGGACTGCATGAATGAATACCACTTGCATAGGGTCCAAACCCCTTTCCACAACCTTCTTCACAATTTCGTGAAACTTTTCGTGCTTTAATTGAATCACGCAGGGATATTGTCTAAGCAAAAACCGGATAGAGGATTCAGGAACTCCAATTTCCCGCAAGGCTGTGATTTTCGGGACGAGACTCTTGTTCACGCTCTCAAGCAAAAGCCTGGGTGAGCGCTTCAATGAATGAACAATCATTTTGTCGAGATGAAGAATGCTCTTGAAAAAATTATAAAGAGGGATTATCTGTTTCTCCAAGCTCCGTGACAAGATCAATGGGCAGGAAGAGAGGATCCTCCCAATGTCTGCTCCTGGCAGGCTCGCGCCCAGAATGCGGAAAAACTCGAGTTTGGGCAGAAGGGTTTTCTCAGGATCATTCAAGAGCAAAGATGGATATGATCGTAGGAGCTTGGGAAGTTGAGAATCGGTGATTCCATAGTTTCTGAGGAGGGAGAGGACCGAGTCGGGCCTTTCTGGGGTTACCAAGTGAAGCTTTCGGGAAGCGGAGAGCGCAGATTGTGGGGATAACCCACATGAGTTAATGAGGTAAGACACTGTGAAAGAGTGTTGTTCCGGATTTTCGTGTCGGGATGATGAGAAGAATCTGAATGCTAGAGAACAATCTTGAAGAAGGGAGAGATGGGTTGTAAAGGTTTTCACAGTGAACCTCCAATTTGGGGATGGATTGGACAGCAGAGACGACACCCCTCTAACGGCGGTACTGAAGCGGACTATCATTTTCCACCTCTAAATCAAAATCAAACCCCTTCACCCTTCTCAAAACTTTCCCGCTACAATAATGGAGCTTCTTCGGCTGCCTGAATCCGGAAATGACGACAGTGTTCATTTATTACTTATCAGCTGTGATAATAGCATCACCGACCATTCTCCATATTTTTGCTCCTCCATACTTGGAGATTTAACCATCCAACAAAATAATATTCTCCATGTTCATTCCAACATCCTCCATTTTCATTCCAAATTTGTAGATGTAATACTCTCATTATTTTATTCTTATAATAATAAATTAATTATTTTAATAATATTTTTATAAAATTTAAGATATTTTTATTTTTATTATTTATTATTTTATTGATTATGAATTATTTTACAGTAAAATGATTTTAATAAAGTGATTCTTTTAAATTTTTATTAAAATTATTTATTGATAATTATATAATACATTTTTATTTATATTGTAAATATAAGACTTTGAGATTTTAATTAACTAATTCAATAATTTTTTAGAAATAAAACCACAACTTCAAATTGAAAATAAAAAAGAATATACATCACATGATATTTTTCACATCGTTTAGTCAAACTAATACATTTGAGCTATAAGAAACATTGTTACCATACATTTTCCACAAATGTTCAATTAATGCATTTCGAAGTGCATAACAAGCTTCTTTATTTTTAATTTGTATCGACCGTGAGTAAATTTTCAAAATGAAAAAATTGAGATTATTAAAAAAATGACTCATAAATCCCAAGCAAGTGGATCAAGTGGTCATAATGATGGTAATTTTAGTAATTTTAATGAATATGATAGTGGAAATTATGGAAGTAGTGATATATCACCATATTATTTTTTATATTATATTTTTATTATTTGGTTAATGTAATTTTATTATATACTTTTATTAATATTGTTTTATTTTCTAATGTAATATGATGCTCTATAATATAATATTTATTAGTTTGAAATGCATTTTTAGGTTTTTAATATATCTTTATTTATTATAATTTTATTTATTTAATATAATTTCATGTTTAAATAAAAATAAAAATATTTCATTTATCATATTCTTAAAAATATTCTAATTTGATAAAATAAATATTTAAAGAATGAATATTGATTTTGAGTTAAAATTATAGATTGTTGGTTGATGCGTCCATATTTGGAAGGATTTCACTATCGCATCTTTCAAATATATAAATGATGGAGACTTTTTTTAATAATAAGTATTATTATTAACTTTGTAAGACCTGAGAAAATTAAATTTACGGAAAAATGAGCAAAAATCATTAATTTAGGTAAAAATCGAAATTTTTCTAAAGATCTCGGGATTGACTGACAGTTTGTAGTTGGGATTGTCTCACGAAATCTACCTTCTTTCACGTGAATTTCTTGGTCGAGGCCGGTGTTGTTCGAATTTGCACGTTTAGAGGCACAAAGTATCAGTTAACGTTAAAGCAACATGTGATGTATTGAAAGTCGCCTCGGCATGTACTCATGTGACATAGTAGAGAAATGATGGAAGCGCCGACGGTAGGGGGTGGTGCCATGATGTCAAAAATCCAAGGGAGTGAGGGATAGTTGGCATTAATAAATTTGATTAAATGATAATAAGACGGGGAAATAGAGAATAATTATTTGTCTCTACTTGGCCCAAGTAAAGACAAAGCATGAAAGGCTTGATTCGGTGACTTTAGGTTTGTTTTGAAGAGTGTGATGGTTTCTCTCTGGTTTGGTGATCAAATGCCCAGAATTCTTTGGAGAAGCGAAGGAGAGAGTAGGCTCCTACCGCAGTGGGGCCTACAGCGGGGGCTGGTTTTGGGAGTTTCGGCCAAAGCTCGAAGGTAGGGGACTTTCCTTCACTGCCCAGAAGTTACTTTGTTTAAGTGTTTGTGGATGTTCGGTTGGTTTGAGACCCGAGACCATTTGATCGTCCCAAAGCAGGGAATTGAATTTTAGAGCCGGTTTTTAGACAATCAGTATGAAATTACAATTTGTTTGAGGCTATGAGGTTATACTTTGTGCTATAAATCATGTGTTAGATTTTGTATGAAGTAGGAAATGAGCTATGAAGTCGGGTTCTACAAAGTGAATAGATGATTGGATTAGTGACGAGTGGCTTGATAACAGGGTTTCACTATTCTATGAATAGTGTTTCACTAAATATTTTTATTGAAATAATATTGTTTGGGTTGATAATTGTGTCAGTTGTCTTGATTTGTGAATGCTTCCATGTCTCTTAATTTTGGTATTGATGATGAATAATGCATAAATGTTTATACAATACTTTAGTTATGTAAATATATGCATGATGATATATTTTGCATATGTGATATAATTGTGTAGAAGCTGGCGTAATGCGTTTGTATGCGTGGGGTATTAACCTAGGAATTAGGTGTGAGTGCATGACATAGATTTTCTGAAAAGCTTAGAACATGGTTGTAAAGGAATTTGCGGGATAAATTTAGAAGAGCAGGGTTGGAGGCACGGTCGACGGAATCGTTTCGGTTCGAGAACCATACTGAAAATTTGTTTGGTTTGCCCGACACGGCATTTGCCTCGGAGGGTAGTGTTCACATGGCCCTTTGCTCGACATTCGATGGTGTATTTTCAATAACAACAGACTTTGTTTGAGAAAATGATTATTTTCTCATACATGAAGCAAGCAGGAGTGTGAGTGAGTCGGGAGGCTCGGGACATGGGTTGGTCGTACTTAGACATTAGTAGGATCGCGCATTTCTTTTAAATATGTAACAATAATTTTACATTGGGCATTGCATGCGCTTGTTGGAGTAACTGGTAGGGTGATTCCTATTTGGGCATTAGCTACTACATTAGAATTATATTTATTTAGTGCGGGGGAGCGCCTGAGAGGCGGCTCAGCATCTAGTAGATGCAGAAGAAAGATAGGGTTGTGACTTTGGTGTTTTAGTTGAAGACATGTATTGAGATGACTTCTTAAACTTTAATATATGACTGTATAAGAGTAAATTAACTTAACTCTTAAGCATGGTATATAGTTGGTGCCAGATGACAAAGTATTAGCTGCGTAGTGACTGAAATGATGCGTGTTTCTTCGTATTATATGTCTTACTATGATGTTGATTGTGACGGAGTTGGAGTACCTCGGGTAAGAGCTCCCATTACAAAGGAGACTACACTTTCGATTTTAAATGATGGGCAATAGGGTTCACAGCGTTCGCGTGTCAGCGAGTTGGCGAGATGGTCGGCAAGATTTTTCAGTTTGAGCGTCACAATTCTCCTATTTTATTTATTATATTATTGTTCTTTCGACTATTTGATTATCGTAACTAATAAATAAGTATTTTAATTATATTTTTTATAACATGTTTTATTTTGATATAACCTATTTATTATTTATTATTTTACTAATATTGAATTACTTTTCATATGTAATATTATAACAAATATAGATGTTACAAGTTGAAGATAAGAGATCAATGGTTTTGCCAAAAATAAGCGAAATCGAAAAACGTTACCAATTGAAGATACTTTGAGTTAAAAAATGAACACTACGAATATGGTTGGCATTGAGAAAAGCAAGAAAAATAAATTATGAGGGAAAATCTTGACTGAAATTTCAGACCCATTTGAGGCGTGGCGCATATTTCAAGGTGAAAAAAAAAAGAAATTGATTATTGAAAAAATAACACCAATCAACAAAGTGGATTAAGTGAAGTCCTAATGACAATGATTTTAGTAATTGTAATGAATATAATGGTGCTGTAATTATGGAGGTGATTTACCACTTTATTAGTTTATATTAATATCTTTGTCATTGAATAACATATTTTGATATCATAACTTTTATTAATGTTGTTTTTATTTTCTAATGTAATATGATGCTCTATAATATAGCTATTTGTGTAGTTTAAAATGTATTTTAGGTTTAATATATTTTATTTTTACACAATTTTTATTTATTTAATGATTTATATTTATATTTAAATAAATAAAATTATTTCATATATCATATTCTTAAATATTATGGTGCAGCGAATGTTTGAAGAATGAATAGTAATTTAGAGTTGAAAATAAATATTGGTTTTTGGAGTTGGGTCTCTAACATATGGCTCCATCATCTCTAAATATATAAAAGATGCTAGATTTCCTTCTAGAGATACTCTAATGCCTCCAATGAAAAAATTAATGCTCCACTGACTTTATTTTCCAAACTCCACCAAATTTTTTTTTTTACACATATACATATTTTATAATTTTTTTACACAAATACATATTTTATAGCAATTATTATCATTTTTTTTTTTCACTTTTACTCATTTACATATTATGTTTTTGCTATTTGTTATAACAAGAATCCAAGCTTGAAACCCCTCATGTTTACATCACCCCATGAATCGGGCTTAGGCATATGGGCTATTTTATTTTTAAAGACAATAAATAATAAATTATTAAAAAATGAAGTCTTTAAATTTTTAAAACTTTTGATAATGAAATATACGTAAAAATAAGCTTTAAAAAGTAAATAATTTTAAGGTAATGGTGAATTTTTAAGTATATTTAAATAAGGGAAATATAATTTATTTTTAATTTTTTAATTTTAACTTATATAACATATACATGGGTAGTCAAATAAGTAAAATAACAATCTTCAAATGAATTGCATTAATGAGAGCATTATCTTGTTGATCAACTCCACTATTTGCATTTTCAATCTTAGATCCATAATTTTCTTTCCTTGATTTAGGAACATGCAAAATGAAGGAGAGGGTATTCCTAGTGTATATAAATATGGTTATGTATTTATCAATATATATTTGAGGGAGGTTTTTGTAACCCCTCAACTCTGAATTAAGGGCGTTATTGTCAACTCACATACATGGCATTAAAACCCCATTTATAAATGACAACTTCAAAATTCTTGATTTGAAATCTTGTTTGTCTTGAATATGCTCAAAAAAATTTAAACTAACTTCGTAAAAACAACAATTTTGTGGACCCATTTTTATATCTGCGCTCGTTGACAAGACTAGTTTTTATTTTAAAAAAAAAAATTCACTTAAAAAAAAGAAAGCTGGGTGTAAGCTTTATTTTGTTTATTTTTGGAAAATAAAATAAGAAATAAAAGCTGTATATTGAGCCCTAACACATTTAGGAAAATGTTACAGTGTTTCTGCAAAATAAATCAAAATCCGAGGGTCATATTACTATATCGAGAGGGATACAGTGGTATTTGTGCTCCGTCTAATTCATTATAAAAAGCGATTCTATCTTAAATAAGTTTGAGAGGAAGCGATAAGCTTTCAATTAATTTATTAATTAAGCAGTTGCCAGAAAGAATCACGCTGTTCGGAGTAACATTAAAAAAAATAGTTGATAACTTATAACGAAAAGATCAGAGTCAATTTTATTTTTTAAAGATAATTATTTGCATTTATTTTATAAAAATATTTATTAAAGAAATCCTATAACTGGGTCAAGATTTACATATTTAGAAGCTTCAATTTAGAAGGAAAAATTAAACTTATAATTTAATTAAAAAATTATTATTCTTATTAAGAGGAAGATATCTTATTGAAATTTTGTTTAAAAAAGTATTTTATTCATACAAATTAGATAAATCACATTTAGAAAACAATCGAAACTTTGAAGGATTTGATCAAAGACAACATTTTTAGTTTTTATTGAAACATGAATTTTTAGATTCTTTATGAACGAAAACATTTTTTAGCTTCTTTATTGAAAAAATAATTATTTAAAAAGTATGTATGAATTTGGCATTAAATCAGATTATTGAATTTTTATTTTTATTAACACATGAATTATAAAATTATGTTCATTCATTGACTAAATATACGATATATTTATGCTGATTACTAGTTTGTATAAATATAATCATAACAAATGATTAAATATGATAAGAATAATGTACTAAAAAGTCCTACTTGTGATTTACAGTATTCCCGATTCTTTGTTGAAATCTGGTATTCCGCTTATCATTAATCCATACTCTGTCAACAAAAGCACCATGAAGCAAAACAAAATAAGCCCAAAGGAAAAAAGGGCATCAAAGTAGGAAAAAAAAAAAAAAAAGAGTTGAGTCACTGTCAATTTTCAAACCACATCTACTAATAATAAACTAGGTCCAAACAATATACTCTGAAACTAATCCAATTTATTTCATTCCTTAGCACAATGACTTAGAATGTCTCTCAAGTTATCATTGTCATAAGTTCATAGTCTCAAATTGGTAATTAATATACATATTCAATTTTGATAAATTCTACAAAATACAGATTTCATACTAATTGGTAAGTCTCATTCAATAACAAGTCCCCAAGCTCAAATTACTAATCAATACATGAATCAAATTTATAAATTTCAATAACAAACAAAATTTTCTAGCAAGTTCAATTTCCCCAAATATTTGTAGTAATTCAACCTAATTCAAATAAAGCCCATAACATTTTAATATTTTCTAAGGAGTAAATTAAAAAATTAGGTCAGTACAACAATTCCAAAAGTGATAACTTAGGGTAAATTCAAATATTACAAAATTTAATTTTCCATTTCAAGACCAATTTGACATATTAAAGTCTAATGCATCTAAAAAAAACTTATAATTTAATATTTGACAACCTAAAGTCTATGGATATTTTTTCAAGTTAACTATTAACAAAAAAAAATATAATAACACATAAATAACACAAAATTAAACTCAAATACAATAAAATTAAAGAAAAATGCAAGATTCATGCTAATAACAGAAGTTTAACCAACAACAATTTTTTCATATCAATATACATAAATTTCATAATAACCCATAAAAGAAAAATCTAATCCCACAAATATATACATATATTAATTTTATGCTAAAGCAAATGTGTAATGGGTGTTGACAAAATGAGAAGAAAAAAAAATGTGGAAGAAGAAAGGAAATAGGGTCACCGCGACTGGTCCTTGTGATGGGGTGTTCGAGAAGCCATTTCCCAACGCTAAAGTAAATTGAAATTGTAAAAAGAAAAACATAGTATTTATCTTTGTGATGTATGCTTTAATTTGCTTATTTTAAAAGTCAAATGGATGAGAAAAAAAAGAAGGAAGAAATACTCCCAATCTTTGAAAATGGATGATTAGGATGATCGACCGATAGCAAATCGTTAGTTCAATAAAATCGGTTATAGAATCGGCGGGAGCTTGAATGAAACTTGGACCGACCTGGCCAGTGACCGGAAGTGACAGATCAACAGATGGGATTTGGCTCCACATTTCACTATTTTTTGATTAAACGATGTGGTTTTTAACTTGGGTTAGAAGGTTTTGTAACTAGAAAAGAATTACAAATCAAATCATGAGCTGGTGGTTAAACGTAGAAAGAAGTTTACAAGGAAACCATTGTGCATTAACGATTTATTTATTTTGAATATTTAACAAAATTATATGTGTGATAAGGTATATATTTATGAAATAAGTTTTCTTCTATTTTTTTAATATTTGCTTTATATTTAAAACATATTATACTTATTTTTTAAAATAAAATTTATGAAATACTTTGCTATATAAAAAATAATAAATAATATCTTCGACTCTTATTAATTATAAAATTTTGTCTTTCAAGCAACCATATTTATTCACATGTAGTTCATGCATGGGTTCACGTCGTCAGGGATCGATCTAAGCGGGCATATCAGCAGAGTAACTTACAGGTCGATTATCGTTAATTTTTAAAGCATCCTGAATGGGGGCTAGAGGATAATAAGAAACTAAAGGAAGAGGAACATGAGAAGAGCCAGTTTGGGAGTATAAGAGAAGCCAGTTTGGGAGTATAAGAGAATGAGAAGAGGAGAATAAGAAGATAAGAGAAAGCAGGAAGAAGGAGAGAAGCAAAAGAGCCAAAAGGGGGGAGATGAGAAGCGGGGAAAGAGAAGGAGAGCGGGAAGAGGAGAATGAGAGGAGCAAAAGGAGGAGGACACGATTGGTTCTTCCAAAGAGAGGAGAGAGAGTGTATGGGTTGGAGTAATGCGGGTTTAAAGGAGATGGTGAGGCTAAATCAAGGAATAGAGGAATGAGGGATTTGAAAATAATAATAATAATAAAATCAAATCAAAAAATAAAGTTCAATAATAATAATATGTGAGCAAAATTTAGGTCTACAAATTTCTAACTGACATAGAGTACTAGTTAAAAAAATATAACGACATATCATTAAAACATCTTGGCTCAATATAATTTATTCAAGAGCTAATGATATCAAAGGCAGCACAATATTTTAACAACATGGCGTTAATAATAAGTTCTAGACATTTCAATTTCAAAGCATGACAAGTAGTCCAAATGATGCAAAAAAGTGCAACAAAACTAATTGAAATAGTTTTCAATTCTCTGCTATCTCCCTACTACGAAGTGTGTATTCATTAGTCGATATGCAAGGGTACCTAAAAATGTTTAACTTGACAAAGGTATTTAAAAACATAATAAGAAATTTTTAATGCAGTTTCATGGATCATGTATATCTTTTTTCCCACAAATTGGAGATATAATATATTTATATTTTCTTCATAAATCTCATAAAATCTTTACGAGAAAATAAGACAAATATATTCTAAACAAATGTTCATCATATTTTTTGTTACTCAAATAGTTTCATATCTTAGTCAAATCCACTAATATTTCAATTCAAAACACATACACCCATGATTTCTAAAAAAGCATATATTTGTTTAAATGAAATTGTCATTATTCTAACCGTTTTAGTTGGCAAGAAATGGTGTTGTCAACTATTATAGCTTTATTATTGCGCGTGGCACAAATTAACCTCTTCCGCTACTTGGGGTTGTATTTGTCCAGCCTGCTTTGTGTGTGAAGAGAGAGGGTCGTATTTGTCAATTATTGAAAACCATTGACAAAGCCGTATTTGTCTTATTATAACCTGTTGACGGAACCGTATTTGTCAATTTCTGTAACCCATTGATAGGGTCGTATTTGTGCTTGTTATAAACAGTTAATGGGATCACATAAAACAAAAGTCAAACTCTTTCAGCATGTTAAAATTCACACAAAAAATGCAAAAGTATATTTCTATTACTTTCAATTCTTACCATAAACATTCACAAATCAATTTTTCATATATGTATTTGATCCATGCATATGATTTAAACAAATATAAATTTTCAAAACTCATAATCACATATAATAACAAAATATTTTGTCCTATAATAAAAGCTGCATTAATCTTCCTTATCTGGTATTCCAAGATATTAACAAAAACCAAGAAGCCTCAAGATATTAATCTTCATATTTGTCTTTTATAGGAACCAAAACATTTAAACCTAAAATCTCAAAAGCTCTTCAGCTTGAGAATTTCAAATAAATTAGGTTATTTTCCTTTAAGAGCCTCAATCAGCATTTTCCAACTATATACAAATTCATTAAATACCAAAATTAGGTATTTTATAAATATCATTTTTGATTTGCAAATTTATAAATCTTTTATAAACAAACGGTTTCTTTTATTTTAAAGGAAGAATTATCTAGGGTTTCCAAGTAAAAAGATTCAGGTGATCGAGATCGAAAATACGTGAGAAATGTTTCCAACCTCTATTTCTCATTATTAATAACATCTTTCTTACATTTCCTAATGTTTCACCAAAGTTTAAGTAGTCTTAAGTTTTTCAGATATAGGTTCTAAAGGTGAAAATTTACTCCATTATCAAACATGACCACAAATCAGGACTCCATAGACACTCATGCATTCTAATCATGACTGGGTTTCCATATTTTCAAGTTTTAAAAAGCGGCTTATAAATCTAAACATAAAAATCCTAAATACTTAAGATTAATATTTCTTGAAGCTTGAAATCTCTCTATTTGAAATCCTATCTCATTTCTTCTTTAAGAGAAAAAAAAAAACGAAGAAGGTTACGTAGAAGCAAAATATTTATATATTAGTTAAAAATTCCTTCCACTTAGAGAAATTGTAAAACCAAACATCTTAGGCCCTGTTTAGTAGGTAGAAAATTTTATGTTTCTCACATTGAGTGCACTTTAATCAGACGGTTTAGTTACGAGAATAAGAGCGGCTTTGTTGCTGGCAGAAAATGGTCTTTCTTCCAGCATTTGTATATCTAGACCAGAAAGCTTTGGGTAAGCAGAAGTTTTTCATTTGTTTCGAACTAAATTAATAAAATGGGGTTGAAAATGAAAGCGTGACTACTGTAAATTAAGTCTGAAGCGTATTTTAAAATGAAAAGCTAAAGATTATGTCCATTTGAAAATTTTGTGTCTGGATTTTGGATGGGTTAAATTTTGAAGTGGAATGGCGACATGTTTTACACATTTTTTTAAATAATGGAGCAGCCGTTTTACTTCATGTATGATGTATCTCACTAGCATGAATGCATGATGGGATGGCCCTGATCTATTGGTTCATCATCGGCTGGCCCAACACGAACCAGGCCCAAACCCAAAACCAAGAGAATGATGGGGTGATCGCCTGCTATGCCTATACTCGGCCAGAGGGCTTAAAAAACCTAACGATGGTTGCCCCGGAGAGAGAGAGGTTTAGGAAACAATGATGCGCCACCTTCTTCTTCCTCGTTGCGGTCCTTTGCGCCATTTATCAAATCCTATATCTCTTCCTCGTCTTGCCCATTACAAAGCACCGAGGCCGCCTTCCCCCCCAACACCTCCCAAACCACCCAAAAAGCCAGTTTCTTTTACATTCCATGATGAAACCTGGGAAGATCCCTACAGCTGGATGTCCAATCTCAGCGACAAGGTGGCAATGCGTCACATGGACGTCTACATGGAACAAGAGGAGAAGTACACTGAAGCAGTGATGTCGGATGCCGAACGTCTCCAGTCCAAGCTCCAGTCCGAAATGGCCTTTCGCATGACCCCCGAGCTCTCCACTCCTCCAATTAAGTTCGGCCCATGGTATTGCATCCGCGTTTGGTTTCTCAGAAAAAAGAAGAAATTTTTATTTTTTTTAAAAACAAAGAGAAACTCAATTGTTGTTGAGAAAACCGAGGGAAAAAAAGATATGAAATTGAAATTTTAATCTCTCTCGTTTTTCATCGACTTCCTTTAGAAATAGATGCAATCTTATTAATTTTGTTATCTGAAGGGTATTTTTTACAATTTCAAGGTTGGTCTTGCTCGCCGCAGGTTGTACTATCGGCGGGTGGAAGAAGGGAAGCAGTATCCAGTGCTGTGTCGCAGATTGGCTAGCTTAAATGAAGAGTTCATTTCGAATAAATCTCCTTCTGCTGGATTCGATTTTACCTCGGGTAGGAGAATTGAGCAGAAGCTGATTGATTACAATCAAGAAGCTGAGAGATTTGGAGGTAATGCCGTTTCATTTCAGTCTAAATTTAACCGCTGTTTGGACTGAGAAGAATAACAGAAACTGAAAATTAGAACTTTTGCAAGATTTCTGCTGTCCTGAAACCTTACACTGTGTATGGAACACCATATTTGTCGAGGTTACCAGACAATCTAGCGTCGGGCTGATATTTTTCGTTTACCATCGCATGGGAAACCCGTACGCACGTAATAAAACTGAGGATCATATACCGAGTGCTAAATGTCATGAGGAAAAAATGGGCTTAATCTAAATCCTACCACTGTTGGTGAGAAATCAATCAACCCCAGAACTCCTCCTCAAAAACTTCCATTTTCTCGGATCATGTCCGGGTTTACTCTAAAGGGTTTAGTTTTTCTTCTACCTTTCCTTTATCCCTTTTCTCTGAAAACCAGATGGAGGATGAATATTATTTGCTTCGACAGTTATTGACTTCTGTTTCAATTTACAGGGTATGCCTATGAGGAACTATCAGAGATATCACCAGACCATAGGTTTATCGCCTACACTATGTATGATAAGGACAATGGCTACTTTAGGTTATCTGTTCGGGATTTGAATTCTGGTTCAATTTTAAATAAGCCTCAAGCTGATCGGGTTTCAAACTTGGCATGGGTGAAGGATGGGAAGGCATTGCTTTATACTGTGACAGACGATAAGAAGAGGCCATATCGGTTAGTAATTTGTAGATTCAGACTGAATGTGTATTTCACTATTTTTCACGTTCAGCATAAATAATGAAGTCGATTATTGCACTTTTCATCATAGGATATACTGTAGCATGCTTGGATCAAATGAAGAGGATGTTAAGCTTCTAGAAGAATCAGATGATAATGTATATGTTAACATTAGGCATACCAAGGACTTTCAG
Source organism: Tetrastigma voinierianum (assembly GCA_016808115.1). NCBI lineage: Eukaryota > Viridiplantae > Streptophyta > Magnoliopsida > Vitales > Vitaceae > Tetrastigma > Tetrastigma voinierianum. The sequence goes on from JAEQBH010003626.1 coordinate 615,367, forward strand.
TTTGTGACTGTAAATACGTTTTCACTTACATCCTCAAAGGTATCAATTTGCAAGGATTTTCTAGTTGACATTTGCAAACATTCTACATTTTACACTACTGGGGCCAAATTATATTTATAACAATTCTTTAGGTCTTCCTCATAAATGCAGCTGATCCTTTGGTTGGCATGACATTAGTATGGGAGTGTGAGGGAAAAGCTCACTGCATAGTTGAGCACCATCAGGGATGCCTTTATTTGTTTACAGATGCTGCAAGAGAGGGCCAACCTGTTGATTGTCATTATCTCATCTATTCTCCTGTTGTAGTATCATCTGGCCAAAGAAGTTGGGAGGTTAGTGTTTAACTCTTACCTGCTCTGTGTTTCATAATTAAACTATTTCACTCTTATGAAGATGTTAAATATTTATTCATAGTATTCTTGGATCTGCATTACTGCTTCTGCACAAGGACTTGATACTCAAGCATTTTGGCAATTGTCTAATTTCTATTTCCGTTTATTGATTCCTCCATGAAATATTTTTTATGCATTATATTGTCAATTTTTTTTTCTGACTCCTATAAGAAATTGGCCTATATGTTCTTGTTTCTATACAATTTTCTCGTTCTCCCTCTTATTATGCTGTTCCATCTAGTTATGTTTTCCTTCCTTTACCCACTGCAGAGTGTATTTATTGATGATCCAGACTTAATAATCGAGGATGTTGATTTTAATGCTACACACATGGTATTCATCGTGAGGGAAGGTCGAAATTTTAGAATTTGCTCAATTGCCCTTCCTTTGCCTAGAGGGAAGGTAAGACACCTTGTGCTTCTGTATTTGTGCTTATGCATATAAGCAGTTTAGTATTCTCTGTATATTCTTTGTATTCCTATTTTCATGTTTAATTTGTGTTGTTATTCTCCAAGTTGTTGGTACTGCCCATCGGCCTGATCCTAGCATCCAAGAAATGATATTGTTATTGGCTTTCAAGAATACGAGATACTATTAAACCTATCCTTTAAAATATAGACTCGGAAACAGAATTGATGACTGCACCATATCACAAGCAAAAATGCTATAGACATGAACCATTTTTTGTTTCTTGAAAATTGAGCTACTTTTGCTGACTAGCTATGTAAAGCATCTCAATAAAAAATCATTTTTATCATATTTCCCTTGCGGTTTCATACCTATGTGAATCTTTTCTTATGGGAATGGGATCATGTTTCTATGTTACTAATTATTTCATATTTTCTATTGAGATTCAAAGTTATCATGATATTTTGGAGCGACTGATTTTTTTTTTTTTGGCTTCATTCTATTTCTTTATATTTTCTGTAGGAATTTTTCTTTCTTTGTTGCCTTTTCTATACTAATTCCAAATTATGTGAAATGTACAATATACAAATATGAAAACTCCCTGGAATCTGTTGAAAAGGTCAAGATTATAGAAATTGGGGCAACATTTGGGAAACTACAGGGAAAATTTCAGTAAAACTTCCCAGCATGGAAAAGGACATAAAAAAATTTCTATTTTCCATAATTTCACTCCAATGAGAAATTTCTGCTGTCAAAATGGTCATATTGGTTTTTTTACATCAGTCAAAAAAAAAAAAAAATGGTCATATTGGTTTTGATACGTCATTTAATGTTTGTTACCTATTATCATATCTGCATGTTTGGTTATCATTTCTCTTGTCATGTCCACTTGTTTTTTGATCGATAATAATTTAAATACAACTTGCCATGTCCACTTGTTTGCCCCACTTTCCTATTATCTTCATGTTTTCTTCAAGATTAAGCTTCCTAGTTTCTTTTTCCTACTTTATTTTGTCAGCCGTAAATCTGCCTCTGTTTAGGAAATCATAGATGATATTCAATTAATTCCAACTTTTCTGTTTGATTTGTTTTAAATGAAAGGAGATTATGTAAACATCGTACTGTGTTTGTTAGCCTAAGTGAAAAGGCTGAGAAACAACTAACAAAAGCTACTATCATAGAATCCATACATCTTTAACAATGGGCTTATTAGATGGAACCATTTTCGTTAATATTTTGGAGATTATATCGCTTACATAAAAAATTTTGAATGCTTGTTCATTGTACATTGATATTGAAAAATATTGTATGAATATGATTGCACATTTTGAGTTGTTTAATCTTATATTTTTCCGTTGGTGTGGCAGGGAGCAGTTTACCTGAAAGAGCTTAGCCCACTTTTCCTACCTCTTCCAAAATATGTTTCCCAAATCTCACCTGGACCAAATTATGATTACTACTCCTCAGTCATGCGCTTTACTGTGTCATCACCTGTGGTATGTGATCATTCATGGGTTGTTCCATCTGAAGATTGTTTTAAACATGCACTTTTATGCAGTCTATGCCCATTAAACACATAGTTGACATCAGTGGCTAATAAATTGTTTGCATGAACCATTCCAATTCAATTGGTATTGTCTGTTACAAGTATATACTGAGAGTCTGTGGTTTTTTTAAATCGCATGTTACTGAGTGCAATTAGTGATCTTTATTACTCTATTATGGTTGTGATAAAACCTGGACATAATGATTTTTTTTCTTTTTTGGTTGAATTAATGACAATAATTTGAAACAAAAATAGTACACCAATAGACACAGGATGTGTAAATGGGGCAACAAAAAGAAAGGCCTTAAAAGAAGTCACAAAAAATGAACTCTAAAGAAGACTCCACACAATCCGAGCTTGATGTTCTTTTCTGGCTGAATTAAAGTAAGGAAGTTTCTAGTACAGTTGTGAGGTCTGTTTTAAGTAGTTAAATGATGTGCTCATAGATCCATTGGATCACCTTTTACTTGTATTGTTGAGCTGTTGGAGCTTTTTTTGTTGATAAGTATTGTTGAGCTGTTGGAACTTGAAATCAATTCTATTTATTCCCCATGAAGTTTCTTTAAATTTCTTGTGTTTATGCCACCCGTCTTATCAAGACACATGAAATTTCTTCTAAACAACTGTATCTGTTATCTGTGAGACCAGGCACACTCTTAACATATACATGCTGCACGGACCACCCGTTTCTTCCAATATAATCACACAAACTAATACCTTTCACTTAATTATTGTAGACTTTGGGTTGTCTTTACTTTTCTCGAGGCTAGATTCAAGGAAAGTTTGAGGTTTGTTTTGGCAGGCATAGTATGCAATTGGATGCTGTATGATAACATATTGGTGTTAGTAAGTGGCATATAATCTTTAATTGAAGATGGTAATAATGTGATATCCTTTACTGTTTTTTGAGTTGTATATACAGGTCACCTTTTTTTCTGTTCCTTTTTCTTGTTTTTCCAATATGTGGCATCTCCAATCAAGGATTTTCCAACACTTTTTAGATGCCTGATGCTGTAGTTGACTACGACTTGCCAACTGGAATGTGGAATATCATTCAACAGAAAAACATTCTCTTTGAAAGGACACGAGTTCTCTATGGAACAGAATCTTCTGCAAGTAGTCTTGCAAATGCCTCAATTTCCAAAAGATCTGGATCTACAGATGAAGCAAAGTTCGAAGATGATGTCCTCTGGAATGACCTTTCTGAGTTCTATGCTTGTGAAAACTATGATGTCTCTTCTTATGATGGAGTTTTGGTTCCTTTGACCATTATATACTCACGCAAAAACAAGAAAGAGAATCACGGTCCTGGAATACTTTATGGCCATGGAGCTTATGGTGAGTTACTTGACAAAAGGTGGAGAGGTGAATTGAAAAGCCTTCTTGATCGTGGTTGGGTGGTTGCTTATGCTGATGTTAGGTATGTTTCTCATCAATGCTAGTTCAGATTCTTGATCATGAAATTGTTCTCATTTTCTTAAGACAACTCAAATTTGTATTTTGTTTTTAAATATCATTCCATTGCTTATTGCTTAATTATGATGGATTAAGTGCTCTTTCTTAGAGGCGGAGGTGGTGGGGGCAAAAAGTGGCATCATGACGGCAGAAGGGAAAAAAAACATAATTCCATTGAAGATTTTATCTCCTGTGCCAAATTCTTAATTGACAAGAAGATTGTACAGGAGGACAAGCTTGCCGCTTGGGGATATAGTGCTGGGGGGCTTTTGGTTGCTTCTGCAATTAATTCTTGCCCAGATTTATTTCGTGCTGCTGTTTTGAAGGTATATATGGTACTCTGAACCCAGTTTATGGATTGTCTCATTCAGTGGTGCACAGTCTTTCATCTTCTGTGGTCATCTGATATTGGAGGAACTTTCTTATTTCATGGAACAATCTTCTGCCAAATATCCTTACTCTACTTTTTATAATTATTGAAAGGATCAAATGCTATGAAAATTCATGATTTTGGATATTTGTGGCTCTAAAGATGCTTTGTCAAGTCATACGCTTTGGGGGCCATGAAGTTTTATTTCAGTTTCAGCTCTAATTTTACTCCTGTCTAATCTGAATGATAAAATATTTTGTGTCATTTGCAGGTTCCATTTTTAGATGCAACCAATACTCTTCTCTACCCCATATTACCACTTTACCCTCTTGACTATGAAGAGTTTGGTTACCCTGGGGACATTGAAGACTTTCATGCAATACGAAAATATTCTCCGTATGACAATATTCAAAAGAATGCTCTTTATCCTGCTGTCTTAATATCATCTTCTTTCAATACACGGTAATTTTAAAAATTTTCTTTTCCAAGATTTCCTTCAAATTTCTGAATTTAACTTGCAGGATAATAGTGAGACAAAAAAAATTGCTCGTTAAGCATGAAAAGTATGCAGAGTGAAAGCTGGGGGAGGGATGATAGCTAAGAAGAAAAGAGTGTTTGTTCCCTCTACCATTCTACTCCCTTCTGATTGTGAAATATCTTCAACAAAGTGCAGTTGAATGCTATCATAGATTTACTGAAAAAATTCATTTGATGCCCTGCCCATCATAGTTGTTGATAGCAAAAGTTTTAACATTAAACAATTTTTCTCCATAAAATTGCCATTTCACATTGAACGGCTGAATTTGATAATGTAAGTTAAAAGACCAGAACAATATATTATGTTAGATTGGAGATTTTTTCTTGGGCCAAAACTGATATTTTCCTTGTGGGCTTGTTCATAACAAATTAAACATGGACCAAAACTCAGAAATGTTAGGTTGTGATAATCAGAGTGGTAACTTTTATTCTATAACCTGTTTATTTTTTTATTATCATATACAGAATTGACTGTTTACTATGCAGATTGAAATGCTAAATTTATAATTACTTGGCTTCTGAAAGCTCTTTCTACATTTTGTTTTGCATCTTAGTTGGGCTCTTCATATCCAGAGTTCATGTATATTAGATCTTCATGTTAGTATTCTTTTTTACCTGTATATAGACATGTGTGTCATCCGTCACTTGGTTTGACCTTGTTATAGCATAGATCTACTTTACATATAGAGTTGTAACCTGTTAGGAAACTTGTCATATAGAGTTGTATTCTATTAGGAAGGTTAGATTGACTTTTGTATATATATATTCACAATGAATCAATGCAAATTACAAGGAATTCTTTCCTCCAATTCTTCCCTCTTGCTTTCTACATGAGTATGAAAGCAGTTTAGTTTGAGCAAATTAGGAAGAATTTCGGAAGAATCTGGCGGAGTGGGGGTGATCTTTGAAACACCCATTTAGAGAGAAAGTGGGGTACCACACGCCCGGGAGGATGCCGTCGTTAACGAGCGGGGCCACCAGACCGGTGGTTGGAAGTGACGTGTGACTCACACGTGGATCTTGGTTTGCCTCTCCTGTGCACCGGCGCGGGCGTGTATTGGGGACCGCCGGCACACCTCTTCCGGCCACAGAGTCGGCCAGGCAGCCCAGGGCGCACCTACTCAGGCACCGCTCGACTGTTTAGGTTGGCGAACGAGAAGTCTTCAGACCCTTTGGGTCAGGCGACCTTGTTCCTCATGCTTCTGCCTCTAGTTCCTACTTCTACCACAGTTTCTTCATCCTCAGTATCATCCAAAGGTGTTTTGTGCTTCCTTTGACACTTGCCTTTGCCTTTCTTCGTGAATTTGTGCTGCGGACCTAAGGTTTTTCAAAAGCTTATGTGCTCTTGCTTTTAGGAGGTTTTCTTTGTCCCTAACCTCTTTGTCCTTGATCTCTTTGACTTCTAATAGATGCGTCGAAAGATAAAACACCTTCAACGCACAGTGGTCTTTGATGTCTGATATGCAAAGGACAAAGTGGCGGGTCCCGATTACTCGGATGGAGTAAAACAATCGCCTCTATGAGTATTCGTATGACCCGACCTGCATCTTGATGAGGACCTCATGGTTGATTCAAGAATAGATGGTGGAGGATGATGTGGGTCTCTTCTGGTCGTAATTCCATTGTGATAAAGTACTCACTCTCGTTAATCAACATTGAGTATGTTAAGGCTAATAATTATTTGGAATTTGTGTATTTTGGTAAATGGAATATTTCTCGCATGTTTGATGTGTAGAGAGCCTTTTATCTGTGAGAAGCTTAGTCGGTCCTGTGGAACTCTTCATAGACTATAAGAAGATATACGAGGAATTGAATAAACTACTACCATTTAGTCCAAATGTTAAGGTTCAGCAAGAGCTACGGGAAAAGATGACAGTGATGGGTTTTCTAGCCGCACTCCCTTTGAAGTATGATTTTGTTAAGGCATAGATCATGTCTAGCCCTGAGATCTCATCTTTCCAAGAAACATTGTGAGATGCACCAATCTGAGAGACCTCTGTCTATTTCTCCTTACCTTGAGATGAAAGCGTGCCCTTGTTTGTTAGGCGTTGGTGGTCGAAAAGCAATCTGGCTGATGGTCAGCGATAACTACAGAGGGACAAGCTTTGGAGGAGTTGTTTGTTATTCTTTATATAACTGAACATGATGCCTGAGGCGCGTAAGAAGTGGCGAGTCGAATTAGAGAGTTGATCTTCTCGTGTAGCTTAAAGCTGTGAGGCGTCACGATTGGTGAGTTCAGTTCACAACAAAAGAATGAGCCAAATTCCACTTGTACCGGGAATCATTGAAGTCTCCATCTACTCCGATTACTACTATTGAATTAGTGACTGAATAAATGCTATTGTCTCTTCTTAGATCCTCCCAGAATGGGTCATTGATTAGAACCGCAAATCCTGTGAGAGGTAATTCTAGCCTATTCTCTACCTTTCAGTCACATCCTTCAACTTTCTCTGTCACTCTAGTAGATGGGTCACAATCATGTGATGTTGGGTGAGACACAATTTTTCCTACTCCATCTCTCCCTTTGTCATTCGTCTTGAGTTTACCTAATTTCTCTTTTAATCTGATCTTTGTGAGCAAATTAACTTGAGCACTTAAATGTTATATCTCATTCTTCCCTGGTTTTTGTCTTTTTCAGGATCTTATGACAAAGCGGTTATTGGTGAAGGGCCGTGAGTGGGGTCTCTACATTCTTGATCATACGATCAGAGGACTTTTTAATCGCGTGCAGGTTACTACACCATTTGAGATGCATTGTCAATTGGGTCATCCCTCTCTTTCCTTGTTGAAAAAGTTGTGTTCATAGTTTTCAAGTCTGTTATCATTAGAGTGTAAGTCTTGTCAATTTGCGAAGCATCATCGTCTTCATTCTAGTCTGGGAGTGATAAGCGAGCTAAGTGCTCCATTGAATTAGTCGAATTAGTGTGTGGGATCAGGTGTCGATTGTGTCTCAGTAGGTTTGATACTTTGTCACTTTTGTTGATGATCATTCATGAATCACTTGGTTATATCTAATGAAAAAACCGTTGAGATATTTTCTCATTTTTTGTGCCTTTTATCTTTGAGATACACTCGATTTCATGTTTACGTTCCGTTGAGAAGTGATAATGCTAAAGAATACGTCTCAGAACAGTTTTAGTCATTCCTACTTCAAAATGGCATCCTTCATCAGATCTCATGTATTGATACTCCTTTTCAAAATGGAGTGGCTAAGAGGAATAATAGACATCTCCTTGAAACTGCCAGAGCTCTATTATTTCAAATGCAGGTGCCCAGGCATTTACGGGTTGATCTTTGTTTCCACAAGCTTGTTTTTTGATTAACTTGGATGCTTTCCCACTAGTCTTGATTGAGACCTCTGTATCATCCTTTCCAAATAAACCTTTGTTTCCTATTGAGCCTCGGGTATTTGGGTGTACTTGTTTTGTTCGGGATGTTCGTCCTCATGTGTCTAAACTCAATCCTAAATCATTGAAGTGTATCTTTCTTAGTTACTCTTGAGTTCATAAAGGATATAGGTGTTGTTGTCCTAGTCTTCGCAGATACTTGGTTTCTGCTGATGTCACCTTCTTGAGAATACTCTTTTTTCTCAAGATCCGATCCACACTATTCAGGGAGAGGATGATGATTTGCTCGTTTATACTCTTGCCTCGCCAGCTCCTGCTCTTGTCCCTACTCAAGTAAAACTTCATATCACTTTCGAGTCACACACTTAATGCGACACCCACGTAGTCTCAAAAGCCCTCCACAGTGTAAATATAGATCCGAGTTCTCATGTTGATCTACTGTGCTCTCAGTAAAGGTAAGCGTCGATGTGCTCGTCAATTTCCTCCTTTTGCTCTTGAAGCCGTTTGTCGCAGTCTTTATTCTTTATTGCATCAGCCAGGCTCTGTCTCGTTGCCTAACAAGGTTTTTGCATCCCTCGCTCACCCTGATTAGCATTGTGCTATGATAGAGGAGATGGATGCTTTGACTGATAATGGTACTTGGGACTTTGTTCGTTTACCTGCTGGGAAGAAAGCCATTGGTTGTCGTTGGGTGTTTTGTTGACGGTTAATCGAATGGATCCATTGCTCGATTTGAAACCACCTTGTTCTTAAAGGAGTATGCCAATTTTTATCGCGTGGACATTACGACACATTTTCTCTTGTTGCTAAGATGACATATGTTCGGCTTTTTATTTCCATTGCTGCCACTTATAATTGGGATCTTCATAGAGCGATATTAGAATGTCTTTCTTCATAATGACCGGGAGGTGTATATGGAGCAATCTCCAGGATTTGTTGCTCAGGGGGAGATAGGGAGGGTTTGTCGTCTTTGGAAGTCTTTGTATGGTTTGAAACAGAGTCCACGTGCATGGCTTGGTAAATTCAGCCAAGCTGTTAAGGAATTTGGCATGCAGAAGACTAAATCTGACCACTTTGTCTTCTACAGGAACTCCAATTCAGGTATCATTATGTTGGTAGTGTATGTGGATGATATTGTTATCACTGGGAGTGATTCTAAATGTATCTCATCTCTTAAGTCCTTTCTTCCGAGTCAATTCCATACAAAGGACTTAGGAATACTAAGATATTTTCTTGGGCTTGAAGTTGTCTGCGACGAAATGGAATCTTTTTTTAAATACAGGAAATATGTGTTTGATCTATTATTAAGTGGAAAGTTGGGTAAGCAAATATGGTCTCTTATGGTTGTAGTACACTTACTAAAGAAGGTAAGAGGCATTTGAGGATTCAGAGATATAGAAATTTAGTTGGGAAGTTGAATTCGTATAGTCGGCTGGAGTCACGTGTGCCTACTCGGTCGGTGTTATGGCTTGTACATGTCTTCTCAGCCAAAGTCATCATTGGGTAGTTGTAGAGCAGTTACATGTTCACGTGAAAGGGCCTCGAGCGAGATTTTACTCGATGTCGTAGGCGCCAATAGGCTTGCGAGTGTTTCACGGATGTTGATTGGGTAGGATCTAAGGAGGACCACTTTAGGGTACCGTGTGTTTGTTTGAGGGAATCTAGTCTCATGGAAAAGTAAGAAACAGAGTGTTGTCTCCCGATCTAGTGCAAAGTTTGAATATAGAGTGATGACTTAATTCGTATGTGAGATCATGTGGCTTCATCAACCCTTGATGGAAGTCGGCATTGAGACACCAATCCCAGCAAAACTCTGGTGTGACAACCAGACTGCTCTTCATATTGCTTTTAATCCGATATTCCATGAACGGACTAAGTATATTGAAATAGATTGTCATTTTGACTCAATCCGTATGTGAAATCATGTGGCTTCATCAACTCTTAATGGAAGTTGGCATTGAGACATCAGTCCCAGCAAAACTTTGGTATGACAACCAGGCTGCCCTTCATATTGTTTCTAATCCGATATTCCATGAACGAACTAAGCATATTGAAATAGATTGTCATTTCGTTTCTTGAAAGATACAGATCGTGATTTCTACAAGATGTACGAAGACTGAAGAGCAGTTAGATGATACTTAAAGGCACTAAGTAGGGATCGGGTTAGTTATTTATGTAACGAGTTGGGCGTGATTAATATCTATCTTTCCCGGCTTTTGAGAAGTGTTGCATATCTACTTTACATATAGAGTTGTAACCTATTAAGAAACTTGTCATATAAAGTTGTATTCTATTAGGAAACTTGTCATATAGAGTTGTATTCTATTAGGAAGGTTAGATTGGCTTTTGAATATATATATTCACAATGAATCAATGCAAATCAGAGGGAATTCTTTCCTCAAATTCTCCCCTCTTGCTTTCTATAGACCTCATGAGCCTACCCCTAAAAGTTACACTAGGTTGTGTAGGGCCTAATTTTGAGGCTAGTTTCTAGTGTGGTCCTATTAGAGCCAATTGCCAAGAGGTTTTTATGAAGTCAATTCCAATTACTTGAGATTTAAGGTTTTCTTACTTATCAAAAATATATATAAATACTTGAGATTAAGGTCGAGTTTTTGATAGAGCCTTGTTTGAAATCATCAAAGCGATCATATGTGGAGTTGGTGTTTTACTATCACCATTCGTTCACTTTTGTGGCTCATATATTGAGAGTAAAAAGGGGTAAGTGCCGAAGCGGAGTGATGGCATGGCCCTTTAGGCATTCCTCTATGTTGGGGGGACGAAATAATAGGTTGGGGGCATGGGAACGAAGCCCTTGCGGTACGGTATGTTTAGGGTATGAGGGGTATTTTTGTAATTTGATCATATCCAAGGTTATTATACATACCCTCTTATGTAACCCTATTTCGGTGATAGTGAAATTTTGAGCCGCCATTCCCATAGATGTAGGCACATTGTTGAACCATGTAAAATCTGTGTATTGTGTTCTTGTTTTTCTTCTCCAATTCTTATCACCATTGTTGCACAATTCACAACAATTTTGTAGGCTCCTTATGTTTATATATTGTTTGTTGCAAGCCTTGTGTTAAATGTGAGGCTCCTGGTTAGCCACCAGATTACTGTTTGTTTTAGTGTCTAATTGGAGAATTTATTTATAGTAAGAAGGAAACATGGCTTAAGAGGACAATCTTCATTCCTTCTAAGGAAAGTTTCATGCAGGTGATTATGCTATGTTGCCAAACCAAAGGAAGAATCTGATGAAACCCTCACCTCACAATGGAGGACCCCAGAGAGAATTTCAATTAAAATATCTCAAAAATGGAAAGGGGAGAGCAATTCGAGAGGCTCCTCTGCTCTCCTTACAAGAATAACCCATTGATTTCTTGCCTGCCACTCCATTGCCCAACACACACCCACCCCCCCACACCAAACTAAAATAGTTGTCACACACAAATTAGGAAGGGGTCACATGTTCCACCATCCCTGGGTTGGCACAATTCTTTTGACGTCTAGCATATGTAAATCGGATTGGGGTTTATCCCGTACCCAGGTGGGCAGAAAACACCTTGTCCTCGAGGTGGGTTGAAAGTGGTCTTTGGATGACTTGAGGGTTCCTAGGAAGCCTTGCCATTTAATGAGGACTTCCGGTCCATTGGAAATGTGGCGGGTTCTCAGAACTGTCTCAAGCTCAATTGTCATTTCCAGATTGTCATTCAACTGTGGTGGTAATTAGACGAGGGTGGAAAACAGCGTGGCTTAAGCGGGGAGGCATGGCTTGGATGATGAATTTGGCGGGTTGGAGCGTAAGCGTGAGCCCCTGCTTTGTCACTCATTTTGAAGGGGCCTTAGAATCTTGGGGAGAGTTTATGATTCGAGCAATGAGCCATAGTTTTTTGGCGGTAAGGACGAAGTTTCAAGAAAACTAAGTCACCAACCTGGAAAGAAACTTCCCTTTGTTTACCATCAACTTGGGCCTTCATACGTTGCTAAGCACGGTGGAGATGTTGATGGGCTCGGCGAATGGCATCCGCGGTTCCAGCGATTGTTGTCGATTGCGAAAAATAGAAGACCAGCCTCATAGGTGAAGATGGGGATCACGACCATAGATAATGCGGAAGGGTGGTCTTTGCAGCAGTGTGGAAGGAAGTGTTATACCAAAATTCTGCCCAAGATAAATAATGAGCCCAAGACTTTAGTTTGTGATGGGCAAAGCAACGTATATAGGCTTCCAAACATCTATTCAGAACTTCTGTTTGGCCATCAGATTGAGGGTGATAAGTAGTGTTGAAACGAAGCATAGTACCTTGTAGGCGAAAGAGTTCTCTCTAGAATTTACTCAGGAAGATTTTGTCATGATCGGAAACAATAGTGTGAGGATCGTAAGTACGATTTCCTTAGTAGAAAATTGCCTTCTGATCATTACGATAAAGAAGTGCATCAAACCAAGAAAATGGGCATACTTGCTCAAGCGATCTACTACCACAAGAATGGTGTCATAGTCCTCGGACTTCGGCAACCCTTCACTAAAATCAAGGGAAAGATCTTCTCAAAAGTGTGGAATGCTTGTTTGTTGGCACACTTGACATGCAACCACGTACTATTGAATAGTCTTTTCATTCCACTGCTAATTACAAATTTGGGTGCAGCTCTCTTGAATGTTTGACTGCAAGATAATAACCACATGGAATCTTGTTTAAATATGAACAATGAGATCAAAGTAGATGTAGCAGGTATGACTAATTTATTTATTAAAACAACCTACCTTGAATAAGGGAGTAACCTGGTGTGGTTGGCTATCCTTGAGATAGGGCTCTTTGGATTGGGGCAAGTGTGGGGTCTAGGGCAATTTCTCTAGGCAGATTTTCCAATTGCAACACCCGGGGTACTGATATAGATAGCAAGGTTGGATGGGAATGCGGGATAACGTGTTAGCCATTCGATTGGCAACTCCAGTTTTATACTCAATATCAAAGTCGTAGCCAAATAGCTTGCACAACCATTTTTGATGGTCCAAGGTGACCATTCTTTGAACTAATAAGCTATAAGTCTCCACTTTTACTTGTCACTGGCAGCCATAGCTCTCTTTCCTTACTGCAGATTTAATCTTGCAAATGGTGGTAATCTTGATGACTAAAGCGATTGACGCTGGTCTTGCAATCCTTTGCTCCTATACCTATACTTGAAGCGTTTGTCTCTACAATAAATGGCTTAGAGAAATTGGGAAGAGCTAAGGCGGAAGTTTGAGTCCTCTTCTGCCGGGTGAAGCGGTGCGCCTCGGGTCCCAGTCAAAATTATCCTTTAAGTATGACTAAGCTATTCTTCCGTAATTTCTTATAAGCAGTAATATCCTGTTAAACCCAAAAAACCACGAAGCTCTTTCAACGAGAGAGGGACTGGTGATTTTAGCATTACCTCCACCTTTCCCACATCACCTGCTACTCCTTGATCAGAAATAATATTTACCCAAATACTCCAAACTGGACTGGGCAAATCTGCATTTCTTTGGGTTTGCAAACAATAAGTGTGCCTTTAGAACCTACAAGACCACGTTGATGTGTTTTTGATGCTCCCCAATGGACTGGTTGTATACTAAGATATCATCAAAGAATACCAAGACGGATTTGCATAGGCAATCCCGAAAGATCTCATTCATGAGAGCTTGAAACATAGCTGGGGCATTAGTCAATCCAAATGGCATTACTAAAAACTCATAATGGCCCTCGTGAGTGCAGAAAGCAGTCTTTGTAATAACATCGGATGACAATACTTTGATTTGGTGGTAGCCCGAGTGGAGGTCCAGTTTAGAGAAGATAGTTGCTCCATGAAGTTCATCCAGTAGCTCGTCTATCATTGGTATGGGAAACTTGTCTTCAACAGTAGCTTTGTTTAAAACCCTGTAATCCACGTAGAAGCGCCACCCTCCATTTTTCTTTCGGACTAATAACACAGGACTTGAATAAGGACTAGTACCTGGTTGAATGATACTTGTTGTCAACATCTCTTTAACCAAGCGTTCTATTTCGGCTTTTTGAAATTGAGGATAGCGATATGGTCTTACATTGATAGGGGTTGTTCCTGGAAGTAGTGTGATGGCATGATCATGTGACCTTCTTGATGGTAATCCTGTGGGAGAGTTGAAAATCTTCTGAAATTGATTGAGTACATTTTGAACGGGGATGGGTATCTCGGGGCCTACCTCTGCTCTGTGATGCAAATCGGTTCCACAAAATCCCTTCGCCTGTTGTCGCATAGCCTTCCACAAAATCTTCAGAGAAACCAAGGAGGTGCTCAAGCTGGGATCACCTTGAAGAATCACTGATACACCTCCCACTTGAAATCTCATAGTGAGGTTCCGCCACTCCACTTGCATTCCACCTAGTGATTCTAACCACTTCATTCCTAGGATAACATCTGTGCTCCCCAATTCTAAAGGTAAGAATTCTTCCATAATTTCTATGTTACGAAGAGATCAAGAACAATTCTCGGCCGGACCCCTTCTCCTTCTAAATTTGTTCGGGTGCCCGTGAGTACCCGTATCGACATACCTTCCAAGGGTAAAACCAGTTCACGAACCAATTTGGCGAAGATAAAGTTGTGAGTCTCTCTGCAATCGATTAGAACAATCACCTCTTGTTGCTTAATTTTACCTCTTTCATAGTTTTTGGAGTAGAGACACCCACCTTGGAATTAAGAGATTACTCTTCTACCTCATGTATTTCGTCCTCCAAAGGGCCATCGGGACTCCCTTGTGGTGGCACTTCAGTCTCTATGTTGTCTTCTTGAACCACTAAGACTTGTAACTATTTGTATTTGCATCTATGCCCTGGGGAAAATTTGTTGTCACATCGAAAACACAACCCTTTGCCGATCTTTGATTGTAGCTCAGCGTCCGTGAGCTTCCAATGGGTGGTGGGAGGCGAGTTTGTGGGAATCCGCTGGTAGAGTTAGGGCTATGGATTGAAGGGAGCTATGATTGAGGTGGAAGATGGGTCAGGCGTGGGCTTTTGGGAAAATAAAATCCATTGGATTGAAGCCCATAAGCATTTGTGGTGGTGGGCCGAGAAGTGGGGTTGGGCTGCCCAACTATAATGTCCATTGGTACTAGGCTCTGTTCTCTTGCATGTGCCCAGTTTGAAAACTGGGTTGGACCTAGTCCACCCCTAAGGAACGATGCCCCCATGATCCCTTTGTATTGTTCCGGTTACTCTAATTCCTCTACTCCACCCTCTGCGCAAATTTCATAACCTTTCGAAGCCCTTTAGGTTTCATCATCCTCACCTCTGACCTGATTTCCGGTTTGAGCCCATTAATGAACGTACTTTCTTGAAGTGTAGCAGCCAACAGTTCGAACAGGCGTAAATATTTCATGAACCGACCCATCTTGCTTGAGAGCTAAAATTTTTTCATAGAGTGTTCCTTCCTGGGTCTGGCCAAAACGATCTAGGAACCAAGCTTTGAACTCCATCTAGTTTTGTACCGAATGACGACCTTCTTCCCATTGAAACCATGCAAGGGCCTCCCCTTCCAAACTGATGGTTATCGCCGCCAACTTCTCCCCCTCCGACATACCGTTGGCAGCAAAGAAACGTTCAACCCTAAAGAGCCATCCCTCTGGGTTCCAACCTTCAAAAATCGGCATCCCTAGACAGCGGGTTAGGGTTTCGACCTTGTTGTTCTCTTCTGGCCTCCTCAAAAACCTGGTTTCCCCAGATTCGGAAGTCCAGGTGGGATCCTTTTGGTTTAGATCTACCCTCCTCTCTTGTCCAAAGCTTGGTCTCATCCCCGTTACACTTTCTTCTAATGGTTCCTTCCCCAATCCGGATTTGTAATCTCCTAGCATGATGCTCTTCTTCTTCTTTTGCTCTAAGGCCGTAACCCTTCCCGAGTCTTCCTATCTCTGTACTATTTTTTCTAGTCTCTCTAATACCGATAATTTTTCCAGCATCAAATCCACTTTTATTTCTAGAGGACCCAAGCGTTGGAGATCTCCCTTCACGGCGGCCATATCTCCATGAAATTCGGCGAGCTGTTCTTCAACTGCTTCCATGCACCCGTTGATTTTCTTTATGCATGTTGCTCCAGGTTAAATGCGGCTTTGATACCAGTGACCCTCTCACAATGGAGGGCGAGAAATTTCAATTAAAATATCTCAAAAATGGAAAGGGGAGAGCAATTCGAGAGGCTCCCCTGCTCTCCTTACAAGAATAACCCACATATTTCTTGCCTGCCACTCCACGGCCCCCCCTTCCCCCACTAAAATAGCTGTCACACACAAATTAGGAAGGGGTCACGTGCTGTCCCACCATCCCTGGGTGGGCACACTTCTTTTGACGTCTAGCATATGTAAATGGGATTGGGGGTTTATCAGAATCGTCTTTGAATGCATGACCTAGAACTATAGAGCTGGGCTCTTTGCTTTCTTAAACTTGGGTGTTAAAATGCCTGTATGTTCTGTACAGAATGTATTAACCAATTTAAACTTGTTTCAGCATTTCCATTGCTTGGATGCATGGGGTTTCTTACCTAAAGAAATGGACAAGGTTTTCCATGTAGAACGGATTGTGACTTTCCATTGTGGATACTTACAAGACAAGAAATCTCTTTAACTGTTTATCCCAGCCCAGAGAAGTCATGTCCATAACATCCAACAAAGACCGCGGATATTGCTTTTACTAGTGTATTGTTACTGAGAATTTGGGCTTTAAAAGCTGATCAAACTGGGGGATCCATAATGTTTGGAAACCTTGATGTCCTAAATTTTTGTCCTGATTCCATTTGTGCTACTAGTTTTTTAATAGGAAAGTCCATTTATGAGACTTCCGGTGCATCGGAAATTAAGTTTGCTCTTTACATTTGTTGCCTTTCTTATGTATAAATTTTCTAAGCAAATCAGCATAAGTTTTCAGCTATCTGGTTGCTCCATGTTGAAAGTGTGACTCACTCTCTGAATTTACTTATGTTGTTCATCACTAGTGAATGATGATTGAATTCTACCGTCAAATTCATCCATATTGCAAGTATTGTGTTCTTATCCCTTTCTCTCCCCCTAAACCTCCAATCCGCCTTGTCTTCTATCTTCTATATGAGCATGCTGGTTTGTTAAGCCAAGGTTTTTATTCTTCCTTTTTGTCAGATTTGTCATTTTGTATCCTTCTCTTTCTCTCTCTCTCACTTGCTGTCCCTCCCTAATTTTCCTATGGAAGAGCTACAGGAGTAATTAGCCTCCACTCACAACTTCAACCTACCCCTGGTCCCCGCCCCACAAAACTATTTCCTTGACCCCGCTACTGCCATCTTCTCAATAACTTCATGAAGGTTTTAGCTTTATACATGTGTGTAGTAATTGACAATTTGTGTTGTTTAATTTTTATATTAACCAATTTGTATTCTATAGTGAGTATTGTTAACCAATTTGTGTTGTTTACTTTCTCTATTCACCATTTTTATATTTGATGTTTTTCAGATTTGGGGTCTGGGAAGCTGCAAAATGGGCTGCACGTGTGCGGGAATGCACTGTTTATGACCCAAAGCGTCCAATATTACTTAATTTAACAACAGATATAGTGGAAGAAAACAGATATCTGCAGTCCAGGGTAGCAGCACTAGAGGCTGCTTTTCTTCTAAAAGTGATCGGATCCTAGATTTGCTTTTGTCAAACCAAACCCATGCCATCATTGAATCTGTGGATCTTACAATATTAAAAAGCTTGTGGTGTGTAAAATGTACCCCTTGGGATCAACATACAAATTTTGAATTGCCATGAGCTAAGAGGATGATTGATTTTAAATTACCTACTATTGTGGCACCAGAGTTTTTATCCAAATCGGGAATCTGCTTCATCAGGGAATTGATGATCTGGCTGCTTTAAGTGGTTTATTATATTGCTGAAGTAGCCTGCTGTTTCTAGAAAGAGGAGGCTTAGACAATAGGTTCATGAATCATACCTTTGTTGAATATTGACTTATTTTTAATTATTCAATTCATCTGCTAGTTGTTTGTGTATATAAGCATTGGTTATTGCCTTTATAAAAAGAGAAAAATCGGGCCAAGTGTCCATCACTGGAAGTATTCAGATTTAAGTAGTAAAATCCATTATTCTCAAATTCTTGTTATTGTTTAACTGTAATCACCAATAGTGGTGATAACGACAGGCAAAATCTTGGAAATCAATTATTTTACTTTAGTAGGCTGCCAACATCGAAGATTGTCAACGGATCGACATCACCAACCACCGAGAAAAGGGATCCAGCAATGGATAAAAAGGAATCCCATATAGTTAAAGCCTCTTTCAGAAGACAGCTTCCCTATAAGAAGGGTTTATCAAACATATATACCATTCTCCACTATATTATTTTAAGCTTTCTTTACGGAGAATTAAAGGAGTTCTTATATCAAGTATGTTAAAATGTCATTTTAATAATAATGATAATGTTCAGGATTGGTTCCTAGTTTTGTTTATTGATCATTATCAGGTCCCAAAAGGAGGAGGGGGGTAATGGATATCACTGCCCATACACACTCCTATCAACTTTACTTGAAAAAACCCACTCAAGCTTTGAATCCATGGAAACAAAAAGAAAGATGAACATAATGATTCAATTCTCCATCATCATCTCCATTGCAAGCAAAACTCATTGGGTATGGCCCAGTAGCAATAATAACATGAGAAAGAAGAGACTCCAAACAATTGAATTGGGTTTTCTATGATTTCCTCCTGCATAATGCAAGGAACATCTAGTTTACGTTGACATGAGATCATTTTCCATTTTTTAAAAAATGTTTTATTTGATCAATGGATGAGGCAGGCAGCTGAGCAGTTGAGATATATTCAAGATCAGACTCGAACCGGGCTAGTTGAAATTTTATCAGTTTCAAATATTTTAAGTGTCTAGAATATGAGGATTAATTCTGTCATCTACATCTACTTGCCTCTCATCCTAATCAGCTTTATGTCTGACTCCTAATTCTCTTTACATCTGAAATGTTCTTGCCAGGATAAATGATGTGTGGATTGAGATGAAGGTGAGTTTGAATATTATTAGTTCATTATTCTAGAGCTGATAAAGGCTAGCACCTGTCATAAGTTAATAAATTCAATGTCAACTTAGTACAAAAGAACAAAATAACAATCTGAACATGAAGATCATTTCAAACTTAAACATCTGGTGGAGATAACGACACTAACCTCTAACCTATATTTAAAGGTATAAATAAAGGCCTCAACTGTTTGGCAGGGAGCATGCCGTTGACCTGAAGCAGGCAAGATAGGCTGAAATTTTATACAGCAGCCGAAGATTACAAAGGAAAAGCAGATTGTAAATGTGATGGGTTAGTGCCCATATAATTCTCTGCTTTGTTTACGTTCGCTACCTGAGATGGTACAAATTTCTAAACCCAACTCTACAAGGACCCAGAAGGTAAAAAGGGGAAGAGAGAAAAAGATAAAAACAACCAAGCAATAGAAAACATGAATAGTCAAAAATCACCCACTTGCACGGAGAGCCTAAGGGAGGAAGAGCAAAAAAGAAAGTGAGGCAACATGAAATACTAGCTTCCATCCTTTCCATTGCTCTCTACTCTAAGACTCCCCAATATGCATCCTCAATTAATTTTCCATCTTCAAAAGAATCTTTCTTCAAACTGTGAGCGCTGTCTCTAGATGTCTCCGATTTTATGTCTCCTCCAAGTCTTCTGCAACAGCTGGAAGCCCACCCTTCCGGATGAAGGATGGGTTGAGAAATTTGGCCACAAAAGCCCACAGCTTATAGACATCCTCAAAGTTAGACAGAAAGCCAAGAGAAGCTGTGACAACTTCAACTCGGATGAACCCATTTTTGCCATCGTGACGCCCATTTTCCATTGGCCTGCATAGGGTGGTGTCTTCGAGATTCGAAGGCCCCTGCCTGGGACCATCTAAAATTCGAATGTGGCTAAGGAAACCAATGCCGAGGGAGACACCTTCTTTCTCAGCCAACTTCTGAACAACTTCCGGATTGACTAGGCCCCTGTTTCGGTCTCTCAAGTTGAAAGCCACAGCTGCACCTCGTTCATACTTAATTTTTGGCCCATAAATGTGAACAAGAGGGAAGGCTTCATCTCCATCTGTGCCAGGTAACCTTAGTTGAAGTAACGAGGTCACAAGCCAATTAATCAAAAACCGCAATCGGAAGGTGGTTTTGTTAAGACCCAACAAGTTCACATGATTAATATGCTGACATATTATCTCAGGCTCCCTCCTATCCCACTCTTGCCCATCATCATAATCACCATCACTGGAATACTCTTCATCCAAGCTGGTTACAGATATTTCTCCTTGCTCCAGAGTATGGCTGACACGCTCTTTCCGGTTATCTTCCATGCTAAAGGACACCCTCCGCCCTCTGCTTGACTGTTCATTCTCTTCCAAACCAAAAAATCTACCACCACCAAGTCTATTTCCTTCTCTCCTTCCCAGTAACCTAAACTCACCTTCTGTTTCCCTTCTGATAGCACTTTCCTTTGTCTCGGGGAAAATTTCAGAGATTGAGCCATTCATTGGGCCACGAAATTGAGAGAGGGAAGCTGGCTTGTTGAGACTGGATCCATTTACAGTGCACCGAGTAGGCCTAGTTTCAGGTTCCTCCTGAATCTCCTGAATATGCCGATGATCTGAATCCTTTCCACTAATTCGTGAAGAAGGGTTTGCTTCGAAAAATTGTTCTTCTTCAGGTATCCCCTTAACATGGTCCAATTCCTGTGAAACTGATAGAACAGCAGCATCAAATGATAGCACATGGTTGTCTTCGTTTAGCCCCAGTTTTATCTCCTTATCATCATATATTGGACTGCTAGATACCTTTGATGGTTTTGGAGAGAGCCACTTGTGGTTCTTCTTGCCAGAAAACCAAAAAGGTGGCGGGGGAGAAGCCACCTTCTGCTTGTTCAACTGTCCTGCATTGTCAGAACCCAATGGACTGTGCCCCAAATCAATCCAGAAAGAGTTATCCGATGATTCATCTTCACTGAAAACTGGGCTCTTCATTACTTCCCCAACTGAGATACTCTCAGTTTCTTCAAGTATTGTGCTTGCACCATCTCTGTCAGAGCTATTATCCTGATCAATCTCTGTCTCAAATACATCCCTCACCTGAGCAGAAGTATACACACCAGAAAAGGCAGGCGGTAAAGGAGATTCCTTGCGAGTTTCAGAGGTCAACTCACCATTTCTACCAACTTCATCATCTTCCATTCCAGCAAATCCATCAAAACCATCTATAGAATCACTCAGATATAGTGGATAAACAGGGGTTATTTTCACCATTCCTGACCCAGCAGACCCAGGTTGATTGTGAAGGCTTCCCATCACAGATTTCTTAATAAGAAGGCACCCAAAACCAGTTGGGTCATACCCAAATACCCTGTAAAAAGATGTGATGATGAAATCTGGCCGGAATAAGGACAACCCAAGAGAATCCATGTCCTTGGGACCCAATGACCCAGCATCAAGTAACACATGCCAATTGTTCTGCTGCGCAAGTGCCATCCATTGGTATGAGTACTTAGCCCCAGTAACCCTGGACTGACCTGGAAATACAAAAAGACCAACTGCAGAATCCTTCTTCTTCTTCTTCTTGTTTGAAATCCGCTTTCTAAGATCGGTGGAGCAAAGCTTGAGGGTTGGCCATTTAAACCATGCACTGTGAACTTTTGCACCTTTCTCTTTAGCAGCTTGAGCCATCCAACTTACAGACTGGCTCTCATGATCAAACATCGTTAACAACCTTTTGTTTGTATGAAAAGGATATGATTCAGCCAGCAATTTAAATGCAGACCCTCTACTTACAGTAAAAACCAGGCCATACTCATTCTCAGGGATATTCAGATAATCCATTATCTTAGTCTTTATATCATGTTCCATAGTGCCTTTCTCCGCACCTCCATACAGAGCATGATTACTCAAATTCGCAGTTATCTCAGACAAGTTAAACGTAGAGGACTCCCAATAATGCATAGTCTGACTATAAGAAAATAGGCCAAATCCACAATAATCAAGGCATACCTTTGGAGCCAGGTGCCCATACTCATCACCCCTCAGATGATCTATCTTCTCTGAGGACTGGTATTTCGGGTACATTGTGAGAAACTTGGTGAAAGCATCATGGAGATCAGGAATGGATTCCTCAGACTCGTAAGTTCGCTCCGCCGCCATGGCTGTAGCTCTGAGGAATTCACGCTGGGCGTGGAGCCTAGCGAGTGATCTCGATCGCCCCAAGCCCTCATCTTGATTGGCAGGTGACTCGGGATCCATGTCTTGAGATTTAACGAGTGACCCATCTTCAGATGCCTCCTCAAGAGCTTCCCTGAGCTTGTTCTCTTGTAGTTTTCGGAGAATTGATGGGTTTCGCTTGCCATCCGCTGTTGAATCAGACCCATCTTTTCTTCTGCTTTTTTTGTCTAAGATCAGAGAAGCACAGTGGGATATAGGTTTCCATAGTGAGAGATGCATCAAAGCTTCTCTCTACAATCCAACTGAGAAAAAATAACCCAGAAAGAAAGACTAGCCAAAGCTTCACTGGAACAAAAGAATTAAGCCCATCCAAGAAACCCACAAACTCGGTTCAGTTTCAAACCCTAACCTCTCTTGAATCAGAATAAAATAGAAAGGAAGAAAACCCCAAGCTTTAGATTTACAGAAACCTCCCAAAATTGAGGGTTTAATTTGGATGAAAACAGCTAAAAGGGGACGAGGAAATGTAAGAAAACAATAAGCCAAACGCACAAATCTTATGCTTCAATCAGTGAAATCCAGTGACATAGTTTCAACAGTTCATCTACGAAGGGAAAAAAAACCCTAGAAATTCACAAAACTTTGCAATCCGGAACCCAAAACAATGGTGAAACCGTCAACCCGTTTTCTGGAGTACACAAGCCAGGACAAATTGGAAGAAATCCCCAAGATAAAGAACAGAACCCAAAGACTCAAACCCTAGAACCAAAAACCCAGATCCCCAAAAAAGAAATCCCGAAACCCACAAAAGAGCTCAAAAACAAAATGTAGCAGCAAAAGGGCTTCAAAGAAACGAAAGAGAGAAACCGAAGAAGCTCTTAGCTTTCACCACTGTCCCCATAAAACATCAGAGACAACCCCCCTCTCTCTCTTTCTCTCCTGTTTCTCTCTCCTCCCCTGTCCTCAGAACAATTAAAAGCAAACCCTCCACATCAAACGCCCGTTAATACATTATTCAGGGGTCAATCCAAACATACCCCTTCAGATTTCCACTATCCTCTCTCTCACACACACATTGACTCAACATTCACAAATGCATTCCCCACCACAACCCCTCCCCCAATACAAACAGTGAGAAAGGACATTGACTTTCACAACTACCCTCCACATCAAATGCTGTGATGTTATTTATTTATTTTTCAATTTTTTCCCTGATTAATAATTGAGTTTTTTTTTTTTTGGAAGGTGGGTCCTTGAATCCACAGTCATGGCCAAAAGTCAAATAATCAGCTGGCTCGTAAAAGTTGTTTTCTGTCCACCCCCAAAGTCCAAAGAAAAATTAGCCTTTAATCCCTCTTACCATTTTAAAAATATTTCCATTCTTCTGTAATCTTTCCATCTTCATTACCAAAAATATACAGATCCAAAGAAAATATAACATGATAGCTTGGTAGGTTGAGTGGTTAAACAGAAAGGAAATTGTGTTTTTCTTTCAATAATTTCTTCCCCCAATTTCTGATTACAAGCCGAGAGTTATCCTCATCAATTGAGATGCATAAACTTCAACCATTTTTTGTTTGACTCATATAAAGGAGAGGGAAAAAAGAAGAAGAAGATAGAACAGAAATGGAAAATTAATGAAATAAGTACGGTTATATTTTCATTAATTGTTTATAAACTTTTTTATTTATTTCCCAATTTTCTCTATGAATAAACTAAAGGATTTATTACATAAAATATTTCTTAACTTTTGGAGTTCCTTTCAAAAAAAAAATTTCGAGTTTTTATTTTTTATTTTTTATTTTTTAAATTTAGTGTTTAAACCTTTCAATTTTTTAACTTCGTTTCCTTAAACAAGGATAAATGATTTTTTTTTTTTTTTTGTCATTTTTGATTTAAAATCACTTATTTATATATTTTTCATCCATTTCATTATCAATAAAATGGTTATTCCACATATATCTAGGTTTTCATTTTTTTTAAATACTTGATTAATAAAACATCAAATAACCTTAAATTTGTAAATCTAACATCTCTCATGTTTTTTCTCAAAGAATGACCAAGTTTGGACAAAAACTCATTTTTCTTTTTCATGTATGTATATTGTCCCTTAAAAAAAATGAGTTATTTTTGCGAAAAGCAAAATTATTATTTTATCAAAATCAGTCAGAAAATATTGATGGATAATTAGCATTTCAATTTTGGTTTTGAGTAATTGTCGAATCACGTTTTGGTATGTTTTTGTTTTAGTGTAGTGTTTATTTGTGTGTGAGCAATTTAAACGAATAAAGTATATCAGATTAAAAACAAGAAATCAAATCAATAGTCGTGATATCGCATGCTTTAGAGTCGTATGTGTTTTAATTAATAATAATATGGCATATGATATGTGAGGCTTTGGTAGATTTGTGTATATAATGTGAGTAGAGTTTGAAAAATAGTAGTGCAGGCTATTCACTTGAGCGAGGAAGAAATGGGCGCATAAGCCTTTGGCCTGGCGTGGCTCGAGAGGCCCGGTCCACTTTCATTTGGCGATTATGGATAGTGAGAAAGCTATATCTGTAGTCAGTTGAATTTCGCCGATAAGGAAAGTAGAATAATCTATAACTTATTATCCTGTGAATCTAATTAAATCTTTATTAAATCTCATTAAGAAAACGAGGATAATTCTCGATAATATATTATCGCATAAATCGACGATCCTTCAAGGAAGGGACATTACCGATAAAAGCTATTATTTCAACATCTCTTTAAAATCCGATAAAGCGATAAATATCGTAATGGGAAAGAATCGCTACTACTGCATAGAATTGGGAATAATATCGCTATAAATACATGGCCGCGGCGGTGAAAGATTTCATTCAAATCGTCTGCAATTACTGGCGTTATAACTGCCGAGGAGAATGCGAACTTTGGCATCGGGCGAGCTACGAGCGAAAGCGCCATGAAGCCCATTTTCCTCGGTTTCGCGAAGAAATGCCGTCAATTTCGCCAGATCAGCGGTCTGGCGATCTGCACAAACTTGAACAATCCGAGCACGCATCGGCGCGCCAAACAGAGGTCGGCCAGCGACCCCGCGCAGCTCGGCCCGATTCCGGTTGAAAAAGCATAAATCCGGTTAGCGTAGATGCGTAGAGCAGCGGTTCTGGAAAAATATAAGCGATTTCTCGATTCGCGATGGTATCGACAGGAACCTGGCGGGGAACAGCGCCCGATCGCGAGGATGCGAACGACAACGCGCGAACGACTACCACGGCACATTAGAAGCAAGGCAGTAACCTGCGAGCGAGGTGGGCGCTCGCCTCCGCCGACCAAGCGCTGATGAAGAATTGGAACAACTACCCAGGGCGAGATGCGTGCGGGAGACACGGCGAGTTCGGAAGGTCACAACTTCCCTCCTCGTGAAGGCGACCACAACTCTGCAATGTAGGAGTCAATAGCGAACGGGAATCTTGGTGGATCCCCGGCGACGATCAAACTTGACGCTTCATCTCGCGAGATTTCGATTCACGCGCGGAAGAGCGAGAATATCGAAGCATAAACTCCATAGCAATGAAGCGCCTGCATCTATAAGAAGGCGAGCACTCGAAAATTCGTATGGCGCTTCAAAATTCACCTTGTCGGCATTAAAGATGCTCGCACCTTTCAATCGAGTCAGATAGTAGCATGCAGCGGCTCGGCTCACTTTGGCCAGGCTCACCTGCTGCGATCACGAGGCCACGGCGCCTCGAGTCGAACCCGGCTCGGGCTAGCGCCCTCGACCTCTCAGCGCCCGAGCCGCATTTGCTTACTTTGTGACTCACCTACTCCACACGAGGCCACGTTGCCTCGTTCGGACCCGGCTCGAGGCTACATTGCCACTCGGCCTCGGCGCCGGAGCCTGTTGCTCCTTTGTGGCTCACCTACTCCCACGGGCCTGGCGCCTCGGGAGTGGACAGCTGGGCTACATTGCCACTTTCGACCCTGGCCTTGAGCCCGGCTTGCTCACTTTGGCGACTCACCTACTCCCACCTGAACCCACGGCGCCTCGGGAGTTAGGTGGCTGGGCTACATTGCCACTCTGCTACATCGCCACTCATTTCACAGCCAGCCGCCATTCTGGCCGTGAGCAATCAGCCGCTCGGCTGTCGGCGCTCATTCGATAGCCGCTTCGGCTACATCGCCGCTTTCGGCTACGTCGCCACTCGGCTGTCGCCGCACTCGGCTAGAGCATACCAAGGCCCTGGCGCCGGGAGCAGTAATTCATATTGAGCTCGTCCTCGACGAATGTGAGCCTGCTTATTCACGGTGACGAGCCCTTGGCTGCACTCGGTGCGAGCGGGCTCCTTCGCACCATTCTATATTAGCGAGGCTGCGTCTCGGTGATAGCGAGCCCCTGCTTATTCACGGTGTGAAGCCGCCCCATTTGCGCTCGGGCGAGCGGGCTCGCTAGCACGATCATGTGGCGAGGCTCGCTCCCGCCGGCTTCGGATGGGCGGGGCCCTGCCCAGTCGCAGTGGCGAGCCGCCGGCGCGCTCAGACGGGCGGATAGCCGAACCGAAATTCGTGGCAGGCTCATCCCACTCCCGCCGGATGGGCGAGCCCTACTTGTCCTGTGGCCAGGCGCCCATTTGCACTCCAGACGAGCGGGCTCGTAAATGCAATTCGCGTGGCGAAGGCTCGTCCTCGGCTTCAGATAGGCCGAGCCCCTACTATTTACATTGACAAGCCCTTCATTGGACCCCAAACAGCTCTACTTGACGAGCTCCTATTATCTACACGGACGAGCTCTTACAACAGTCTACCTGACGAGCTCTTCCCAAGGCTCTACTTGGCAGCTCTATTATTTACATGGGCGAGCTCTTACAGCTGATCTGACGAGCTCACTCCCGAACGCTCGCGGCGAGCTCCTGCCATTTGTAGAGCGAGCTCTTCTGGCCTGATCTACTGACGAGCTCCTCCCAACGGCTACATCGGCAGGCTCCTATTATGTACATGGGCGAGCTCTTCTGACGATCTACTGACGAGCTGCTGGCTTGACTCTGCGAGCTCTATTATTTATGGGCGAGCTCTTCTGGCGATGCACAGTGAGCTCCTCCCGAAGCGGCTACATAATGAGCTCCCAGTGATGGCGACTCTTGCTTGATCTACTGACGAGCTCCTAATATTTACATGGGCAGGCTCTTGATAGATCTACGGCAGGCTCCTCAGCTTGGCTCTGCTTGACGAGCTCTGATTATTTACATGGGCGAGCTCTTCTGACAGTCTGCACGACGAGCTCCTCCCATGACTACATCGTGAGCTCTATTATGTACATGGGCGAGCTCTTACATGATATACTTTGTGAGCTCTCCAAGCGGCTCTCCTTGGCGACCCTGTGTTACATGGGCCGAGCTCTTACTGACGATGCACAGCGAGCTCCTCGAACGGCTACGCAGCGAGCTCTATTTACATGGCGACTCTTACAGCGATCTACGGCGAGCTCCTCAGCTTGGCTCTACTTGACGAGCTCCTGTATTTACATAGCGGCTCTTCACAACGATGCACGGCGACTATTATCTACATGGACGAGCTCTTCTGACGGTCCCTGCACAATGGCTCCTCAACATTTCACTTGTGGCTCCACATTTACACGTCGTGACCTCCTGCTTGATCCGACGAGCTCCTCCAGCGGCTCTGCCCGGCCCGAGCTCCTGTGTGTTTACGCAGACGAGCTCTTACAACGGTCTACGGCGAGCTCCTCCAAACGGCTCTACTTGTGAGCTCCCCTATTTACATGGGCGAGCTCTTTGTGATGCACAGCGAGCTCCTCCAGTGACTCTGTCGGCGAGCTCTGTATTTACATGGGCGAGCTCTTACAACGGTCTACTGGCAGGCTCCTCCCAACGGCTCTATCGACGAGCTCCTGTGTTGCATGGACGAGCTCTTACAGCCGGTCTACGGCCAGGCTCCTCCCGAAGCAATTCACCCTTGGCGGGCTCCTGACTGCGTGGGCGAGCTCTTATACTTGATCTGACAGGCTCCTCCCAGCGAGCTCTATCGGCGAGGCTCCTGTATTTACATGGGCGAGCTCTTACAGCACGGTCTACTGACGATCTCACTCCCAGCGGCTCTATCGTGAGCTCCTGTGCCCACATGGGCGAGCTCTTCTGACAGTGGCCAGACTCCTCCAAGCGGCTTTATCGGCGAGCTCCCAGTATTTACATGGGCGAGCTCTTTGCTCAGTTTACTGGCGAGCTCCTTCCAACGGCTCTACTGTGAGCCCCTATTATTTACATGAATGAGCTCGCAGTCTACTGACGAGTTCTTCCAGTAGCTGCACGGCGGCTCCTCGAAGCAACTCCTAGTAATGAACACTTCTTTGCCCATCGAGGCAGACGGGCTCCCTCCTGCAAATTCTATTGACTCTTTCCCGCCGATATGGGCCAGAGGTTCCCCTTTGTTCGACCCCAGCCAGGCCATGCGCCCCTTGGATGGGCGGCTCTTGCGCCTATTTCCATTGTGAACTCTTCCCATCAATCAAGCCGTGAGCTCTACTACGCGTGCGATGAGCCTTCACAGCGGTCCCCCGATACTTGAGCTCTTCCCAGTTCGCGACGAGCTCTTCCCATGTTACACATGGGCGAGCTCTACTCAAGCATTCACTTTGGCAGGATTCGTCTACTCCGGGCGGGTCACGGACTACACGAGAGTGGTCAGCCGGCTGTCGCCACTCGGCTCAGGTGCCCCTCGGCTACATCGCCACTCGGCTACAACGCCACTCGGCTCAATCGCCACTCGGCTACAACGCCCCTCGGCTCAATCGCCCCTCGGCTCAATCGCCACTCGGCTACAACGCCACTCGGCTCAATCGCCCCTCGGCTACATCGCCACTCGGCTCAATCGCCACTCGGCTCAATCGCCACTGGCTCAATCGCCACTCGGCTCGCGCCCTCGGCTCAATGCGCCACTTTCGGCTACAACGCCACTACGGCTCAATCGCCCTTTCGGCTACGCCATACTCATTCAATCGCCCTGCGTTCAATCATGGCTTCGGCTCGTCGCCCTCGGCTGTCGCCACTCGGCTCTGGCGCCCTTCGGCTCAATCATGCACTCAGCTACAAACGCCACTCGGCTGTCGCCCTTTCGGCTACATCGCCCATTCGGCTCCGATCGCCACTTTCGGCTACGCATGCACTCGGCTCAATCGCCACTCGGCTCGGTGCCCCTGGTACACATCGTAGCTCATTTCGATCGCACTCGGCCGCGCCAGCGCTCAGCTGTCGCCACTTGGCTACAAGCGCCTCACCGGCTCGGTGCGCCACTCGGCTCAAACGCCACTCGGCTGTCGCGCAATTCTGACGCCCGCTCGGCTCGTCGCCCACTTTCGGCTTCGTGCCTCGGCTGCATCGCGCGTCGGCTCAATCGCCCGTCGGCTCAATCGCCCTCGGCTATCGCCCTCGGCTTTCAATCGCCCTTTCCCATTTACAACGCCCTTCGGCTGTCGCCGCTCGGCTCAATAGCGCCCAGCTCTGGCGCCACTCAGCTCAATCGCCCGCTCGGCTGTCATTGCTTTCGGCTCGTCCTTCATTTCCCCGCCGCTTCGGCTCGTCGCCACTCGGCTCAAGTGGCCACTCCGGCACCGGTAGCCCCTCGGCTACATACGCCACTCGGCTCAAATCTCCACTCGGCTCAATCGCCCTCGGCTCGATCGCATTCGGCTCAATCGCCGCTCGCTGCGCCCTTTCAGCTGACCAGTCGCCACTCGGCTCAATCGCCACTCGCTCTGGCCTTACTATTGTCGCCGGCTCGGCTGATCGCCACTCATTTCGATCGCCGCCGCGGCTGGTCGTCGCTCGGCTACTTTTCGGCTCAATCGCCACTCGGCTCAATCGCCCACTAGGCTACATCGCCACTCGGCTCAATCGCCCACTGCGGCTAGCGCCCTTTCGGCTTTCAGTCGCCGCACTCGGCTACGCGCCCTTCGGCTTTCGTCGCCCTCGACTCAATGCGCCCTTTCGGCTACGCCCTCGGCTGTCGCCACTCGGCTCAACCATGCACTCTGCTACATCGCCTCGGCTCAATAGCCACTCGGCTGTCGCCACTGGGCTCTGACGCCACTCGGCTCAATCGCCCTTTCGGCGCTCTGGCGCCACTCGGCTATTCGCCACTCGGCTACATCATGTCGGCTCAACCAGCCCTCGGCTTCGCGCCACTGGCTCGATCGCCGCACTCGGCTCAATTGCCCCTCGGCTACATCGCCGCTCGGCTCAATCGCCACTCGGCTACATCGCCGCTCGGCTGTCATACTTTCGGCTACCGCGCCACTCGGCTCCGTCGCCGCTCGGCTCAATCGCCGCTTTCATTACCATGACTGACTCAATCGTACTTCATTTCTGGCATACTTCGGCTGTCCGCCGCTTCGGCTCGTCGCCTTCGAGCTACGTCGCCACTCGCTCAATATCGCCAAACCGATAGCCCACTAAGGCTCAATCGCCACTTCGGCTCCGATGGCCCCTCGGCTACATCGCCACTCGGCTGTCGCCCTCGGCTCGGTCCCGTACTGCGCTTCTGGCGCCACTCGATCAGTACCCCTCGACTGCCGCCATCGACTGTCCTTTTCGGCTACGCCACTCGGCTGTCAGTATTCGGCTGTCCATGCGTACCGATTCTGTATGGCTCCGGCTCAATACGCCACTAGGCTTCGATACGCCCTTTGGGCTACATCGCCCTCGGCTCAATCACCGCACTCATTTACAAACGCCATGAGGCTCGTCGCCACTTTCGGCTACCAGCGCCCTCGGCTCGATCGCCACTCGGCTCAATTGCCCCTCGGCTACATCGCCACCTAGCTCAATCGCCACTCGGCTAGCGCCACTAAGCTCGATCGCCACTCGGCTCAATGCCGCCCTTCGGCCTGCAGCCACTCGGCTACACCGCCCTCGACTCGATCGCCACTCATTTCGATCTCAGCTCATTTCTATCGCCACTCGGCTCAATCGCCACTCCCCATTTCGATCGCCTCCAAGCTCAATCATACTCGGCTACATACAGCCACTAGGCTAAATCGTAGCTCGAACGTCCTTGCATTTCGGCTACAGCCTCCCTTTCGGCTCAATCACCACTCGGCTCGATCGCTACTTTCGGCTCTGGCGCCATTCGGCTCCGATTCTTATTCGGCTGTCCTTGGCTCATTTCGTATGCTAAACAGTAGCCACTTTCGGCTATCGCCCTTCATTTCAATCGCCCTTGTTTGCCACCGCCATGACTCGATCGCCACTCATCCCTCTTGAGCTCTTTCCATCACTCAACGTGGACGAGCTCTCCTCAGTATTCATTCATCTGAGCTCTTCCTATCACTCCATTTGTGGACAGGCTCCTCCTGTTATTAATTCATACGAGCTCTTTCTATCACTCAACATGGGCGAGCTCTCTTATTCTCATGACGAGCTCCTGCTCAATTGTTCACTATGGCGAGGCCCTTCCCATCGGTTTACTTGAGCAGGCTCTGCTCGATTGTTTTACTCAGAGCGAGCTCTTCCCGTGAGTTCCTTGGGCCGAGCTACACTCGATCGTTCACTCTGACGAGCTCTTCCCCTCAGTTCTCATGGATGAGCTCCTGTGATACATTCATTGACAGGCTGCCATTCCTATCTTGGCCATGCAGCGAAAAATCAGGCCCGACCAAAGCAAGTCGCGACGAATGACGGATAACTTGGGCGAGTTCATCGCACGGCCACGAGCCGTGCGGCTGGAATCAATTCCAGCGAGCTGACTCGGTAGGTGGGGATCGACTAACTTCGCGCGCGACCTCAGCGAAAACCGTCGGCTGAGAATCGGTCCGGCTCGAACAAGCTAGCCCACAAAGCCCTAGCGACTCAGTTTGGTGAGCTTAATTTCTCAACTCAGACGCTCAATTTAGGCCATTCGGCTCAAGGGAGCCTTGAGCGAGCGATCGGAGGATATTTACGAAGAAATGGCGCGAGACGAAGGTCATCATTATCACCGGACATAAGGCGGCTTGACAAAGCCTAACTAAATCGACCCAGTGACCGGTAAATCACACCCGATACAAGAAAGCGATATAGCCACACTTGCCCACGCCCTGTAGTGCACAAAGAATTTGAGTAACCCGATGAGGTTTGAAAAATGGCGCGCGAGCTGCTCACTAGGCGAGAGCGGTACTATAAAACGACCCTAGCGTCGGCCCCGAAAGGAAGGCCAGTCCACTCGGCCCAGGCCGGTTATGGATAATTGAAGAACGCGTATCTTGAATCAGTTAATTTAATAAATAAGGAAGAGTAGAATAATCGGCATAACTTATTATCGCAATGAATCTATTAAATCTTTAATTAAATCTAATTAAAAAACGGGATAATTCTCGGTAATATATTATCCACAATCAAGCGATCTCACTAAAAGGAAGGAGGATAATTCTCGATAAACTATTCCTTGATATCTCTTTAAAAAATCAGATAAAAGGCAATAAATATCATCCGATGGAAAGAATCCTTACTATAAATTAGAATAATATCTTATTTACTCATCTGAGTATTACAGGTGAAGGAATGGCTCGTTCAAATCGCCAATACTAATTCTCTAAGCATTCTCTTTTCTCTCGAGGAAGAATCGAGCACAGCGTCGGGCCCGTTCTGAAGGCCCGAAGTCTGCCATTGTTTTCTCGAACTGCCGGAGAAGTGCTTCGCCGAGGCTGCGGATCAACGGTGCGGCGATCTACCTCGGCCGGACAATCCAGAGCTTTGCATCCCGACGCAAACAACCGGGTCCGGCCAGACCCCGCGCAGCTGGCCGATTCCGATTGAAGCGTCGTGAATATAGATATTGTTGTTGGTTGAGCGATAGAGATGAGCAGAAATCATCGAGTATGATTGTTAGCCGATTCAGCTAAATTAAAGGAATTGATTCCAAAATTGTTGTTGGAGAGAAATGGTTATGAATTTACTCTCTTTTCATTGAAGTCGGGCTTTCAGCCCATGCCTTGTGTGCATGAGGCTTTCCCTCTTCTTAAATCTTATAAAAGCCAAGGGATGGGTTTTAATATATAGATCCAAAAAAAGTCTTATCTTTTTCTATGTGAGACAAGTTTTTTTTTTTTTAAACTAACACACTAACAATTGTTTCATTCTTTAAGTTAGATATATGTTAGTTTGAATTAATAAAATTATTTTTTTTAAAGAAAATTTAGTATTTAAACATTTTCCTCTCAATTTTTTATTTAATGCAGGCTTATTATGACGTAATTAAAATGTTGAATCAACAAAATTTTGGTTTACATTTAATGAGATTACAGGTCAAGTCATATAATAATTATTAAATTACTTAAATGATAATGAAACGAAGGAAAGAGTAATCTATTTTTCCTCATTTACAGCTAAGAACTGAAATTAAATTGGAGATTAAGGTTTTCATTATCTCTTTACTACAATAGAAAAGAAATTGAGCTACCATATAATTGAGATAAAAGTAAAATTGTAATGATGTTCTATAAAATAAAATTTACTTGAAAAACTAAAATAGAAGATAATTAAAAGTTAAAAAAAAAATCATATTTTATTTTAATTAAGAAAAACAAATTTTATTTTTAGATATTTTTTCTTTGTTTCTTTATTTTATTTCAAATAGTTTTCATTTTTATCTTAATTCCATAATAGCTTATTTTTTCAATTTGTGTATTGTAAATTGTATTAAATAGATGGTAAAAACTTTCTTGTAAATAAAGAAAAAATATATATTATCCTTTCACTTCATCAGATAACAATATTATGTAAAAAACATAGACACCATTTATTTAAACAATCAAACTTGTTTTCGAATTTGGAAAAACATACTTTTTAACGTGAGAACAAAAAGCTTGTTTACCACATAGGTTGTTTGGATGCCTCTTTTCCTGGGTTTTGTAGGATCCAAAGAAATTTGCCATCCAAATTTAGAAACAGAGATTGAACCAAGTAAGCTTTTGAAAGCAGCAAAGTTTAAGGGATTGTGCTGCCGCTGCCAGAAAGTTGTTTAGTTTTGACTGCTTCAAAATGTTCAGCTACTGTGATGACAAACCCCCCAATTCCATCAAAGTAAAGAAGGGCTACCCTTTTTACTCTTTATGACCTTACCATTTAAATGGAATTAATAGATCCAGTAGTTCAAAACAAAGATTACTGCCCCCATTTCAGTGGTCCGGACTGAAAAGGACTGGCTTTTCACCAAGTAAAAATTGTTCTTTCTCCTTTTTCTTTCCATCCTTTTTATACATATTGGATGGGGGTTACATTTTTAATACTGATAATCAGGGTATTTATGAGTCTTTTTACCTTTCTCTCATTACATCCCCTTATATTTGTGCGTACATTAATTGTCCTGTTATGTGTATATATTAATTTCACCGTTATACCTATTTAGAGCAACTCCAATGGGTTGCCAAAAATAGGATGCCAAATGTCATTTATAATGCATTGAATAGTATTTTGTAGCTATAAAAAAGCGATTATTTTCTTTAATGATAGGTCTTGAAATAGGTCGTTGATGTTTTTATTAAAAGTAATATAATTAAAACTGTACGATATGGAATGTAATATAGTTGTTAGGAGGAACTGATGGCCTTAAGCCATTTATTTTCTGGCCTCTTTGTCTCACCAAGGATTTGTCAAATAATAATGCGCGGATAGCGTTTTAAAACATACGATGTCGCTCCGTTTGGAATGCGATTTTTGTCTTTGAGGGTGCCATTTTAAAACGGTTATGGGGATGGCACCCGATCGCCTTCCGTTGGAGTTGCTCTTGGAAGTGACACTATAGCAGCGTACGTGGCGTTTCATTACACATGTAGAAATTT
This sequence comes from Tetrastigma voinierianum, assembly GCA_016808115.1. Lineage (NCBI taxonomy): Eukaryota > Viridiplantae > Streptophyta > Magnoliopsida > Vitales > Vitaceae > Tetrastigma > Tetrastigma voinierianum. The sequence continues at coordinate 650,433 of JAEQBH010003626.1, forward strand.
GTCTGCGCCAGTGATCCTTTGTTTCGGTGGGCCGTTATTCCGTTTAACGATCGGTCTCACGCCGCGCCGGCGAGTCCTGTATATTAGGGGTTTGTTTGGGTCAAGACACGTCCTTGTTGCCTCGGCGCGCATGCACGAGGGCATTTTATTTCTCGGCGATATGACTGGGAGCTAATCCCATTCCATAATTGGACATAGTAATTAGCATATGTACCAAGACCAAGTTTTCTCAAAGGGGGTCATCTCCCACCCCCCTTTGTTATATACCTACAAATACATAAGCTTTCATATCTTCGTCTCCCTAGTCTCTGCTTTGGATTCCTATCTCAAAATCGTTGCCTCCAAAAGGGCAAGTGAAATTGACCCTGGGTGGATGGTGGAAATTATTTGAAACCATTCAATTAAATATGGTGCATATGCAAGAGGCATGTATCTCGAGGTCCGGCAAAAGTCTGTGCTGATGATTGAATCAAAATTGTAATAATAATCAAGTATTTTGATGGTTTGAGACTCTCCAACTGCCCCTCTTTGGACTTACCTTGTTAAAAGTCAACAACATCTGCCCAGTTTTGTTCACATTATGATTCCTCATTGCTAATACTGAATTTTGTTATCACGAAGTAATAAATTCCAAACCTAAGTAATAGTGTTAGAGTTGGGTGACACCTAAAATGTTTGGTCATTTTTAGGGATTTTAGTGAAAGACTCATCACCTAATATTGATCTTATTTGGTTCGATCTGATTTAATTTTGAAAAGCATGTACTTTTTAGGGTTTATGGAGTTATGAAGAATTGAGAAGTAGTTGTAGGCATTTTAGTGTACTTTTTCTTTATAGTCATAATACTCTAATACCCAAATCATGAATTTATACTTGAATTTCTCTTTCTTTGTCTGTGATTTTTCTCCATTTAGGGTTTTCAAAAGGTGAATATGTGTGTTCTCTCTTCGTCTTGTTTTTTGTTGTTGCCTATTATCATTTTCTTGATTTTTAATAAATAGGCCGATGATCAGTTTTATTTTTCTAGATGTGAAAGCGTGCATCGCATGACTACATAAGATGTGATCGAATTCGATTTAATATCACAAAATCTTACAAGAATCATGCAACCCACGCTTTGACATTGATTTTAAAAACAAAACAAGTTTCAATTATTGTAACTGTTGCCAGGCCCACGCACGACAACAATACTAGGACAAGGAGGACCAGCAAGCAATTCCCACACCTTAGTTGTAATTGAACCCCTTTGACTCAATTTTTTTGGTACCACCATTGAATTGTGCTCACTGCTCATTCTCACCCTCACCCTTTGGTTTGATTATTATTGACTAGTCAACTATTTTTTCGGATCACGAGGTTTTGTTTGGGGAGAGAGAAAGAAAGGTAAAGATGGGCCTAGTAAGTAATGTCTATGTCCTTCCCGTTCATATAAAATGATGTACTTTAGAGCATAAAGATATCAACTTTGTTAAAGGTGGGGGGGTGTTTTGAGCTTGATTTAGAGAGTAATGAGTAGAGGGCTAAGAGGGAGGGGGGGTCTCTTTTTGGAATCATGCCTTTTGCTTTGCTTTGGAGGCTTTCTCTTTTGCTCTACCTTTTTTTTTTTTCCCAATGTGTCTATTCTATAGGAGTTTTTACTGAAAAGTGATTCTATTAGGTGAGTGGGAAACAAAGCATTTGTCTTTGGCCCTTGGACTTGGGCGGTGTGACCCTTATTTGTTTGGACGAAATGCTTTGACTTAGTGAACCAATTTTATTCAAGGGCCATTTGTGTTTTGAATAAAGGCACAGCTCAAGTTTCCAACCCCTTTTGTGAAATTGCTCATGGGACATCACTTAAAGTCAATTATTTATAATTTATATTCTATAGCAATGCAAGGTTCAATGATTAGAATTTTTTTTTTTTTTTGACATTTGATGATGCCTTTTCAGCCCAGGACTAAGGTGGGCGTGTGGGGTCGTTAGGCGGGACTGGATTGTTAGCGGAGGGTGGGATGCGAGCTCTTAGTTACTGAGGTGAGTAGGATCGGCTTGAAGCAAGTTGATGCGGGCTCGAGTAGCACTCCCTCTGCAAAAGAAACAAGGAAGGAAGGGGGTCGACGAGGAGCTTCGCCGTGTGGCGCTCAAATGCCTAAGTCGATTTCTTCGAGAGAAAGAAATTGCCCAGAGGCGGATGTGTTGTTTATATGTTTATCACGTCTAAGTCAAATCTTACCTTTATGCATTGGGGTGGCCGAAATTGTATTTACTATAGTAGATGTCTAACAGGTTGGTATGCTTCAGGATTTGTTCCGTTGGTGGGATTTCTTATCGATGTCGGTTGGTAATGGATTTAGAAGCCCATTTATTTGGGATAATCTTCCTTCCTTGTGGGGGAGATCATTTGGTGATGATATGTTATTATTTTCCTTTCCTTATTGATAAGATTTGGTTGGTCCAGTAGGGGATGATATATTGTTAGGGGTTATTAACACGTATTGGCGAAATAAAATCGATTTGCGGGATATGGACCTTCTAATTCATCAAGATTGTCCTTTAGAACTAGTAGTAGGACCTTCGTTTGGGCTGAATGGGGGCTTTGGGTATTCTTTGGGCGGCGCCAACTGCTTTGGAGCTTGGTGAGGTGGGCCTGTGAGGCCCATTTTCAAACCACAACAAGGGTTGTATCGTTTCTTGCGTCGGATGCAATTTTCACGTGTCTGTTTGAGGTTGGGTTAGTTAAAGGCTTAGTCGTCGTCATCGTCTTGATAATGATGACTCTTGGGTTTTCCTTCGTTTCCCCACCTCTTCTAGTTTCTTCCAGTTTCTTTCGCGGACCTCCTACATCTGTCTTCTACGGTCCTCCAACCTCTTCAGCGATCTACGTGCTATTTGCTCCGAGTTCTCTGTTTGACTTCCCCTTTTTTATTGGCCAGAGTCTTTTTCGACATTTTTCTGGGTGCTTCTTGAGTCTTATTCACAGGTGCTAACGTCTCTCTCTTTGGTTTATCTTCGATTGGTACGATGAGGTGCTAGGGTTAAATTGACTGGATTTCGTTTTTATTATTATGGGTCCAGGCCGCTCTTCTTCTTTACGTATTGGTGATGACTCTTTGCTTCTTTCGATTGTTACCCGGTTAGACGGGTTAAAGGATCTTCCGGCGTTCGGCGAGTGATTTGAACCCGAAAGCATTCTGGGGCGCCTCCTCTTCCATTGGATAAGGATAAAGGGAAAATAAACCTAATTAAATATCATGGGGGGTCAGATTACCTTAAATCTGCAGTCCAACATGCTGTGACTGTGGGACCTAGCAAGGTCGGTCCTTCGTATGGGGTTACCTTTGCTGAACGTTATCGACCTTCCACGGCGTTCGGTATGGACCCGGCGTCTTGACTTTATGCTTAACCGTGCTGGGATGGTATGTTTCTTTGGGAGTCGTGGCTGATAATGGTCTCCGTTTTCAGCTTGCACCTTCATGAAAGGGGTTTTACAACGACAATGCTCTGTCGCTGACTGCTCCGACGGTTGGGGTATTTTGAATTCAGGCCTATTGGCCTTTTTAGGGAACCAGAGAGGCTCGCGTTCCTGATGTGGCTTGCTCCTCTATCTTTTTAGCCCAGAAGGGAGACCGCGAGGGCTTCCTTTATTTCTCCAGGCACTCTGGAGCTCCTCTAGTGATCACTGATCTTCCTTCCTTATAGGTCGTGGAAGGGTTTTCTTTCTTTGTTAGCGATCCATAGCGGGAATATGATCCTTGAAACGGGATGATACGGGCGTTAGGTGGATTGGACCACCACGATAATCGCCATTAGTGTTTGCTCTTTTTTGATTGTAACTTTCGTGAAGGTTGTTATTTGAATATTTCTGACTTGGCATTATTCTGATGCTTCCCAGGTGCCCGACTTGACCTTAGTGCTAAAGATAATGTACCATTAGCTACGGGTATTTGTGAGAATAATCACGCTAAGTCCTTATGCGAGCTGATAAAATCGGACATTCACGGCCGTCGGGTGAGGTTTGCACGTTCTGCTTGGGGCCCTGCCTCCTTCCACCATGGGGTCTCTCATTGGGCTTCTGCATGACCACTCTTCTTGGGGAGAGATTTTGGTCAGTTAGGGCCAGCAGCATCTCAAAGCCACCAGAGTCTTGGCAAAACGAAGCTCAGCGAGAAAGATCGCGGTTTGGTCAAGGTTCGAAATTAGAGGGCATCTCGACTTCTCTTGCTCGAAAGCCGGGGCTGGTAGCGGTCGCTATGTAGAGGCTCTATGATCTGAGCTCTTCGCCCCTTCTAAGCTTCTTTGTAAAGGCAAAAATCTCTTGGATGGGCGTCGACTGACCGTTTGGCCGGTTATGCTGTGCAGTGCGGAATCGCGCCCGGAGGTGCTAGGCCACCTCTCGAGAAGGGTGGAAGAGTTGAAGAGAAGAAATCGGGAATCAAAGTTGGCGAATGGACTCTTTGTATAACTTCAATCTTGAACTCATGGCCAGTGCGATCTCATTAGTCATAGGTCCGACCTTGGGAGGTCGAAAGCGTGCCGAGTTGATCAGGGCTGCGGCTCACATCCTTCGGGGGTTGCTCGGTAAGTCCACAGTATCGATGGTGTCTTGTTTTAGTTGATCCGTGTTGAATGTTGACTTCATGTTTGATGTGCAGGTAGCCACTCATTTGAAATTACGGTAGATGGGCTGTAAGCAACAATAATAAATCGTCCAGGAATTTATAAAGTGGCCTCTCTTTCTTACGGGCGACTCTGAAACAGTGCGTATGTTTGAAGAGGTGGAGCTTAAATCGATCTAAAGCATGCGCGTCGACTCGTGCCGGCGACGGAAAGTAGAGAGGATGGGTTGATGTGGCGGCGGTTGAAGGAGGCTTGAAAGGTCAGGAGTGAGCTCAGTTCTGTTGAATGATCTGATCGGGACTTGGATGGTGCGGTCCTCCCGATACAAGATTCAGACGATTAGGGATGAGCTCGTCAAATCCCGAGGAGTGAGCCCTAAGGGAGTCTCAAGAGGGGCTACGCGTGACGACAGTATTGATCGTGTGATAAAGTAAGCGCAGCTAGCCGTGGCTCGTGGCGAGACCTCGGGGCGAGCCGGCGCGGTGCGGCCGGTGGCCCGGGGCGCAGGTGCTAAATTGGAGCGGCTGGATGAGGAGTGTCGCGGATTCTTGTGAGGGATCTTCACCGACCAAATATCCTTGGTTGCTCGAATGGATGATGTTATTAGCGGATTGGGGACCCGAGCCGGTGCTCGATGGGCTCTGGGTGGCTCGCTTTTGGGGCGGGTTAACGTCTACGAGACTTGGACTTGACTTGATCTCCCAGTGACGGAGCGGAGGAGTCTTTCTCTGGGGTATTCTCGGGCCTGGATTCACTCCTGGCTGAGGCCAATTCCCTCTTCTCGTGCGATTTCCTCCTGTTGGCCTTTGGGTTTACGTACTCATTCTGCCGCGATATAGGCTTTATATTTTTCTTTTATGTACACCTGCTTCCTTTTGTCGGGACTGGGGCGAGATATATGTAGCTCTCCTTTTAATAAATATTCATTTTTTATCGTGCAACGTTCTCCAACTGTAGTATTTTAGGCTTTTAGTCATGGTGTATGGCCAGATTAGGAGATTACGAGGTTAGACAATTAAACATCCAGGCGGAGTCGTGTGAGGCTTCGTGGGTTAATTTATGCAGTGGCCCGATTCCTAGAAATTTGTATGGCTTGTATAAGCGAACTCGTCGACAATGTGATCTCCATTGGTTGATTGCATGAGGTTAGACGATTCCTTAGAATTTGCGTGACCTATTTTGGCGAGCTCGTCGGCGAAGCGGTAGTCTCGTCGGTGACTTGCGTAGGTTGAGCGATTCATAGGTTGCATGACTGTTTTTGGCGACTCGTCGGCAGGCGGTGATCTCGGTCGGCTGACTTGCATGAGTTGAACTGATTCCTTAGGTTGCATGGCTATTTTTGCGGATTAAATCGACGGCGGTTGATCGTCGGTGACTTGCATGAGTTGAACAGATTCCTTAGGTTGCATGACCTGCGTGCGATCGTTGAGCGCTGTCGGTGGGTGTTGGGCGGGCTGTCCCAGCATGAAGCTGATGGGCGAGTTAAATCCGTGAGCTGCGGGAAGAGCTCGTCGGTCTGCGGTTGATTGGGCTATTTCGTCCATGAAGCTGGCTGGGAAGAGCTTCGTTAGAGTGGGCCAATTTGGGTGGGGCTTCGTCCATGAGACACTGCTGGGAAGAGGCTTCGTCGGTGCGGGCGATTGGGCGAGCTTGTGCGAGAACCTCTTGGAAGGCCGTCCATTGTGAATTTGTTGGGAAGAGCTCGTCGAGTGAATGATTCGTGAAACTGCGTCCATGAAGCTAGCGCAGGAGAGCTCGGCTTGGCCTGACGATTGGGGCGAGCTCGTTTTGTGGACTTCTAGGAAGGCTCGTCGTATGAGCGGTTGGGCGAAGCTTGTGCATGGTTGTTGGCGGGGCTCATCTACGTGGACTTCTAGGAAGAGCTCGTCAGTGCGAACAGTTGGGCAGAGCTCGTCCATGTGAGTTATTGGGCTCCGCTGGCTGAGTTGCCTAAACTGAGATGGCTCCTTAGGTAGCGTGACCTGTCCAGAGTAGACGAACTCGTCAAAGTGAGCTGCTAGGCTCCGGGCGCTATGGCCGAGTGGCGATGAAGCCGAGTGGCAATGTGGCCAGAAGTGGCCGTGGCGGTGGCGATGTAGGTGGCGATATAACTGGTGATCGACTCTTGGATCGTGAGCCTGTCGAGTAGACGAACTTCGTCAAAGTGTTCTGCCCAGGCTCGGTATTTGTGGCGGTGGCGATGTGGCCCGGTGGCGATGTAACTGGTGATCAGGCTCTCGGTGGCGTGACGTCGGAGTAAGGCGAACTCGTTAAGGTGAGTTCTTGCAGACTCATTGTGGCAGTGGCGATGGCCAGTGGCGATGTAGCCCAGTGGCGATGGCCGTGGCGATGGCCGTGGCGATGGCCAAGTGGCGATGTAACTGGCGTGCGACTCCTCGGTAGAGTGACTGTCCGAGTGAGCGAACTCGTCAAAGTGGTAACAGCTCATGGGCGCTATGGCGCTTGGTGGCGTTCGATGGGAGGCGTCGACTCCTTAGGTAGCGTGACCTGTCCAGAGTAGACGAACTCGTCAAAGTGAGCTCCTTGGCTCCTGGCGCTATGGCCTTGGTGGCGTTCCATCCGGAGCTGATCTGACTCGTTAGGTAGCGTGGCTTTGTCGCAGGTGGATCACCTACGTCAATGTGGTTTGCCAGCTCACGGCGCTATGGCCTTGGTGGCGTTCGGTCGGGCTAGTCGACTTGTTAGGCGGTTTGACTGTCTTGGAGTGGATCACCTGCGTCCGTGTGTTGCCAGCCACATGGCCTTGGTGGCGTTCCAGCACCGGTTGATCGACTCGTTAGGCGAAGTGGCCTATCTTTAGTGGATCACCTCGTCGATGCAAGCTGCTTGGCTCTGGCTTCCTGCTAAGCCTTGGTGGCGTTCGGCTGGGTTGATACGACTCGTTAGAAGCTGGCGTGGCACATCTGTGGATCACCTTGTTAATGTGAGCTGCTTGATTCCGGATTTCTTCCTTGCTGGCAGGAGCTTCTTTAAGACTAAATCACCCTGCATGTAGCTTCTAGGTTTGACTTTTTAATAGAGTTCGCCTTCCTTTGATATCCTCCTCGTGCGCTTTAGGATTCGCTTCGCGCTTTCATCTAGATATCTAAATTTCAATGGCGAGCTTCATTATCAGGTTCCACTGATAACTCGATCCTGTGGAGACTTTATTCCTACCTCAACTGGGCTATCGTCTGCCGGCTGCGGCAAATTAGGTTTCCCCGGTTGTCGACTTCAGGTCAGTCCTCAGAGGGCCCATATAAATTCTGTGGAGGTAGCCCTACCTAATTTCCAAGGTCTTCCAATCTGGTTTTCAAGGCGCTTTAAGGGTTCCGATAAGACTTTATCCATTGATTACGTGTGTCATGATGATAGTAATTTTTAATTCGAGCTCTAGCATGTAAATCGAATTTGGCGCCACGAACCGTTCCTGTCCGACACTGCACTGGGATACCAAACCCGCATATGATACTCTACACAAATCAAGGTGATCTTCTTCTCTAATCAGGCTAAAGGCTCTAGCTCCGCCCACTTCAGCGGCAATCCACCACGACGACATGAATTTGCGTCGACCCTTTACCAATGGGCAGGGGTCCCAAACATGTCCAAACCCCATCGCTGGAGCGCTGTGGCTGCGGATCGACGCTATGGCCCCAGCAAAGTGGAGGCGTGAGATCTCGCGTACCCCGGCAAGAGAGAGATTTCTGACCAGCCTACAGAATTCAGCATTGTAGGCCGCAGTACTCTCGCTCAAGACTCTTTTCCCAAGCAATGCCTGAGTCCGATATGGTTCCCCGCATATGCCCCTCGTGTACTTCTCTTAGCACGCACTCCTGTCTTCCTCGCGCGCATTTAAGGAAAGGTGAAAAATCCCGGCCAGGCTTCCCTTGATCAGAAACCCGCGACTCACCCATTTTTTTTTAGCCGCTTTCAACGCTGCAGGCTCGCCTATAATATAATCCCAAATAGGCTCCATCCAAGCTCTGCTGACCCGACTGGGCAACCACCTCGCATAGAGATCGATCAGGGTTCCGCCTCGTATTCGATAGTGTCGACCGCGAGGTCTTCCGTGAGGTCGTGGCTAGCTTTGCCACAGCTTCGCCTGAGCCCTCGCCTGGGACATGCTTCGACCGAACCAACACGAATTTTTTTAATATGTCACGAACTTTCTGAGGTATAGAATAATCCTTCACAGAGGATCTTCTCGCGATTACCACCAATTAATCGAGTCAATCAGAGGACTCCTTAGCCGGCTCGACTTCTTAATGAATACAGGCCCAGGCCTCCGCTATGACTCGCCCATACTCGCCTCTCTCTGCTGGAAGTGTGGAACCCAAATCCGAGTGTACTCAATGTCTATTCCTTCCGGGGGGAAGCTGGGATGAGACCTCGGCTTCCACTCCTCAAGGCGCTCGAAGCTCCATCTACGCAGAGTTTCCAAGTGAGAGGTCACGTTGTTGCATCCTTGGGCTGGTTCCGTCGATAAACTCCATGATCGGCGAAGACTTGCCCTTTATTGCGCTGGCCCGTATCCGATATCGAACTCACACAATGGCACTACTTCACGCCCTTCCGAGGTCTCGGTTTATAACACTTGTTTCATGGAATTAAGTTGAACTTCTAAATATGACACGACCATGGTAGACTTAAAAGTGCGATTGAACTGAGTCTTTCGTTCATGTTTCTGCTCTCTTGAACTGTTTAATAATGTGATTAGAACCAACTCTTTATCTGGCGGGGCGAAGTATTTGGGTTGAAGTCGGCGTAGTGATATCGTCAGGGCCATAGGCCGGACTGAATGGAGACTTGAGATATGTTTCAAGGTGAGTAACACCACCTTTGTGTCCCATTGAGGCTTTGTGGAAGCAGAGAGAAGGCTAGCATTATCCTGCTGAATCTGGCAGAAACTAGCCATGATCAGCTGTGGGTAGCTGTGCTTGCCCCTTGGGAGGGTGGCGGCGTATTGAACAGCCTTTATCACGTGGATTTTTCAATTCCCGGTGTTCTTATGAGCCGAAATTTTTGGTGTGTGAAGGCATAGCTAGTTTAACCATGTTGCTGCTTCTTGGGTTGAGGCGACGGAGAGATGAAGCGATGCAAGAAGGTCGGCTGTGGTAGTTTTGGTATGTGAAATACATGCATACCTCCATAGTTCACGCCTGCTCCTTCTAGAACGCCAGGTTCACCCAACCTACGGTAGGTGGCTCGTTCTTGAGTCAACGGCGCTCCCTTTGGAAATAACAATAGGTTCACGTGTGACCAGGTGCTGCCAGACCGTCTGGGTCAGCATTGTTGGTTGTGGCGGAAAAAGCCTGCAGCGGGGTTCGCGACGTGGTGGCGTCCGCGGTGGTGGATCTCAGACAAAGGGAAAACAATCTTTGAGCGTGCTTTGTTAAATCGGTGAAGTCAAGTCGATCGCCACTTGCCATTTGCTTTCTTGATAACCCGGCGTTAATGACCCTTTCGGGATACTCCCTCCGTTAACCAACGGGGGCTTTGAACCTCTGGTGATATGGCTTTTTGTTATATACAGTCTGGCTCCTTAACTTCTTGGCCAGGTTTAAGGATGAACGAGTGTTGACACATGAGTGATCTGTGGTCAGTTCCTCCTGTCTTTCGTATCAGAGCGTCTCTGTTCACATCTCAGCGAGTAAGGAGACTTGGGGTCTTAGCTAGTTTAGATGATCTCGGCCGAGGTGTTCAGGTTATGTCCCCGATCTGGTTCTAATTCTTGAAGACTCGGGTTGGGTGAAGCACATAAATCAACGTCGGCTTCGTCCATATTCACGTTGATCGACCGCTCTTTTTTGTTCTTGTTCTGTATGCTTCTCAGCCACGGATTGATCTCTCGAACCATCCCTACTCGAGTAATATGGTTGGGAACTTGATTGTCATGTGTAGTGCGGAGGGATGACTTTAATGTTGAGAGAGGTCACACCTAACAACATACTCTCAGGCGATGGAAATCCCCATTGAGGAATCATTCAGCGTTTAGTAGTTCTTTTGTGAGGAGCTCTACAAGGTGACTTTTTTTGGGTGATTGACCCAAAGTGTGCCTTTTCTGAAAACATGAATGTGTCGTGGTGAACTCAGAGCACTCCTCCCATTGCATTTATCGAAGGAGTGGCTACAGAAGGCGATGTTGAGTTCGACTCATTGCTCCAGCTAGAGCTTTGTTGTTATCTTGTTGAGCGCGTTACGCGAGCTAAGTGGTTGGTCATGGGGGGTGTTGGCATCCCTCCGATCTGGTGGAGAATGATGGATCTTCGGCCCGCGACCAGTTTGGATCGTTGGTGGATTCCTATTTGTTTGTTTGATCTGTGAATGGGCTTTTCGGGCTGAACTAGACTTTCTCCTCCTCCTCACCGAATCCTCGAGATCACACGGATTTCTCGAGGGGTTCTTTAGTCTTTGAAATCGTCGTCTGTCGGGGCGGTTGATGAACAGGACTAGTTCTGCTTCCCCGATTTTGGGCTGATTCTGGAGATGTAGAAAACGTAGATGTCGCGTCATTATTAAGTACTCATTTCTCTCCTTTAGTTGTATCTGATTTAATAAGTGCGGTGTCCAGCACTTACATCGGAACTCGCAATACCAGTGTTATCCTTGTGGCGGGATCAGGCTTCATTTAGGTTGGCACACCGGGGAGCCCCCTTGTTTAGTGCTTTATCACCGGGTTTGTGACTTTGGGCGTCGGAGGTGACCGCTGGTGAATAGTGATGATCTTTCGGTCGCGAAATTGGACGGAAGACGATCCACAATTTCGCCTTTTGGGATCGTTCTCGTCTTTCTTTGGGGATGTTTCCCGAACGCTTTGTGTTTTGGGACCAGTCATAGTGAGTTTATCTGTTCCACTCTTCTCTCTTTATGGGTGGAGGAGCTCTCCTTCTTGGATATGAGGGCTTCTTCGCCGTTCTCTCCTCTGCTTTTTGTTGCTAAGTATGCTTACTTGAGGTTCTTTGAGATCAAAACATCGGATCATATTTGCACTCCTAGCGACAATGAATCAGTGAGTTGAATTTTCATGGTTCCATGTCTTTATGATTCGGCGTTTGAATCTTTTGTGGGGACCCAGGACTTTCCTGCCGGGCGCAGCGTGATTGTGGTATTGCTTCGGTTTTAATGCGATCACGACTCGATGAGTGGGGCGACGATGGATAGTTCTGAATGAAGAGATTGATGAAGGTGGAATTCCTATGGCGGAATAAAATTTTGGGCCTTTTAGTCGATGGCGACTCAGGTATGTGAGATCACGATATGTAACTCATTGATTTTCCAGTGTTGAGGTGGTGACGGATCTTTTGTTATCGAATACTTCCATGTAGCATTCTGATTTATTTGGAAGGGATGGCATTAACTCTGTTCATGAAGATTGGAGTTCTTTGTACGCCAAGATCATCCTTATTTGGGGCGTCTTTATACACCTCTTCTGCTGGTGACTCTTTGTAGAATACTGAACCTCTGCTCCAGCGGTTGCTCTCCTGCTCCTGGGTGGGGTGATGTAGTTCTTCGTTCGTATCCTCGAGCATTGCTCTGTTTCCCTCTTGGCGAGGCGGGGTGTAGTCAAGTTACCGGCTTTGGTGGGTTTCTATGTTTTGACTTCCTCGGGAATGTCGTGATGAGGTGTTGCTCTCACGGGGGGAATCTTAAGCCTTCCTAGGTGTTAGTCATCTCATTGGATGTTTTCTGTATCCAGTGATTGATTCTATTCTTATCAGATTAGCGAGGAAGAGTTAACTCTTGATTAATGACCGGCTTTGCATTTCTTCTTATCCAGGAGGTGCCAACGTATTTTTGTTGGATCTTACATGTATGGCGGGTTCGTTCTTTCTTGTGTTGGGTTTGATACCATGATCTTGAAAGTGATTATGTTGTCTCAGTTATCGTTTATGACCTTTGGCCAGTGAGTGCCTTTCAAACAGGATTTGAAATTTGGAGCTTGTGGGGTCTGGCCCAGGACTGGATTGTTAGTGAAGTGGGATGCGGGGCTCTTGGATTTCTGAGGTGGAGTGGGATCATTTCTGCAGTTGATCTCTTGTTCGTAGCACTCCTCATAAACAAGGGAAGAGAAGTGGCGGGGAGATAGTAAGTCAGTGCTCAGATGCTGATGGTTCTTCCCCGAGAGAAAGAAGGTATGAGTGGATGTTCACATTATCATTATCATTAAAGTGTACCTTTGGCATTGAGATTGTGTATATTCTAAGTAGATCTCTAGCAGGTTCTGGGTATCTTCAGATTTGTTCATTGATGAGTTTTCTTGTGGTGCTCAGGATTTAGTAATAGTTAGAAAAATTATTGGGATGTCCTTCTACTTCCTTATTGAGGGGAGGTCATTTCAGTGATGATATTATTATTTTCCTTTCGCTTTATTGATAAGATTTGTGGTTGGATCGTGAGGCGATATAATACGATTAGGATTATTCATCGTTTGTTGGCGAATCGATCCGTTTCTGGGATATGGACCTTAATTCATCAGATTGTCAACTAGAACTAAGCGGTGGGGCCTTGGTTTGAGTACCGAAGATGCGAAGTACGGGTATTCGTTGGGCGCCATGCTTCTTTGGGGCTTGGTGAGTGGGCCTTTCTGGCCCGTTTTATCAACATTCCATTCACTGTGAACTAAAGTTCTCAAATGTTTTGTTTTGACATTCAGGCCTAGTTTCTTTCCTATCAATACAGGTCATGTGCCTCATGACAATAGTTAGATCTGGAATTGTGATTTTTCAAAGAATCAGGTGTGGTTGAATAAATGATTTATTATTATATGTTTCTGTTTGTGGTGTATTATTATTTATGAGCAATTAAAATTAAAACATAAAAATATTACCACCCTCTGTTATCAAAATAAATTATAATAATAAATATAAATGTATTAATATGCTAAATTTTATTAAATAAAAATATATGATATTTTAGTATGAAGATGTATTTAAGGATGAAGAAAGATGAACTATGTATAGCACATCAAGAGAATTATTATCCCAATATTTTTATAAATTTAAAGCAATAGTGAGATTTTCTTGAGTTATGTAATAAATAATTAATGTCAATTGTCTAAGAGTGTTAAATAATAATTTGAAATACATTCTATATATTGATTTTCAAGAATAGAAAAAACATTAGTAAGCTTTCATATCCTAATGTTTATATTGCTTAATAGCCTGATTATTAATCCCTATAACATTATAATAAAAATAATAATAATAGTGTTTTGGTATGATAATAACAAAATGTGAATAAAGCCTGAGGTTATAGATAGAAAAGATATATTAGTTTGGCCTGAGATGTGGTCATAGTTATTTTCCACAACAAATTAAGAATCACAAAGCTTGATCTGCTGCACATTGTTTACATGGTTGAGTTGGGTTTTGACTTTCTTTGACTTATAATAATGCTATGAAAATATAACAGTCATTTGAAAACAATATTATTGTCAATAAACTATCACCTTTATATATATATTCATTATTTTATATCATAAATATACATCTATATATGTAATTTACAACTTATTATTCTTATTTATATTCTACACAATATGATAATTATAATGATTATGTGAGTTATCAAATTTCTATAGCGCGATTCTACAGGTTATGTGACCATAATTTCATAGGCTTTGGTAGACAAAGCAGGCCTTAGCTACCAATCTAATATATCGTATTTAGAATCAAGCGTTTTGAGATTGACTGACACATCCGCGATATATTATAGCTGTTATCATTGGACATGCAATTTTTTTTTTTTAAGATCAATTACTTGAAGCAATGACCAGCTCTTTTCCTTCTCAAATCTCTAATCTCAGCTTCACCAATTAACTTTGATCTACTCCCTCCACCAGGCATTAAGGAATATAAACCAGTTTCTTATGTAGGTTCACAACAAAAAGGGAATTACTTTGGATTTAGACCTTGTTGGAGAAGCTGATTCAGTCATTTCAGTATATCACCAGCGATGGTCTAACCCTATTGCGTTTATGGTTTTGTATTATCAGTGGTTATCACGGATTTATATATTGATGTACAATGGGTTAGATTACTCACAATTTTCCACTTCAAAAGAAACATATCGCCAGAATATTTCTTTAAACACACTTTTCTTGAGCTTGAATTGGATGAATAAGCAACAATGAGATCCAGAGTAGCGAATCCTGATCTGAATATGCATGTGATGCAAGAGGCAGTAAGTAAATTAAAAGGGTTCTTGGCTCATTGTGTATGGTAGTTTAAAATCGACAGAATCTCTATTGTTATGTTTTATATGTATAAGGAAAGGCAGGAACACAAAAAAAAAAGAAAAAAAAGAATGGGGCTTATAAGAAAAACACCAAAGAAAAAAAAGAAAAAAAGAAGAATGGGAAAACCTACACAGAGAAGAAACACCAAGGGTCCTCCATTTCTGGTTAAGGACAAAATCAGTGTAATAAGGATAGAAATTACTTGCAGTTCGACAGGTCATTATGACAGAGTTGAACTTGGACACATAACAAAAAAAAAGTGAATATAACCACATGTCATAGTGTTCTGATCAGGACATAATCTTCAGCAATGAGTCAGGTTAGGAGTGTGGTTGAAAGCAGCTGGACGTCGCATGCTAAATTCAGATTTACTTTCTGAAGAAGCATTTGCTTGCAACCTGCTTCACATTCAATGCTGGACTTTGCTAA
This sequence comes from Tetrastigma voinierianum, assembly GCA_016808115.1. Taxonomy (NCBI): domain Eukaryota; kingdom Viridiplantae; phylum Streptophyta; class Magnoliopsida; order Vitales; family Vitaceae; genus Tetrastigma; species Tetrastigma voinierianum. The sequence goes on from JAEQBH010003626.1 coordinate 665,698, forward strand.
CAAAAAAGTGATAAACCATGTTAGTAACGTTCAGTCAGTTTCAATCCTTTAGTAATGCAATCTGAGTTAGGGTGGACAAGGCTGGTTTGTTTATTCTCAACTCAGTTCACTTTCTGGTTTTTCAAGCATTACTTGCAACCTATTTCACATTCAGCTTCCTCCGCTTCTTACGCCCGTTGAACATTATGTTTGATGTATTATCGTAACTGGACTTGGGCCGGTGCTCCTTTTAACCTCCGTGTAACTTTCCAGGGTAATTTTGCTATTAGCATCAATTTCTTTCCCACTATCATGTCCATCGACTTTTTTGTCTTCAGATTGAGGCTTTAATTTATACCAACCTTGAGGAGAGATTCCTCATTCCTCCAGCTATTGGTATTAATGCCGACATCATGACCTTAAGACATTGATTTCTCATTCTCAGATAGTGGTAATCCATTGTTGACATCATCGACCTTGAGAGATTCCTTACTCTCTGTTTGTAAGGACATACCTGGAGAAGGCAGTGATTTATTAGAACCTTGATCATTCTCTAGATAGGTCTGTGAGCGCCTGGTTTGAATGAGATAATGTGCAACTGATTGGAAGCCCAGTCTTGTAATCTGGAAGGAGAAAAAAAAAATTAAGATTACAAAATTATATCTAATCCCAATTTGCAATAATTTGTTGGCCATTGCACTCGTGGTTGAGAGAGAATACCTTCTTATATAGAGGGCCAGTTGGAGGCCATCCTTTCGCAGTTCGACACAAGCTACAATTACAAATCCCACGACAGACAGGGCAAATCCAATTTGGATTTTCACTGGCTTCCACTACATGCTCCCCATATCTGCATTAATTCAAGCAATAAGCTAGCTGACTCCAAGGCTTCAACTTCACCATGCGTGTGATCCAACCTCCACCAACTCAGAAGGTCGGAAGGCCTTAGCATTAAGCATAAAATGCAGCCAACATGGTTCCAATATTTACCATCTTGTTTATGTGATGTTACAAATGTCAGCAATAAAGTCTACATAAGCTGAATAGAAACCACATTTTTGGATCATAACTACAGAGACCTCAAGGCAATAAAAATGATTATCCAAAGCATTAAGCATATGATCAGAGGTGCTGTTTCAACTTTCTAAATAATAGAAAGTTTTCAGGAGATATGCATATCTTGTGGTCCATGTCATGGTTCTGGTTTGTGCATATCTTGTGGTCAATTAACTTGGATGGTTCCAAACTGGTTTCTGTACAATTGCTTAGTTCTCAGTTGGGACTAACACATGAAAAGTCTTATTTCCTCATCTCCTTCCAAATATGTTTATGGCAGATACTCACAGGGCACGCTATAAATTAGAAGCAGCTGGTTCCATTGTAACTTAGAGTGACTCTGTTGGATATCCCAGTATGCACCAGATTTGAAATTTGGTGGAGGATTTTAGACATCTTTTAAAGAAAGAACTAATTCTAACGTGCCTTGAAGCAATCCAAGTTGCTTTCTTCTACACGTTATAGTATTACATTTTTTCCAACAATGGCAAATGGGAACTGCCCATAAAACTGCACAAATTTGGCTTGTTTACCAGGTCATGTTTGCAGGATAAAAGATCATTAAGCTATACTAGGCTAGTCCTATGTTGGTTGCTAAAAGGATCTAAAGCTTGCTAAAAGGAACTAAAGCTTGAGTAGACTAAAGCTTAGGAAGGTATGTGAATACAGACTAAAAGTTATTTATCCTAATGTGCAAATTTATTAAAAATAGTGTTCATACTCATCTTGAATTGATTACAGAATCTGTTGGGGATTGAAAAAAAACTTTAGAAGAGTATTTTTCCATTAATTTTCACCAAAACTGGATGTCAGATGCATTACTTTTGCTGTTGAAAAATGTAATTTCATTTCCTTCACCCTTACTGCAAATGAACTAGGACAAGTGTTTTAATTCATGTCTAAGTCAAACATGAACAATCCTGTCCCAGGATGGCTCAGTTAGCGCTTTATACTGTTTCTAAGGACGTGAAGGATATTTGAAAAACACTCAGGATACATTAAAAATCTAGTAAATGCATGTAGGAGGTAATAAATTTAGAGGCACTTGATTGAAATGGCTTTGTAGTCTGAGGATTATAAGTAAACATACTAATGAGAAAACGTGGTGACAGCAGGTTGAAGGTGCTATGAAGACAAGGGTAGAGAGTATCCCTACTTTAACTAAATGCATGGCCTATGCAAGGGTTAAAAAGAACTCAATAGTTTAGATGTCATTCTGTATTGCTCATTCTGAATATGAGATAAGACACTATGGATAACAAAATAAATAGTTTATGCAGGAATGACCGAGGTTTTCACAGGCAGTAAAAGAAAAAGATCAATACAAGGGTTAAAAAGTTTGGATCTCAATAGTGTTTTAGTAATGCATACCTCATATACAAACAATCTCCACAGAACTGTCCTTGGACCATGTTGCATTGGGAGCAATGGGTACGAAGACCAAGAGTTTTCTGCCTGCAAAAGGACTCCATATTGTAAATTCTGAAAATTAGATGTCATTGGCAGCATGAGTTGTGAACCAACGAGTAATGTTCCAGTTCAATAACCAAACCAACAAAAAGACAAAAAGAAAAAAAAGCAAGAAGAGAAAAAGGAAAATGTGATAAGAATAAAATGGAAAAGAAACAAATTTTAGAACACACATCATATAGGCAAACATACATATATAGGCAATTAAATTAAGTATGAAACTTGAAGCATAAACAACATGCTATTTCTCTGTTAAGTTTCAACTTCAAAACATTGATACCAGGACTAAATAAACATGGTGTGAAGTGTGAACAAAGCTTGAAACAAGGAAACGACAAAAAATGAAGAATAAGTAGCAAGAATTTAAATGTAAGAAGAACCCGTTAATAAAAAGGAATTTGGACTATCAAAACAATGCTACTTCTTCTGGAAGAGACATAGGAAAAATATCCTATTTGTCAAGGTGTAACATAAATAAATGCAAATCATCTGGTAAATCTAAGGGGACAATGACTCATTTTTCAAGAGAAAAGGTAAGTGTGATAGGAAACTGGCACAAAGAGCCGAAGAGGACAGGCTTTGCAGAAACTGAAAGACGCGACAACTTCAGGGATTGGACAATTTGGAATAACTGATCAAATATTATCTCTGACCAAACATTGAAACACAACTCCAGTCTATGAATAAAAAAGAATCTCTACATCAAGCTTTTTATAGGCTCTGGATTTAAATCCAAGATAGCCGCATCCTTGTTGAATTCATATTTTGAAAAAGAAGGAAATAGTTCAAGGTACACACGTTCACTTTTGGCTGTATATTATGAAGGAAAACAAAGAAAGCATCCACGCTGTTCCAAAAATTCCGGGTTGTTGTGCAACTCGTAATTTCGTATCATAATATGTTATATTTCCTATTTTCCTCATTCGTCCAATGCAGTGATGCACCAACAAATAATAGCAATTCCAAATCAGACAAGATAATATGATTAACATAAAGACGGCCCAGCAAAGAAAACACAAATATACAGAAATAGAAAAAGGAATAGATCCACACCTGCACTGATGGCAAGTTTTGCCTTGGATTGGATCATATACTCGTTTTCCATCTTTCCCACATCCATCCACAAAAAGTTCCCAGCTCCTCTCAGTGCTACCCAACAACTCCTCGTGCTCCTCTGTGTACACCTCCGGTTTAGAACCTTCTCTTAGAAGAATATCTTCATCTTCTGAAAGTCTTTTTTTCTTCGCTATAGGCTCCTCCGAGTAGCTAACTGGCGTCACATTCTGTAATCTAAACCCTCATGAAAAGAACTACTCAGGACTCCAATCAACTATGATCCAAATCAAATTTAGCTTTACAACCTAATCCTTAGTTCAATATGCAAGAAACACTAATGCACCTGGAAGATCCATTGGAACAATTGGGTATTCCTAAATAGAACCATTTCATATTGGCAACAAAACAGGGAAAAAGTACCTGGAAGATCGGCGAGGGGGCTCGGAAGGTGGCAGCGGAGATGGACGTGGAGTTTTCCGGTTGGGAGAATTTTTGGGGGCTCGTTTGGGAGTGAGAAATGACTTGACTTGGAGAGAGAGGTCAGCAAGTCCTAGCTTTTGCATTCGTTGAAGGTTCTCCTTGATCCTTTCTTCCCTCGATTTCTCGTAGTCAGAAATCTTCGGAGTCTGGTCGGTGTGGCCTTCTCCATTGTTGATCTGGTGGCAAGGGCTTGCTGAGGTTTCTAGGGTTTTTCCTTCCGCTTCCATATCCATCATTGCGCTCTACCACTCACGACAGCTATAGGGTTTTTCCTTTCTTCTCCATACCCCCCATTGCTCTCTCTCTCCACCAATAGGGTTTTAGGAATTTTAACAGCGGAGTACTCTCTCTCCAGTCATGGGTATTGGGGAGTGGAATAGAGACATGGCGAGACAAAGCGACAGTAGTACCCTTAAATATTGGTCCATTTCTAACGGCTATATTTCCCACTACATATAATATAATATTATCTATAAATTTGGGCTGGGCCGAATATGGAGCTGAAACTGGGCTCTCCTACTGCAGCACAAAATATTAGTACGGATTAGCATCGAAAATTTGAAAATCAATTATTTTTTGAAAAAAAAGAAGAATTTATTCAATATTTTATTTCCACAAGGATAACGGGGCCCTTGCCATAAAGTTAAAAGAGTCCGTTGACATGGTACGGAATTGATGGAAAATTCATATAAGTCTGTTCTGGTTCTCTAATGGGCCTGAGCTCCCTCCCTCCGGCCCATCCACCATGTCCTGCAATTCCCATGGAAGTCCAGTTCCTCTATTTCTTTTTATTTTGTGGACAACACCGAGGAAAATGAACATGATAAGTGATAAGACTTCTTCTAATATAGGTTTTAATGGGATTCTTTTTAAAAATATATATATATATATTTAAAAAATAATTTTTGAATTATTAGAGTTAAAAGAATATTTAGAAAATTATGCTACATTATGCCATGTAAGTGCCGATAGTTGGAGTTTTGGACAAATATACGTTACTTAAAAAAAAAATTATTAAAATAAGTCAAATAAAATACCAAGCAAACAAGACGCTCTACCACATCGTCATATACACGCGAATGCCAGAGTAAGCCAATGCTCATACTATCGACTCGCGATTATAATTTTTTTTTTGTGAACTTTATTCAGCCCTCACAAGATGATACGCTCACACTTAATCGCAAGGTGACATCGCCGCCTTTCATCCGCTCTGTGGTATCGTCGCGACGCTGCCGCAACGCCAACTGGCGATTTTACCTCGAGATTGAGCTGAGATCGTCAGCGACATTATTTCGATTGCCGCATCTTCCCTTCCAATCTGCTGCCTTGCCTATCGTTTACACTACCCCTACGACGCACAACCATCGACCTCTTATAACGGAACGTCACTTCACAATCAATACGCTTGTCAAGCGACACTGGCGAGTTGATGGTCGGGTGTTCGTGAATCGACATCTCTACCAACACCCTTTCGGATGAATGTCGCGATAGTTTCGGTTCGTCGCTGACATCGTTCGTACCGCTTTTCCAAGACTCTTCACATTTGTGTCGCGACATAAGTTGCAATGTCGCGACACAACTTATACTATCTTGCCTTCTGTTATGTTGCGACATATGCCGAGGTGTTGCGACCTTCCTTGCTTCATGCCTTAATCAATTAAACACATTTTCTTACCTTTTTTGCTTTTTTTGATATTGATTCCTGCAAAACAATAATTTTGGTGAATATTCCATAATTTTGCATTAAATTAAGCATTAAGGCCTTAAATATGTATACAAAAATGGACTTAAAGTTATATGAGTTTCATATTCATCAGTCAATGACTGTAGCGTTACTTTTTTTGTTAGAATGAAAATTTTAAGTTACAAATAATTGAATAAATTACAACCTATTACATCTATTAAAAAAATACAACCAATTCACATCACTTGCATTACAAACAATTCATCCAAATTAACCAACTTTCATCCAAATCAACTTAATTGCATCAAAATGACAACCAATACACATCACTTGCATTACAAAAATTTCATCTAAATTAATCAACTTTTATCCTAAGTGCATCGAAATGGCAACCAATACACAACAATTGATCATTTTATATATAAATCAAACCATATAAATATATACACAAAGTAATACAAATATAAATAGACATCAATGAATCTGACATGATGGAAGCTTTGTCTTTCTCTTAGGACGCCTATAATACACAACTATATGATTTGTAGGGGCATGTTCAATCTTAAATGGATCTGATGGAGCTGAAAGAGCCGAGGCATCTGATGGCGGAACGACTCGACGTGTCCATGGAGCTCAAGGTCACCTAGGTGGGCATGCACCCAAGTCTGGAACAAGGTCAATCGTAGATGGTAATGTGGACTCTAAGGCCGGAGATGTAGGTGATAATGGTGGGATGACATGCGAGGGGAAGTCTCTAGTGGGTGGTGTGAATACCAGGTGGTGAAGGAAAAGTAATCGAGGGTCGTAGAAAACTCAGGTGGTATGGAAGTCTCGAGGGGCGGCGTGAATACCCTAGTCGTATGGGTCCCATCATAAACGACCAACAGCATGACCACCTGGTCGACGACCACCGGGCTCACCAACTCGATCAGGTCGACCACGACCTCGCCCACCACCTCTCCCTCTCCCCTCGACCGGATCTACCGTGATCCCAACAGCGGATGATGCAGAGGTCCACCTGACGGGTCCATGTGACATAGATGCCTCCTCATCTTGTGAAGCGATGCGTTGGTTCTCTCCAATCAGGCATAAAACTGATCTAGCAATGTGATGAATGTCATACAACAAGCATGAGGAAGCCCTATGAGATATAGCAGCGATCTCTACCATCCCAGATATCTAAAAAAACAAACTAAACAAAAGTAAATGTTAGCTCTATACATTAAATATTGGAAATAATTTAGAATTTAAAGATGCTTACTTACCAACAAGTGTGGATGTTGGCACAGATTATGGTACCTCATTCGATCCCCTCAGCTGGAGTGGTAAAGTCAGATCAAATCGCCATGTAATACATCAATACCACTCCATATATGGATCATGGAAATCCATAATAACAACCATAAGAGGTGATATGATGATCCTCTCTACACGTGTAGCCCATAAGGCGACGTATGGTGCATGATATGTTTCCCAATCATACTTGTGGCGTCCTCGTCTATCAACAAAATGTAACTTTTGCTCTAATGAGCAAGACAAAGGTATCCCCTGATGAAGGTCGACCGACGCGAAGACACGCTCCGACGATGCCACTTACAAATTTCAAAGCAGATATGGTGACATCAAGCTACAAATCACTTGATCAAGAAGACATATATCGTGCAGATCGCAACCGACTCTCCGATACGGCTTCCATAACACCTACAATTTGGCTCAATGTCAATATGACTAAAATTATCATTATCATGGAATATGACTAAAAATAATTTATATTAATATATAATTACTGATCATGAATCGTGCATCCAATCGGGTCTCGGAGCATAAGGCAGCACACCAAATGGGTTATGCACCCATGATAGCAATGGCCAACGAAACCCCACGGATCACTACCACGCCGCCCGCCGCCAGTAACCTCAAGCTCAACCGGTAATCCATGTCAGAGCACCACCGCTTCTCCATCAACTGCATTGCCATCATTGTGTAAGTGGTGAGGGATTAGAGGTGTTGCTGGTCGCCCAAAATTAGGTCGCCCAAAATCAGGTCAATCCACGTGTAGTCTCTCCTAAGACCAAAGCTGGATAAATAGCAACATCTTAGTGATTGACTTTTATATGTGTATAGTTACAAATATTAGCAACATACATGTAACAATGTAATACGACTGGAAATCTCAATAGCACCATCACAAAATTGCCCAACATAACTCTATAAGGCATAGAACCGCACTACCCTAACATAAGTGTATGCCTACGCCAAATCGTAGCAGGGAGGAAACAGAGGCAGGATGTTGCATCCTTCTTTGTTTGCAATAAAGGATCCTAAAGAATGCTAGATGAAACCTCGTAATCGCACTCTAATGTCACCATCTACGCTTACGGTGGAATTGATAATGATGAGATAACCACCGACCGAGATGTTAGATCCGCTCGCCATGGGTGGGATTCAGATCTACTAGCTCACACAAATGATCAAACATCGGTCATATGGTTGCGGATCGTGTTCATGACCGAGGCCTGTGATTTACGGTGACATCCTCGTAATGTGATCGCTATCTCCCCAACTCCAGAACAAATTTGTGTCTCAAGACACCATCTTTCAAACTGCACTCGCGGATAAGGGCCCACCGAAAGTGTGACGCGGTTCGATGCTGCACATGTTCATAAAAAGTCGGATCGGATCACATACGGGCGAATACGAGGATCCATATGCCACTGTCACAAGAACTTCGACATCTGCTATCAACATGTGAGTACCGACGAAAGCTACAAAGATATCAATAAATAAACTCTTGCCCTTACATTACACAATAATCGAAAACAACATTTTATGATATGAAAAATGCATACCTGAGTAGTGCCACTAAATGAGATTGATGTCTATCTTGTAAAACCAAGATAGATCTATCTAACGGATCTGCAACATAAGGCCATCTGAATGTCATATCTATAACATATAATAATCAATAACGATAAACAAATGAGCAAGTACTAGTATATAGATACAATACAATTATTAAGACAATGTAACAATAAAAAACATACATGTTTCAATCAAATTGATTCCTATTTCGACAAGATCGATGATTATGACTAGGTTGTTTACATAACCCACAAGTGATAATAGTCTTCCCCTCTCTAACATTCATTTCATTATGCAAACGGGTTGATTTAGGACGTCCATGTGATGTGCATTTCATTGACTCATAAGGCACAATGGTTGGACTTTCATAAGAAGCCATTCATATTCATCAAAGATGGGATGGAACAAGGTTGCCCATGTATCATAGTACGATTGAGTATTGTAGTAGCCTTTAACAAATGATAAAAAATCTATGGAGCGAAACTAACATGCTGCTATAATATGACTACAAGGAAATCCATATATAAGTGTCTTACCACAAGTGCATTTATGGTCATGTAAGTTGAGGCGGTGTGTTCAACCTCCTTGACTTCGACATGAAATCATCCTTTGGTCGCGGATTGTAAAGAACAATCTCAAACGATCCAACTTTTAACCACATGTGCCTTAATCTTAAGATCACATATGGAGTATACCGCTTCATCCGATGCCAATATGTTATAACCTTATTCCTTCGCAACAAAGTACCTATCGTCTTAAAAACGCCAATCAATCAATGGAGTTACGGGTAAGCTTCGAGCTCCTTTAAGAACACTAATGAAAACCTCAAACATGTTTGTAGTCATGATCCCATATTTTCGACCTCCATCATGTGAAAGTGCTCATTTCTCAAAAGGGATTGTCTCCAATCATCATTGTGCTTCTAAATTAATTCTCCTAATTGTGTCCATATGCTTATTGAATTTTCAAACTTCAGTTGCTAAAGCTGCTCTGCACACCAAATTCTTTAAGGTTTTATCTTTGAATCGATTCATAAAGTTGAATGCAAGATAACGTATGCAAATGCTATGATATGCATTCGTTCGAACAACCAAGATAAACATCATCATCGCGCATAATGCTTGGATGTCTATCAGCTATAACACAAAGTCTCATCCGTTGAGTTACCTTATTTTTAATACATGCCAAGAACCATCCACATCTATCAATATTCTCTCATTTTGTAATAGCAAATGTCAGTGGAAACAATTGATTATATCCATTACAGCCCATAACAATCATTAACGTGCCTTAATACTTCCCATACAAATGTATACCATCAATACTCAAGATGGGCCGACATGATCGAATCCTTTAATAGATGGATAAAACGCCCAGAAAACGCGTTGAAATACCTCGGTGTTGTGCATATGACTATCAAATGTTTTCCAAATTACAATACATCCAGAATTCGTCTGCTCTAATGCCATAAAGAAACGTGGTAGTTTTGCATATGATTTATGGAAATCCCAAAATAAGATTGTAAGTGCTTTATGTTTTCCAACTAATGTCTTCTTGTGTGATATTTTATATACAAATTTCTCCATAATGGTTGCTTGGATAGCACCTATCGACAGCGACCGTCTTAATCATCACTTCGATATTATCAAGAATCAAGTCGAGTCTAATTTTTATGGTCCCGATTCAAGCAAGCATTGACACAAGTATGTGGACCTTCATATTTATTGATTGCGAAGAAAGATGTATCTTTCACAACCATAGCACGAAGCTTCCATGTACATTAACACGTCTCGATCTTCTTACATCTTAACACTAGCAATTTTTTTGAAGATACAACAACCACATATCGTTGGTGTGCTTTAATAGAGTACAACTTAACAGCATCTTGCAAGGCATGCAACTTTAGAACTAAAAACCTAGCCAACAACAAATTCTCCACTTGATTTTGTAGTGTTATAGTTCACCCATGGAGTAGTCACTTGAAACAACATTACCAAAGTTTTCCACATTTTCAAACTGAGGTGATGGTGCTAAGTAATAATTAATTGTTCTCCTCTCATCTGGTCCTTATGATCAAGGTCCTCAGGATCTAGGTTATTTGAGACATCACACCTTGGCACATCCATAGAGAGATATCTCCCTTGTTCATTCTCCATAAGTTGGTTAATAGTTAAGAAAGACGGAACATCTCCATCAGCTTGAACATCTCCATCTCCATCACTTTCATCATCACCATCTTCATCACCTGCTTCATCTTCACAATCTTGATCATCTTCATTTACTTCACATCTATCAGTTACAACAATTGGAGCGCCACTAGGCCCACACCCATAGTCCAATTCCTTAACACTAAAATTTCATATAAGTAATAAATTTGTATAAGTACCATCTGATTAATTCACTTGTGGCTTAACACGAACTAACTAAACGTACAATTCAATTTCCTCCATTCCAACTGTGTCAACCAATTTCAACATTCGGTACACACTATTGTCATCTCATATTGGACAAGGTTGGAACCTATTTCCGCTTTTCAATAAATTCTTACAAGTGAGGACTAATTTAAACCTCACTTTATCAATACTTGTTCTTGAGTATATCATAGCTAATAACTTATTAAATGTGCAATTAATCTGTACATCCAAAGGCACAATAACAACTTTGTTTCCAACATATTTCACATATGTTTAAGCCCTTTTAGATTTTCCATTATAAAAACATATGACGGGAATAGTGGAGTCACACATTATTTACCTACAAAACAAACACACCAACTAGAATGCCAATATTTACATAAACCATGAACCAAATAGGCCCTTGTGCCTATACTAGGTATAATGAATATATGTATAAAAAACATGTTGGGCTGGGAGATGAGCTTCATTTTAGCTTAGGTGTCAAAATGATGAACACGAATCATTCACATTGAACCTCCCATTACACCACCCCAACCTTTTACAATTTGAGCTAGCCACAAGGGGAAAAATTATATTTTAAAATTACTTTCTAGTTGTTTTAAGTTTTAATTTTTTTTCCTAGATGACAAATTGTTTTCCAATACCAATGGTGGTGTTCAGAGCCACCAGATCACGATATCGCTTATAGAAGCAACGTGTCGGTATAGATGAGGTCCATGTTTTGAATTTTGTCTACCAACCTAGACTTAAAACATCCCAAAATAAGCAACTTTGGCTTATGCAATCTTGTGGACTTGGAACTGACCAGGCAACCCAACCCTGAAATAATGAAATACTGCATGAAGAACATTTAAAATCAACAATTTCATAGCCTCAAAGATGTTACATAACAATTGTAGGCCTGATCAGAATGATATTGAAGGATCAAGTTAAAATGTGAACATTATGACATTTAAGAAAAAGTTGCAAATAGAGAAAAATGTGGAACACACGCAAAAATTAAAACGAATGCTCAAAACCGGTGAACTCAAGTAGGTTACCTGCTATGGAAGAGGAATGTAGTGTATTGGAGCTCAAAACCAGTCACCAAAGAGGAGGAGTGGAGGAGGAGAGAAAGGAAGAAACAACAAATGAGGGGAGAAGAAGAAGAAGCCATAGTTTTTAAAACAATAATGTCGCAACTAAGACATTAACTAAAAAAAAATTACAAGGTTGTAATTAGTAATTGCGACATTGACTTAAAAAAAATTACAATGCCGCAATCAATGACTACAACATTGTTGCTGTGTATGCCGACGTGGTTAGGACGTATTAGTTTGGGCATTATTTTGATTTTCGACTTATTTTAGTAATTTTTTTAAAAAAATAACGTATATTCCGATAGCTGCTACGTAAATGCCAACATTAAAAAAAATTCTTATAAGTCAAAACCCTAACATCGTTTTTCTTCTTCTCTACTCTCCCTCACATTTTCTCTCTTCCTTGCATTTTCTCTAGTGCACCTTAACCCTGCTCTCCCTCGCATCTTCTTTGTTGCACTGCCCACAACATAGCACATCCAACTCAGTAAAACCCCTATAGATTCTTTATCCATTCATGAAGAGTTTGCAAGAACCCTAGATTGGAAAGCGGTAGCTTTTTAGCTGTTATGCAATAATTGCAAGCAATTCTTCACCGTCGTCGTCCGATTCTAATAATCTGTGGCTGCATCCAGGATGTTCTGCACCATGGACTGCACCGTCTTGAGATTCTCAAAGGAGACTCGTAAGGCTGTTTGGATGACATCTACAGGCTTGGGGTCGGGAGGGACCCGATTATATGTGATAAGAAAAGCCTTATAGGTTTTCGGGTAATGCTAGCGTCATAGGCTTGGTGTCTGGGGAGGAATAGAGGCGGTGGAGTTCTTGGAGGAACAGAGGCCTCAATGGTAACCTTTTTCTTCTCGTTATCTGTCACTTTCAACATAAGGTTAGTGTTTTTTTGTCTTCGATTTTTATTTTGGGGTGACTTTTTTTTTCCCATCCAGTTTGACCGTTGAAATGCCAATGGGTATGATTCACTTAAGCTCATTTGCTTTTTGATGTCCTGCAATTCTCTTCTACTTTTCCACTTAATGGTTTATTTAGTTATTAATTAGTTATATTTAATTTTTGTATGAGAAAGTGGCTCATCCAAAACCAAACCAGCAATTTATACTAAGTCCTATTTTGTTGAAGCCCCATTTCTATAATTCATTCCCAGTTCTGTGCTCCATTTTACTTTAGAACCTTTTGACTATCTTTTGTTTTTAATTAGCATTTACCCTGATTTTGGCCCAAGCGGTTAAAACTTGAATTTCTTTGCTAAAACATTTGTATTAAGCTCCACTTAAGACTCCCGCACAAGTCCTTTCTCAACTCTGATCCAAAGGCTTCAACAAAATCTCTTAGAAAACAAAGCGTAAATGTTTTTCCAATTTTTGTGATTCAGGAGGACACTCTTAGAGTTTTATCACTGGCTTATTTTTGTGGTCCAAATGTGGACGCCATTATTGTTAGAAAACTGTCGAGTGTGTATGTGTCAAGTTTATAGGAGCTAGCTTTGTAGGATACGTTTAAATCAACCTAGATTACCATGTTAGAACACAAAGCATAATAATAATGGAGAAAACTCGAACAGATACCGATTTGGAATCCATGGTCAGGCTTTGATGCGAATCAATAAAAACCCGCAAAGAAACGAGATCTCAAGATCTCAAGATCTTCCCAAGTGGCCCTCGATGACACCGGCTTAATGAGAACGCCTCACCGTTAGGAGAAAATTAATTCTCCGTGTCTCGTACGTGAGAATGAATCAGACGTGATCCTTGTGGTTCGGGGAGGACTTCAGCCTTCATTTATCGAAGTTCCGACCACGGCCCTCTCCATTACGGCCGGCCGCACTGCACCCACACACACTGCACCCCATATGATTTATTAAGAAACCTTATAATCTCAATTAATTGGGGATCAATAATCCAGTGCACCTGAATTAATAAAGCCCACTTAATGAAAATCTACATTCTCCCACTCGCGATATTAATCGAAACAAAACTGCTGCGGCGCATCTTTATATTGGTCTGTAGATTATTCTAATAATAATCTGATCCCATAAAGTCTCGAACACCGAATCACGGCAGAATTGGGATGTACTCACGCAGTTCTTCCACAATAAGGTGCTTTAACTCTTACCGATATTTGATTCAATATATAGTCATGAAACGACAATACCTCATAACGAGTGATACTTCATGTGTCCATTTCGTTAGTCCAAATTCTCTCTCCTGCTGGTCACAAAACCTAGCTGTGTCATCAGAGAATATCCATCATGGTTCCAACGAACTCAGACATGTGTTACCTCGATAAAAGGCAACTCTTTACTTTATGTAACAAACATGCCGTTAAGGCTAATGCCAAGAATGTGACCATAAACAGACTCAAGGTTTACACAATGCCTCGAGAGATTTTCAACACCATTCAGACTCAACTCGATAAACCTACATTCACAAATACCTTATCAATGCAAAAGAGTTGATACAAATTCAATTATTACAAAAATGTAATAAAATTCGATTCAACCTTCATAAGAGCAACATAAAACTTAATAAATTCCCACTCAATTTACAAGATCCCATGATATTCCTGCTCCACGTTAACGATACGCCGATCAAATACACAAAGCGGCATGCCTTTAGTTACCGAACTGGGCAATCATATCATCCGTTGATACGCGCCCACCGCAACGTCACCACCTGGGCTTGAACTTTTTCCTTTACAAATAAGTACTCACCTCCATGCGCTAGACCCTCAGACCTCTCGGGCTGGTTGGCATTAAACACACGCGGCAGAGTTATCATTACAATACAACCGACGCCTATCCACAAAATCAAACACTCAAGTAACTCCCTTAATGAGGTTTCTGAGCCAAATTACCCTGAGTAGCCATCGAAAAGCATGCCAAACTCCGTACTAGGCGATGCACCGATTCGTTTCACTTTTCCACGATATCGCAGACCTCCCGGCTAACTTAAAGATATAATCCGCTTGTCGACTCTTTTTCATCCCGACAACCAAAGAAAGTCCTAATCAATAATTAACCAATGTAGGTCCCGAACATGATCAGAATCAAGATATAGTCTGTCCTCTTAAGTACCTCATAACCTTCTCGCAAAAGAACCCAATGATCGTGTCCCTGACTAATCGATATCCGGGCCTAGAAGTCCCAGCCAAAGGCAACATCCGCCTAGTGCATACTGAAAGCATACATAATACTCCCAAGTGCACTAGCATGCGTACATTCTTCATTCTTTCAATATCCAATGAGACATCAGGATGACTAACTTATCACCCTTACGCACGTGATACCCCGGTTTACATTGTCGATGCTGGAATCTTTCTAAAATACGATCAACATATGCCCTCGAGATAAACCCAATAACCGCAAGAACGATTCCCTCGTGAATCTCAATGCCTAGCACAAAAGACTTTCACCAAGGTCCTTCATATCAAAGTTCTTCTCGACAACATCCGCTTGTCTCACGCAAGAAACTGCGTCACCGCTGCGTTGCGATATCATCCACATAGAGTATTAGGAAACGACTTCCTCCCACCGACCTCAAGCAAAGATATACATTGATCTACTTGCTTCTCAACAAAACCATATGAAGCAACAACACTATGAAACTTGCCACCATGTTTGTGAAGTCATTCAGACCATGTTAATTCTTCAAATTTCCATACAAGTTTACCCTCGAATCATTTGTCACAAAACCTTCTGGGTTGCACTCATATAGACTTCTTCATTGCTGTCCCATCGAGAAAGGCGCTTTAACATCCATCCGTGTAACTCCATATCGAAATGAGCAACTAATGCCATGATCACTCCGAAGAATCTTGTAATATATCCATAAAAGGTCGTTTCATACCTACTCCTTCTCTCGAAATAAACCTTTCTACTACTACCGGCTTTTAAACTTTCAATCTTCCCTAGAGTCCCTTTCTTTTAGTCTCTATACACCCATCATGTTCAACGGGTTCTGATGACCTTCTGTAATTCAATAAATTCCCAAACTCCATTACGCCTCATAGATCGACTTCATCTCTCATCGTGATCCAACCGCGCCTCGACCGAGACAAAGCAACAATCTCCCTCATAAGTTATCGATCGCTTACGTAACCGATATCGTAGTCTGCTTCCTCCTATGGCGTAATTAAATAGTCCTGGTATTACGATCGCCTCCCTGACTCCCTTTACCGAGAGGTCAATAGTCAGCGATTCCGCACTGGTGAGTTTCCTCGATAACTTCATCGAGCCGTCACAACAACAGATCCCGTAGTCTCAACAGTTCACATGATGTGCGGGAGTTTCCACAATTGTCTCCTACGGGAGGATATAGATACCATATTACCCAATCGCATTATCATCCTCACACCAGGCGCCTACTTTCTTCGCCACATCAAACCCAAAATCCTTACCGTCTCGTGATTCCACAATTCCTTGCGGCCTCCATCGATTATAGAACCGATATCCCTTCAATGTTCCAGCATACAAAGTAACATCGAGTGGCTCGAGTCCAACTTACTTAATGTCGATTATACAACTTCACTTCGCAGACATCCCAAACCTTAAGATGGTTGGGATTTGCTTAAGCTAGGCTTACGCCTACCCATAACTCCAAAAGGAGTCAATGGAATAGCTTTGTGAGGTACAACATTCAAAATGTAAGAAAAGTCGCTTTCTCAAAGCTTCACCCCATAGAAAAACCTGCAATTTGTCCTACTAATCATACTCCTTACCATTTCCATAAGAGTATCGATCAAGGCCGGCTTATACCCATTTTTGCTCAGACTCCCGTGCATAAGAATCGTGCCACTATCCCGTAATCCTCTAAGTACTGGGAGAACGGCCCCCAGCCGTCCCAAGATCGCCCATGCTCGTGCCATAATACTCTCCACTCCTGGGCCAGATTCTAACAACCTTTATGACTTTTCCAATTGTTTCTCGATCAAATAAAAATCTCAACTTGTCAAGAGACTCGACTTTTCTTTAATCAAGTACAAATAACCATATCGTGAATAGTCATCAATAAATGTGATGAAATAAAAATTTCACACAAGGTCGCCAGATAAGGTCCACTTATATCTGGCAGAATGACTTCCAACAAGTCGAACTACGGATCGCAGCTTTCTTCTTATCTCGTCATTTTACTTACAATAAGCCTACGATATCTCTAAGTCATTTTAAGAGTTAAAAGTGATGTTACTTATCACCCTTCTACTCATCCTGTAGATATGGCCAAGTCAGTTTATGCCATAACGCATAAGACTCCCCTTCCTTAGGTAATGGTCTCAAACAACCTTTTCAAATTCGTATAGTTTAATGATATGTCATCGGGAGATAAACTTAACTGTATAACTTCATCGACATATGACAAAGACCCAATCTTATTCGAATTAAGAAATATCAAATAACATTACTTTTAATTTCCTGAAAAGAGTAATCATATGAATCCAAACACGATACCTTAAACTAAATTCGCCTAAAAGAAGGTACATAAATGTAGCGTCTTTCAACATCAATTTAAAACCGTAATCTAAAATTAAGATTACATCTCCCAATTAACATGACATCGCCCTTCATTGCTTCCCTTACGCTGAAACTTGATCTGTCCTCGTTGCTTCCTCCCGCTTATAATCCTCGATGGTAAACGCAACATGATTAGTCGCTCCACCCATCGAGCCACCAAGAACTCTGATGGTGCTTCGTATAGGTTGGATTCACAAACAAGTGTTAAAGAATCACACCGTAAGCCCACGCTCGGGACATCCAAGCTTTAAATTTTGGCACACTCTTTCTTCATGTGACCTTTCTGCAAAAGAAGCTACGATCACCATCCTTTTCAAGAATGTCTTCTTTTGGGACTCATTGGCCGGGACACCTAAGAGTTTCTTAAGCACCTTTATGAGTTCGACACTTCAACTTTATTTTTTTCTTTCTTTTATAGAACTAGCAAAGATATAAGGCCATATGCTATTTCTCCTTCTTAAGTTTCTCTTCTTCTGCCACCACCCTTGCAATTAAGTCATTAACCCACTCAAGTCTCATTCTCGTGAATCGAGTTTGTCTTTATAATCCCAAAGTCAGTAAGGGTGTTTAGTAGCTTGATGCACAATGCAAAGCATCGTGAATGGTAACATTAAGAGCTGAGCCGTCTCAGTCTACCATCCTCGTGACATAATCTCTAACTCCACTGCACTACATCATACTCATGTTAAAGAGCTTTTTGAAGAAGTGTTCAACCTCAAGATTAGATGAAACTCGATTTCTGTACTCTTATGGTCGCCATCATTTCCTTAGCAAGATAAATTAACCGGGTAAACCACTTTTCAAGCTGCTCACGATTTCTTCATCAAGCCATTAGGGCAAATCCTATTGCTCCTCTCCTGTGTAGCATAGTCCGCTTTTCTCGCCTTCTCAAGACGCTATGGTTACTGATATCCGCCATTTATCCTTCAGTAGTGTCAAGAATGTGAACATCTCGCGCCTCCATTCCAACAGGTAAAGTCCTCTTTCCATTTTTAAAATTCAACCAAGGATCTCAATTGAAATGGAATCATTGCTCACGTAAAAACTGGATCGAAAAAAATAAAACAAAACAATACAATCGCAAGATCATGAATACTCATACGCAGAACTACATACATCATCAACACATAATCACCGGGTAAAATGGCGACACGCAGCTTCAGACACTCTCCACATGACACGGCCATGAGAACATATTCTTAATCTTCGTGAAATCACCACCTCAAGTGTACGAACTCACCAAGACGGGCCTCATTTCTCAAGCATTACGCCATACATGTATCCTCCATGAACTAACACAGGATCACCTCCTTCGGGAGTATGATCACGTAATAAACAGAGACATCCCACCACATGAGACTGATATTTCGCAAAACCCAACTAAGTGTGCCACCCTCATGGGCCACAACCCAATTGAATCCTTGAAAATCTCTCATACCGTATATAAACTTTGGCGTATCACATTCAATATATATATATATATGTAATGCCAATTATACTGTTCAATTCATTCATAGTCAATGAATTACACTCTACATAGTCCTTATGTGGTGATATACATGTGAGCTATCATACATATTTCTAAAACCATAGAGAAATACAAGAAAACACGCAAAAATACCCTAAAAAATACGCTGCATATAGAGTTCTTTACGATTAATCAGAACAGCTTCAAACATGTAAAATAAATATACCACATTGTGAGCATTTCAATACGCCGTTTACCAAGATCGCCCAAAACGGACGCGCTTGGACGCACGCACGGCCGCCGGCTGAGAACCAACCGTCCAGAATCCGGCCGCCTGGGTTCGATCCGATCGACGACGCCGCGATGACGCCACGGTCGCGGTCGATCCGACGGATGGACGCCGCATAACGTCATCGGGGGTTAGGATGATCATCCGCCCGTCAAAAATCCGGCTCGGGCGTTGGACGTCAAACATCCGATTCGCAAATGGACGCCCGTCAAACATTCCCGCCGCTGACTCCGTCGTGTCAAATATTCAGCCTGCCTGGTCCCGTTGGGGAAGTTAACGCCATCATCCACGCCAAGATCCCCAGAATCGAACCGGCCGAAAACGACGGTGAACCGGCTACCCGGTCGGCCACCGACCGTCATGATGATGTCACGTTCGCTGGTCGATTCGCCGCTGCGGTCCTTCACGCCGCCGTCCTCAATGCGCGCCGCGCCATAGGGCGGTCCGGCCACCTCCGGCGATTGCCACCCACCGCTCGACCGTCCCGGCCGAGCAGATTCCAACACGTAAAAATATTCATTTTGATTTCTTAAAATCTCCGAACCGATTGCAATGCCCGACTAATAAAACTCCTAAAAAATTTCTCCAATTCTTTTATGTTTTGAATTTAATTCATGGTCAGCTCGATACCAACTCAGGATACGTTTAAATCAACCTGTATTACCATGTTAACACAGCATAATAATAACGGGAGAAAAATCGAACAGATACCGATTCGGGAATCCACTGGCCACATGCTAATCAATAAAACCCGCAAAGAAACGAGATCTCAAGATCTCAAGATCTTCTCCTAAGGCTCCCTCACGACACTGCTTAATGAGAATGCTCTCCACTCGGTTAGAGAAAATAATTTTCCCGTCTCGATGCTGGTAACGACCAGACGTATCCCAGTATTTATGACTCGAGCCTTCTATTTATCGGAGCTCGACCACGCCTCTCATTACGGCCATCAGACTCACCATTAACACCGCTGTACCCATACGACGTATTAAACCTTATAATCTCAATTAATTAGACCGAATAAATCCAGTTAATTCCAATTAATAAAGCCCACTTAATGAAAATCTTACAAGCTTTTGTAGGGGCGGTTTGAATATTTGTTCTTAGCCCTCTTTTTTGTACAGTCCAGTGGCCTCCCCTAGTTTACTCCCAGTATACTTAGGGAGTGCCAGTCTGGCTCTTTTGTTCTCAATAAAGGTTTTGTTCCATATGCATCGATGGAAGGTATTTTTCTGCAATTTTTGTTGTTACTGCACTTTCGCTCAGCTTTCCTTCCTTCGGATTCTGGAATTTGTTTAAGCTACCTTGTGCAGATGATAAATCTCTTAAATTGATATATTTCAAAAGGCCTCTACAACTCAAACAAATTTATTCAACCATTTTTCATCACAATGATGTTTATTTTATTAACCTTAGCAGTTTTTGCTTCTCTCAGCATTCCAAGAAGGAAACTTTAGGAGAGGGCGATCGTTTCTGTTCTTAATTCAGATGACACAGTTCTGGCTCATTGTATTGGAAGAGCATAAGATTTTCAATACTCGTGCTCTCATGGATTTGTATGAACCAGTTGAACTTTGAAGACAATGGTAGTGTTGCTTGGTGCTGACAATACTAATGAAGCTTCATTTCAAGTTTTGATTATGCCATCTAAGATTGAGGAGCCAGAGCCTTCTACTCCTCTACCAAGACCTTTGATATATTAGAGACGTAGGTATGTGATTGATGACTACAACCAGAGAAAAAGGTTACTTCATGTGGAGCAAATTAGTGGTTTTATATATGAGTTAGGCTTGATGACCTTTGTAGTTTGTACTTAGTAGGTTTATATATGAGTTGGACTTAATGATCTTTGTACTTAGTAGGTTTTTGGGACATTGTTTCTACTTGGATCTATTTTGGATATTACCACACATGATAAGTATTATTATAACTATTTTGAACATTATTATATATTAGTTGTGAGGTAATTTTAAATATTAGGTTTTCGATCATTGTGTAATTTATTGATGTTGCATTAATGGTATACATATTGATGTTTAGAAGAAACTTATGGTTTTGGTATTTATGGAATGTTGAATTAGATTGGGCTATTAATGTATTTTTAATTTAAGTTCATTTCTGTGGCTAAGCTATGTTTAGTGTATTTTGCACTTAAATTATATTTTCAAAACACGATTTCATAATTTTATAATGAAATCGTGTCTTCAAAACACGACTTTATAATTTTATACTGAAATTGTATAATTTGTAAAATACAATTTCATAATTTGACATTGAAATCATGTCTTTGAAACATGACTTCACAATTTTACACTGAAATTGTGTCTTCAAAATACGATGTCATAATTTTACGCTAAAGTCGTGTAAAACATAATTTCACAAATTTAAATTGAAATTGTATCCTCAAAATAGGATTTAATAATTTTATATTGAAATCGTGTCTTCAAAACACGATTTCATAATTTTACATTAAAGTCGTATCTTCAAAACACGACTTCACAATTTTACACTAAAATCGTGTTTTTAAAACATAATTTCACAATTTTATAATTTTACATCAACAAGGCTCTTCAAAATACGATTCAAAATTTTACATCAAATCGCTGGGCCTTTAAACACAATCCAAATTTTATATTAAACGGCTTTAAAACACCATTTTAAATTTTTTACATCAAATCAAAGGCTTTAAAATACGATTTCAATTTTTTGCATAAAAATCGTATTTTTAAAACACGATTCATAATTTTATTGATCGAAATCGCTGTTTCGAAGACATCGATTCTTCAATTTTACACTAAAACGTATTTTACATTACACGACATCTACGCTTTGCGCTTACTTGACAATCACTATCATAGATGTCAAAATATTCATTTTCATATGTTAATTAAAAAATATTTTTTCTAATTATAATATTATTTTAAAAAGACCGGTTCATATAACAGTGTGAAAGAAAAATAAATCAATCCCTTCCATAATTTTACGAAGAATTTGTAATTTGGGACAAAATATTGATCTTTAACAAGTTAAGGATAAAGTGCAGAACATAATAAAATGTTAAAATTAAAATCACATTAAAAAAAATTTGATTTATTTCAAATTTATTTATTTTATCTATTTTCTTTCTCTGTTATCTTCCCTCTATATTTTTTAAAACTAAACTTAACCTTGAGTGAGAGTTTGTGCCTACAACTAAAAGTTTGGTTTCTCTCTTACTTCAACTTGGCATCAAGTACACGGCCTTGCTTTCTCTTATGATCTCCCTTTCTCCAAGTAATTTTTTCTTATCGTTTTGTTGAGCATATAGGCTTTGCCACCAAACAATACCTAAAATCTTACCAGAACTTTCCCTCTGTATTCCAACATATTGTAAAATAAACGACTCACATTGACCTTCATTTGAAGATTGCGGACACCATAAGCAACGTCCAAAATTCCATGGCACGTTGAGACAATTCACTAATGCTGATCAACTACCACCAGCAATTGATCCTCTTGTTCTCTTTCTTCTACAAAAAGAAAGGGTCAAACTCAAACCAAATGCAACTCCACTAAAAGTACAAGCTTACAAGTTTCACCAATGGCGTTTATTTTCCTCTCTGGAGGAGAAAAAGATGACTTATAAACCTGCCCCCACAAAGGCAAGCCTCTTAGAAATGGTGCTATAGGTTTCTTTCTCTTCAGCCCTGTAAAGTGCAGAAGCCATGGCCGTGAAATCCTACACCTTAGCCTTATTTGTTTTATTTTTCTTCATCAATTTGTTGAACCAGTGTGGAGGTGCTGATGATGAAGATTTAGGAGGCTCCTTTATCTTCGGTGATTCTCTAGTGGATGCCGGAAATAATAACTATCTTCCTACTCTGTCTAAAGCAAATATCCGACCCAATGGAATTGATTTTTCTACCAACAATGGAAATCCCACCGGCCGGTATACCAATGGGAGGACCATCGGTGACATCGTAGGTCTGTCCTCCATCCCTCCCATTGCTTATGATTTTTTCTTTTTTCTTTTTTTACCTGTTTCTGAAGAATTATGGGACAGGAGAAGAGCTGGGTCAACCAAACTTTGCTGTCCCCTTTTTGGCCCCGAACTCCACCGGAAAAGTAATACTGTCTGGAGTGAACTATGCTTCAGGAGGAGGAGGAATTTTGAACGGAACAGGAAGAATATTTGTGAGCATTCATATTAGTTATCTTCTTTTTTGTTGAACTTTTTTATTTTACATTTATTCACTTTACATATTACATTATACTATTATATTCTAGACCCAAATGCCTACTGATAGACCTACTAAAGGCTTAGGAGGCATTGCAATGCCCCTTGAAATTTTGGGCAAAAAGTTGCATGTAATAGGAGTCAAATTCCTAATCCCATGTTTGGAGTCGAGTTGCCTAACCGTTGCATTATAATGTGTCACCTAAGATCTTGACCTAATTTTCTAAGTATGTTACTACTTAAATGTTCATCACACCCCTTTTATCACTTGATTCAAACCTCAAAGGTATTTAAAAATAGAAACCTCAAGGGTACCTCCTCAACACTCATTCTCCCTTTATCACTTAAGTTAAGCCTCATCAGTAAGGATTCATAATTAATTAAGAAGTGATCTAAGGCGGTTTTTTTTTTTTTTGGGCAGGTTAACAGGCTTTCCTTTGACATACAGATTGACTACTTCAACATAACAAGAAAGCAGATTGACAAATTATTGGGACCATCAAAGGCTAGAGACTACATAATGAAGAAGTCCATCTTCTCCATCACGATCGGAGCCAATGATTTTCTCAATAACTATCTTCTTCCAGTCCTTTCCATTGGGACAAGAATTCAAGAAAGCCCAGATGCATTCGTCGACCAGCTCATCACCACTTTCAGGGGCCAACTCACGGCACGTACACTGATTAAACCAATTCTATTGACATTTAATTAGGTTATGACAATGATTAAATATTTACTTTAAATTATTGTTTGGTCAATTACAATTGCAGAGACTTTATAAATTGGATGCCCGGAAGTTCGTGGTGGGGAATGTGGGGCCAATAGGATGCATTCCGTATCAAAAGACCATAAACCAGTTGAAGGAAAATCAGTGTGTGGAATTGGCTAATAAGCTGGCACTTCAGTACAATGCTCGACTAAAGGATATGCTGGCGGAGCTCAATGATAACCTTCCTGGAGCCATGTTTGTCCACGCCAATGTGTATGATCTGGTGATGGAAGTCATCACAAACTATGATAAATATGGTGAGGGATTTCTGCTTTTATGATATGTTTAAATAATAATAACTTTTAGTGACCCGAATTCTATTCAACTAATTAATTAGACCGAAAGTTTCCTGATGGGCTTGATCTCGTGGCTCACAATTGATTATATGAACGTTGAATTTAATGCTATGTATTTAGAGACGGAAGGAGGTTTGCCCACTAAAAATTAGGTTAAAGAATGCATAAAAAATATAAAATACATGATTAAATATGATTTTATAAAAAATAATTATGTCTTAGGTATGGTAATACCTAAAGTACTACTCAATATGGTACCTACAATTTTTAAGATAGTACCTAGATGTCATCATACCTAAATCAGAATTTGTTTATATCAAACTACATTGAATTATATATTTTATATTATTTATATATTTTTTGTAATTATTATCAATTCACGGGCTAAACATAAGTTTCCCAAAAATATGCTTTCATGGAGGTTTGTACTCGTGTCCTTCAATTTAGAATAAAACCTTGTTACCAAAATACCAACCACTTAATAGCTGCCTTATGGGCATTCCTTAGGGCAATCCCCCTTGAAATTAACTTATGGCCCCCCTCATATCATTTTCTTGCTTCGCTATTCTAGACATAGTGTGCTGTTAATTTTCCTCTTTTACCCGTTT
Organism: Tetrastigma voinierianum; assembly: GCA_016808115.1. Lineage (NCBI taxonomy): Eukaryota > Viridiplantae > Streptophyta > Magnoliopsida > Vitales > Vitaceae > Tetrastigma > Tetrastigma voinierianum. Next base: position 690,951 of record JAEQBH010003626.1, read on the forward strand.
GGTTTCCACTGTTTGTTTATTTATTATTGCCTATTCTTGTTTTTTTTTTTTTCTTTTAACGATGGAATTTTTTTTGGGGGGTTTAGGATTTTTGTCGGCAAGTAAAGCTTGTTGTGGAAACGGGGGGCAGTTCCAAGGGATAATTCCATGTGGACCTACATCGAGCATGTGTTCGGATCGGTCCAAGTATGTGTTCTGGGATCCATATCATCCAAGCGAGGCAGCCAACCTTATAATTGCTAAGCAACTCCTCAATGGAGGCCCCAAATACATATCACCTATGAATCTTCGACATCTTCGAGATCTTTAGCTTGCTACTTTGTTTCCATGTCTGTTTGCCCCCCACCCCACTTTTCTCTTTTGAAGATTTTTTCGTCTCCCCTTTTCACTTTGTTGCATGTGTAGTAATATTTTTCTCGGAATCCTTACACAAGTTTTTTTTTGCTTATGTTACTATGTTCTTAGATTCGAAAATCGAATCGCTAGTATACTCTATCCCACCCATTTGGTGTTATTTAAACTAATCAATGGACACTACTCGGATATATCTCATTATGGAAAAATGGAATACTAAGATTTATATGTTCTAATTAATTGCTATTTTTGCATGAAAATAACTAGGTCAAATTAATACAGCTTTAGAATTATTCATTGAAACTTTCTTTTTTTCTATCTATAAAAAATGCTTCATTTTTTTCTATCTCATCTCTTCATGTTTCATAAAACTTCTTTTGTCCTCCTTACAAATTCTATACTTAACCAACCACATGTGGTAATTAAGGTCGTGTTGGCTCCGAGAAAGTATAAAGAAATAAAAATTATTAAAATAATTAATTTTCTCTTATTTGCAAATCTAATAAAAAATCTCAAAGAAAAACAAACATAAATAAAATTACTTAAAAATATATATTTTAAAATTATTAATTATTATAACTATGAATTAAAATAAATAAAATGAATTTTGAATATTAAATAAAAAATAATACCTTAAATTTAATTATATTTTTATTTTCTTTCATTTTTTGTACATTCTATTTTTTTTTATCTTTGTATTCTTACTCAAATTTTTTGAGAACCAACTATCGAACGTATAGGTAAAATTGTTAAGGTCTCTTCTACCTTAACTAATAGACTAATAGTCTTTAAGTTCGAATCCTAAAAATACAATTATGTTATGTGACAGAATTTTATTACAATTGTGGTAACCAAACACAAAAAGTATTTATAAAATCTTGTGAATCAATTCTTATATTTGATTTTTTTTATAAGTACTTTGTAAAACTTATACTTATTACTTAATGGCTTAAATCCATTTTAAGTTGAATAATATTTAAATAGTTGACTTAAAATTTTATTGTTTAATTATTACTTAAAGTATTTAAATCATTTAATAAAATTAACAAAAAAAAACATGTTTATTCGTATAATTATATTTAGAATAAAGAAGATACTGTAATAATAAAAGTCCCAAAATAGTAAAAAAGATTGTAAGCATAAAAAAAAGGAATGAGTCAAATAAGGATAAAAAATAAAATTAATATATGTATTTAAAAATAAATTAATTATTTTCATACTTTTGATTTTAAGTCATTGTCTGGTAGCTCAGTTTAAATATTAATTTTTTTTTAAAAAAAAACCAAAATTAATGGTCGCACCGATTTTAGTTCAAAGTCAACCCACCAAAGAATTTGAATTGCCTAAGATGTGAAGTTTACAGGAAAGTTGAAAGCAGCCGGCAACAAGAAATTAAAACCAGTGAAAAATACCAGCAATTTTCTGCCATTTTATTCTTCTTGTTTTTCTTAAGAAACCGCAAGTTGTGAAATATGCAATATATATTTTATCAGGGTCTTGGAGTTAAAATTAAGAATAATAATCTGGGGAAAAAAACTACAACCGACCTTTAAGGTAATAAAACAAAAGAACAGCAAACACCGCAATACTTAATGAGTGGGAAATTTTGGGAGAAAAGAAAATTTGAAAAAGTGAAAAATGGGTGAAAGAGGACAAATGTTTAGTCCTAGAAACATAAAATCGGGTGAGGGAAGAATCTGGGAATCGTATTCGGAAAGAAAAAGCCAAAAGAAAAAAGGTTAAAAACTGGGGGGAAGAGGGGGAAGGGAATCGACATGATTGTCAGTTAATTATGGGCGACCAAATGAACAGTGAAGACTCTGAGAGGGAGAGAGAGAGATAGAGTGGCGGAAAGAGGTGTGAGAAGGAAGGCCTGTAATCTGAAGTCTGAAGCATGAAAGCGACGTATGAGAGTGCGCCGGAGACAGAGCGGCCGCGCGTGCCAGCCATATATCCACTTCACTCTCATATCTCCGACCAGACTACTCCTCTTCAATAGTGATACTTGTCACGCCTTTTCTGAAGGCCCCACCCCACCCCCTCGGCCCCTCCCTCCCTCCCTCTTAACTCTAAGTCTCATCTTCATCTACCCCCACTATTCAAACTGCCTCTACGGATTCTCATGCACCCCCGTTACTCTTTTCTTTTCCCACACTCTCAACTCTCAACTCTCAACTCATTTCTCTTCATATACATTACTAATGGAAAAATGAATTGCAAATCTCAGTGTCTAATCCGATATCCGAATCTTGGTTGGGAAAAGGATGGGTGCATGGAGAAGGTAACATATGGTTGGGTTGGGATAGCCGTTGTCGTATTCGTAGTCGTCGTAGTCGTATAATAGTAGAAGGAACAGTGAGCGAGAAATCCGGCAAGAAATATCGTACGAATAAGGAATCTGATGCGGACATGACGCGTCCGCAATCAGAGGAGAGACCCAATTATTGCACCCCACGCTGTCCGACATTATCATTATGTCGGTACAATACCCTTCCTCCTCTTCCCCATAAATCTCTCTCAATCTCCTCCCTCCCTCCTTATGCTAACCCCATCTTTATCATCATTCATAAACGGCGTGCTATTCCTTTCCCAATTTGCCATTACCCCTGCATTCAATTTTTTAACTCATTCACCCATGATGAAATATAAGAGTGAAAAATATCTTTTAAGTTATTCCGAAATGGACTGAAAATATAATGCATAGGCACAGCCATGCAACTGCAACATCTTAAAGCAATAATTATGGGTTTAGGAAAAAGTTTCCCGACTCCCGATAACTTTTTACGGGAGAGATATATAATGTATTTATGCTGTGATCAGAAGGTTAAAGTTTAAGCAGGATCTGAAGGACTTTGAAATTTAATGACATCTTATCCAAAAGGGAAGCATGTTAGAAAACTATATTATATAATATTGATAATAAGACTGGGGGAACGAGGAAAAAGTGAGATTAAACCGAATCGCCGAACCAAACAAAGAGACTTTTTGGAGCCGACTGAAAATGTCATCCATAACAGAACACAGTAAAGCTGTTCACTCTGCTCATATAACCCTCAGAAGATGTTTCACTGCAACAGTCTCTCTTCCCTTCTCTCTCTCTCCTTAAAACCCCCACTCTCTATCCGCCCAAACTCGCCTAAACCATCTCTCTCATTCTCATTCTCATTCTCATTCTCCATCTCTTCTTATTTCGCCCACCACTCTCTTCCGTCTTACATCCTCCTACCGATCATCGGATTAGAAGAAATTAGTTTTGTTAGTTCAGAGAAAAATGACGTCTGAATCTGGGGACAAACGACCATCAAAACCCCTTCAAGCGGGAGCTCCACCACCAGAACAAGAACACCTTCCCTGCCCACGCTGCGATTCCACCAACACTAAGTTCTGCTACTACAACAACTATAACTTCTCTCAACCTCGCCACTTCTGCAAGTCCTGCCGCCGGTACTGGACTCACGGCGGCACTCTTCGCGACATTCCCGTCGGCGGTGGGAGCCGCAAGAACGCCAAGCGCTCCCGCACCGCCACCTCTTCCAACTCAACCACCTCTTCTCAGGAACCCTTACAGGCTACGCCGGTTTTGGTCTCTCTCTCCGCCAATCATGCCACGTCTATTCCGTTTATGGGTGATGTTAAGCCGACGGTGAACGTTTGCGGAAGCTTCACTTCTCTGCTTAATACTCAGGGACCTGGGTTTTTGGCTCTGGGAGGATTCGGTCTGGGGCTAGGACATGGTTTCGAGGACATCGGATTTGGGCTCGGAAGAGGGGTTTGGCCATTCCCTGCAGCCGGAGATGGCGGTGCTAGCGGCGTCACCGGCGGTGGCGCTGCTCTAGTGGGAAATCCGTGGCAGTTTGAGAGTACGGAAGGTGGGTTTGTTGCCGGAGATTGCTTTTCTTGGCCGGATCTTGCTATTTCCACACCCGGGAATGGTCTGAAATGATCTCTTCTCCTGTAGGGAATCTCTCTGCCTTTTTTTTAAAAAAAAAATTTCTTTTTTTTATTTTATTTTAAAGTTGAATAGGAAGCAAGAACCAAGAACTAGTACCTGTTGAGAGGGTTTATTAGTTATGAAATTAGAAAAGTTGTAACTTTTTGACCTCCTTATATCGTTGTGGCGTGTGTTCTTTAAAATAGTGGATGGGTGGGCCTTGTGGCAATCCTCCTCCGTGCATGGCGGCCCTATCACAGGGTGGGCCAGCTTAGTAAATTAAGATCACCATGCATTGACAATACGTGAGAATAAAAAAAGATAAGGCCCATAAAGTAAACAAACCTTACCCCACCACAACCACAAGACAGCATGCTAAAAAAGTCGTCCTTTGACAGGCCCCACAATTGCATGGGGATTAGTGGAGCTGATTATAATATGAATAATGTTGTTGCATAATTAATTAGTCCGTATCCAATTCTATTATTCCACCACCTTTCGGATCAAAACCTATACCTTCTTAAAATAGCTGGTGATCGGACCCAAGTCTGATATAGAACAGGCCGAAATTTTGGTCATGGATTTTGTTCTTACTTCTTAGTCAATTTTGCATGGGCCCGGGCTCATTGGGCTTTGCCATGCTTGAGCGTTGGCCCTATTCACTTCTCTGATTGAAGTCTCAAGTAGTTTCTTTGGCCATATCTGGATGTGCCAGGCATGGAAGTGGACATCATTCCCTTTTTGTTCCAACTTCCAAATGAAACAATGAATTATATGGAATCGAAATATTCCTAGCAAATTCAGTCTGCATGAATAACTTTCATCCAATCCAAAATATCTATTTCAACGAAATATGAATATATGAAATTAAAGATTACATCCATTATTCACACTGATTTATTAAGATATATTCATGAATATATGATTTATGCAAATACCAACAAGGTAATTAACTGACTATTTTTTCAATGATTTAGGTTGACTTGACAGTTCTTTATTTATTTATTTTTGCATTACATAAGATTCATTCACTTTTACACTCTGTTCACTCTACATTTAATAATTTTAGTGATTAATGATTTGATTTATTATTTTAATTTATTATTGTTTTTTAATAAAGTATTAAAGTTTTTAGCAAGATTAACTTAAAAGTTAAAACACAATTAAAATCATCAAATTAGTATAGCTAATAGTTGGTAGCCTGGAGGACCAAAGAAAATTATAGAATAAATAGTGCAAAATATAATAAAAAAATATGAAATGAAAATGTAAATAAGAAATAAATTTCATTATTTTTAATTATTAATTACAAATTTTTAACTTTAAATTATTTTATCAAACGTATTTAAGTTAAATTAAGTTACTAATTTGTTAGAAATTATTAAATTAATTTATAATCTGGCATTGTGGTTTTGCCAAAGTTCGCCGGAAGATACTTCTATAGGAACATTGTGGTTTTGTCGTTGCTGTAGGATATGTGTGGCAGTGTGGGTCATTAATCCTGAAGGATATTTCTGGAATCGGTGGAAAAAAAGGCGATGCGAGTCTCTTGTTAGTTTCCATGGAAAACAATTTCCAGGAAAATTTTATGTGTTTGAAAATTTCCCTTTCACGAATTCGGGTTCACAAACAAAAGATGTGAATCTCAACGGTAGAAACCCGTTGCATCTGATTTTGACGGTCATCGTCTGAGTTTCGGCGTTGGGTCTTTCTCACACGCCTGAAGGTGTTCTTCGAGATTCGCTGGTCTGATCCCCTCACGATCTGATCTCGATACAGAAGTTCCGTATTTGTATTCGCAGGAACGGGTGAACGGCGGAAGCCATAACCCTGGCGCCTAAAAACAGAGAGATCTATAGATATGTCCTTCGTCATAATATAATAATAATAATAAAAGAAAGTTAAGCGGCGAAACTGGTGGGAATGGGGGGGATGTCCTTGCCCCTTGGCTAGATATGGCTACAGATTGGCGAGACACCAAGAAAGCAATAGAAAGAAATCACCATCTAATCGATCGATCCGAGAAAGCAAGCTTGAAAAACAAGCATCGATCATTATGCTATTCCATATTCCATATTTCATATCATGAATCCATGATGTATTCCATCGCATGCACACCAGTCTGCAGCTGGAACGCTGATCCAGTGTGCAAGAGATGGAATAAATCACAAGCCCATGGAAGCTGTTTTTGCTGAGATAGAAATGCAGGGAGATGCCAATTTATACTAGTATGGCAGGATCCACTTCGGAGATTTGGAGCCCCTCAGATGTGGGAAGTGCTCCACAATTGGCATTATTTATTTACCTACAACTTCTTTCTGTTTCGGAAAATTTTCACTGTTTTAAAAGCGGATTCGACCGACCCTTTAATCGCGATTGGGTGATTTTTCCGGTTCAGTCCACTGTACATCCTGATCGATGAATTGATATTTTTCCCATTGAGTTCTGATTTGGTTATTGAGGGTCCTATTTTTTTAAAAAAAATTGTTCTTAACAATGATTTTTAAAAATATGCAAAAAAAATAACATTTTTTGTGTTATCCGGTAGCTATTATTTTTATAAGAAAACTTTTATTGTTATTTAAATTTAATGTATTTTTTGTTTTTAATGTTTTTAGAATAAAAGAAATTTGAAACCAAAAGTATATTTTGTTATTCTTATTTTTCAGAATAAAAAACAAATATTTAAAAACTTTAAACAATCAGGCCATAAACCATTGAAAAAATCTACTAGTTTGTGATGGTTATAGTGGAAACGAGGGATTAAAGCTTGGAAATGAGTGGGAGAGGGTGTGAATGCTGGATGAGATGGAAAGCACCAAAGAACTGGCAGGCTGACATTCCACCGAGGTGGATGTGATGGTGAGTCCTTTTCAAGTTTCAACCCATATTTTAAGTTAGGAAAACTATGTTATGGGTACTAATATGTGAATATTTAAAAAACGAGACTTAAATAATTTTATTTGAGGTTCCATCTAATACTTCAAAGATTATTTGATAAAGAAGATTATTTTATTTGATAAAAAGCCTCATATGCAAGGCATATGCAAAACCACAATGCATTCCCAAAATACATTTTTAATTCCTAAATAAAAAAAGTCTTAATTAAAAATCAAAAGCCCTAGCAGATCATTACTTCTCCAAAACAAGCATTTGCACCAAGAGAGCTTTAACCGGCAAAGGAGAATTTCCAGTCAGCAAGGAGACGTTCCGGCCAATAAGGAGGAGTTTCAATCGTTTAAAACATATTCACTGGCGATCACAAAACACGCCTTACGTTTTTCTTGCTTTCTTTTCTTCATTTCACAGACAGTAGCTTTCTCAACTCATTCATGATTGTGAGGCGGATTATAGTTTGATTTGCTTCAATTTCATTCTATCAACATAAATATTGAATCATTTGTTATCTTTCTCATTTCTTGCAAACCCTCCTTTTAGAAAATCGAATTTATTTGGTGGAAAAACATTTTACCGAAAAAACATTTTCTTGAAAAATTTATGTTTTATTTTGTTATTTGCTCTCTTAATTTTCGTTGTCACTAACTCTCTCCAAATAGTAGAACTTATGTACAAGGTACAAGCTATGTGACAATTGAGTATAATAATGTTGTATGTTGGGTACAACTCATATACACCTTAGGTACAACAACATTATGCTTAAATATATATGTTTATTTTTTAATAGTGACAATAATGGATATCATGTGTTAGGGGAATTAAGGTTTTGGACAATTGTTATGGCACCTAGGAGGAAACCGTCTTCATCTCGTGGACGAGGCAAACAACCTTTTGATGCAAATGAACCTGATGAGAAACGAAAGCCTCAATTTGACCGTGGCTTACTCAACTCACAGTTTATATGAGAGGTATAAGAGTTACTTCTTTAATAAGACAATACTTTCGGGAAAGAGACATAGATTTTGTTCAACTTAGCTAATTTAGATTTGGAGAATATTTTCTGAAGATGGGGTGGTTACCAATTATGACAATGAAGGAACCAATTTATCCTAAATTGATTCGGGCATTTAATTTCAATGTTGTAGTTCATGTAGGAGAACCAATCACTATTAGTTGCTCACTGGGAGGAATAAATATAATGCTTAATGAAGAAAAGATATGTAAGATCCTAGGAGTTCAATTAGATGGAGACAAGGTATATGAGTCAAAGAGTTGGCCTAATATTGACAGTTTTGTAGTTGGGGATGCTATTCAGCTTTTAGGAGGGGGTTGGTTCCATATGGCCATGGGAAGCCGAATACGCATAGCTAAACGCCTACTAGCTGTGTATTGCATCACATTGTGGCCTACTCTTTGGTGCCACAATGTGGCCATAAGAACAAGGTTTTGTATCTTAAAGCATTCTTGGTTTTTCAATAATAGTTTATCAACGTTTGAACATTAGTTATATTATCATGAATCACATGGCAGCATGTTGTGAAAGCAAAACTTGTATTCTACCATATGGACGCATTATGACCAAAGTATTCAAAGCATTTGGTATTGAGTTCATCCTTGATGATGAAGTCGATGAGTCATCACCTTATGACACCTATAATGATAGGTCCATGGGAAGGATAAAGTTCGAGAAAGCCGTTGATGGTTAATGGGTTCGTCCGATCGATGATGTTGTTGATGATGAGGAAGATATGGAGCATGACATGACTGATGTTGGACTAAACACACCCTCACTTCATACATATAATGAAGAAATGGGGGATAAGAATCTAACTTTCGAGATGAGACAAATTTGGCTTCCCACCTGAAAGCAGCCACTTATGATCGATCGGCTCGAGAATAGAGTTTCCTCATATATTGCACAATTATCCAATCAAAAGAACCAATTGTCAGCTTAGCATTCCTAGCTAATTACCTTGGTTCGCTTTATTTGTCCTCCACCACCGTCATTGGCTTGAATCGCTTGCGAATATGTAGCAGTTGTTAGTGTTATTTTTATGGCAATTTTGTATAAGGTTATTGGAGCCATGGTGTATTTTGTAAGGTTTTTAACTATAACCATTTACCATAAAAATTAACACTATGATAGACATATATTCCTGTATTTTTTGTAAAAAGTTGAGATAACTTATGATATATGTCATATTTTTTATTTATTTATATATTTTGAGTTATTCACATTATGGCCAGGATCGGATGAGCAACATTCGTCTGACCTGATCGGGACCATATATAAAAACAGAAAAGACAAGGGAGTCAGTCAACAGTTGCACAAAAGCTCGACATGTCGACTTGTTAATCTGTAAGGAACCTCAAACTAATCGACCGCTGACAAAGGAGGCAAATGCAGGACCGATAAAACCCATTGGATAGTGATGAAGAAGGACCACCTACCTATTATAATGATGAAACCTCGACTCGGGCCAACTCGGCTGAAAGCATTATCATTATGGTGGGATTACACGGTCGATTGATCAATCGATTATATATGTGTCGGTCGACTGGTTCATATGAAATTCGCGAGAAATGTCGATTTTTTTAGTTAGCTTTAACCTAAGCAATTAATGATATTACATCATCTACTATTTATCAAAAACTAGTTATAATTGGAGTGATTCTCATTTCAACAAAGTAATTGTAATAAAGCATATACATGAATATAATTCATAATTTTTCACTTAGTTGGATTCAAACAATTACACTATAGTTGGATTGCTTCACTTTCAACTTAACTTTACAATAAAGCAATCAACAATATCCTATTCAAATTGTAACACATACAAATTGTCCATAAAATAACCATAACATCAACCAAATATGCCAAATTCACAACAATTCTTTGAAAGCATCAACTTCAGGAACGTATTTGACAAATGAATTTGTCTCTATGTTTGTTATGTGTATCTAAGATAAGCTTCACTGCAAGTTGCAATTTTTAAAGGGATATTTTATCCTGTTAACACAAACATAACACACAACAATTTGTATTATATCAAAATTACTCATATCAGAATTATAAATACATGTAGATAGACTAGTGTGAGGCTTACTCGAGCGATTGACTCTACAAGTGTCGCCCCATTCCACATCTCCATATACTTTATAACAAATATGCCATTAATTGGAAAATTTGTTGATCGATAAATGTCGATATACATGATGTATCGATGCAGAAGCTCACACTTCACGCGAAATTATATAAGCCAGAAATGTGTTCTTTATACGGGGCTGACAAATATACTGATGCACTAGAACCCGTTTTCCCCCTGGTCATTGGAGTCGAAGATAACACCTCGACCCTTTTGGGGAGAATGTTTGTAACATAAATGTGCCAATGATTTTTTCGACAAACGGGGATGAAGTACTGTTATAACAAATAAACATCTTTATTAATAGAAACCTAATAAATAAAGAAGTAAATAAGTAGACATTTACTATAACTTCGTACCATGTCACAATTAGCTAAATCAGTGTTCCAATCGATTGTTAGATCAAGGTGGGCTTTACATTTTCGGATGTATTGGGATTTGCTTGATTTTAATAGCATTTTGGTTAATACAATCTAGTAAATATAGTCAATTAGATATGATAAACTAAATAATAAAATAAAATATAGTTATATAATATGATTAATATGACAAAAAAATGTACCTTAAATGACACATCAAAGTAATGAATCGGTCGAGGAACATCTTATGCTGCATTTAGCATGCAAGCTACAGTAGTAATTACCTGAAAGTTATCATCAAAGTAATTTAATTACATCGTCACAATTGTTGATTAAAAGACCAAAATTTCCATGGGTAATGGATTCATTGTAACCAATTTTCTTACCACGTTGTTAACCCATCGATTGGCATTAAGATTGGATAGTTTTCCTCTGGTGATGAACATATCATACATTTCGCACATCAACTCACTATAAGAAATGAAGCAAGGATTAGAAAATAAAACTACGTAATATATGCCAAAGTGTAATTATTGTAGTGCGATACTTATTCATCGTCCATATTTATCGCAAAGGCATAATCACCAACAAATCGTTTCGTTTTTGTGAGATGGTAGAATTTCTTAATACATTGTGGTTTGAATGGACTATTACAAATGGTAATCCTTCTCACTATTCGCCGGCTCAAATTTCTTTATCTTTTCCCCTCAATCGAGCTTTGATTTGCAAAGACCTTATCCTGAGTAGTTCACCAACAATCCCTACAACTTCATCCATTTCCATGGGTGTTGAATTATCTTCATTAGTAAGGGATGAGAGTGTGTGACCATCGTTTCTATCATTAGGCACTTCATCGCTCATTGGGGATTTCACTCAATAACCATCATCAAGTTGGCATGTTAGGTATTTAAGACATGAAGGTGTGGCAAAAAAAAAAAAAAAAAAAAAAAAAAAAAAAAAAAAAAGTTAGCAAAGGTGTGGCACCGATCGAGGTGGCACCGACTGGAGGGTGTTGCATCAACTGAACTCAGCAAAGAAGTGGAGGTGTGGCGCCAACGGAGATGTGGCAAAGAACGAGAACTCCCTTTCCGCACTTTAAAATGTGCACATTCTGAACTTTGTTACTATGATTATCACCGATCGCATTTCTCAGAATCAACATTTATGAACAATCTCTACATAAATACCATCTAAATTATAAACACATTGATGAAATATAGGACATGATAAAAACAATTGGAATAGGGATAATCTAATACCATGCTAGAATCATTTACATTTGAGGTGGAAGCTCTAGTGTTGTGCCTTGCTTGACTTTGCTCAATGAACCGAAAATGTAAAAAAATAACTTATTAACATCCTTGTCTTCTATTATGTCAATAGTAACATATATGGTAATATATGTATGTTAGAAAAATCTTATATCTCGTCCACCCAGCACCTCACGGACATGTCAAGGGCGCTATTACGACCGGTATAGTGGAGTATGATACATACCACAGTCGTTTATGATACGTATTAGGTTGTAGCAATGATAAAATCAAAAATTAACTTAGTAAAAAAGCACAAGAAAACCAATCACTTACTTGGAGGAATAGATGTTCTTCTCTAACCATGATCCTTCCCTCGTTCTCGAATTCCATGATGCCATTCTCAAGATATTTTGGGTTGTTTCGCCAGCCTTTGAATTGATAGATCACCATCCCAAATTTGGTCTCATATATCTCAAATACCCACCTATTTGGTATTCGGTACAAGTATTGTAGCACATGTAAAAATCAGAAAAACTTTTGAGAATTGCTCCCCAACAAAGTTAGTCCAAAGAAATCTCTCGATATCTCTAAACAATACTCCTATTAAGAGGACTTATTGATAAAATTGATGACAATGCCTTTAGAAGGCATTCCTAAGACATCACTGACATCTTGTACAGTAATATTAACTGATTTATGAGGTCCTAGCACTATATGATGGTACAAAACATCATAATGAGTGATGATCCAACGGCACAAATCGAACTGAACCTCTCTACATGGTAATTGCAATAACCTGGGATTTTAAAGAGTTTTTTTGGGGAACATAGTGATTAAGGCAAGTCCACCTACACACACAAAATACATATATGAGTAAATGATATGAAGTTCCAATATGGACTCCTATAACAAATGAATGACATTGAAAATAGAGTATAATATCTTGCATTTTTTGGTCAGACATGCCTATCCATCCTTACAAATAATACAATGGATAAACACCTGGCAACTGACACTTCCAGTTCAATACTTGGAATAACAATACAATAATAAGAAAAAAAACAATATAATGTATAACTAGACATGAATAAGACTCATATAAATACAAACTCCATGTGAAGGGTTACAAGAAACAAAAAATAGCAATATTATTTGTTCAAACTAAACAAAATATTTAATCATTGATTTAGACATAGTTGTTTATGGTAATGGATTCTTATAAGTTAAACAATTGTGACAAGCTACATTATATTTAGAACAATACACAGTCCGCTTGTCTTGGAATTAGGACTCTATGCGTTTTTTCCTTGGTCTACTCGATGATCACTTTGTATGTGGAGGTTTTAGAGAGAAAACAATGTCACCAGTTAAAGTCTGCATTAAGTCGTCATCACCAATAGTTGGCAGGTCATACGACTCTATCCCACAAAATTCACCATTATAAATAAGATTCTGCTTTGAAAATGTGAACCATTCATCAACAAACTCAGCCACATTTTGTCCAATGGACTGTATAACGGCACAAGAATGGTCACAAGGTATTCCAAATATTTATCATGTCTTGCAAGTGCATGTTCTATTGATCAAGTCCACAATAACAAAAACTCTCCCAATTGAAACACCAAACTTGCTATTCATGAATGGACTCATTGCATACCCTTCACCCTTTGTGATATTTTTCATATGCTTTTCCTCAATTTTGGGTCCTATATACCCCTTCCAATGCTTTGACTCTTCCTTATGCTTAACTAACATGCACCGAGCTTAATAATGTGTTCCATCATAAAGGTACAAATTGAGTGATGATGTTCATTTTTCAACCATGCATTGAATAACTTGGCAAAATTAGTTGTCACTTTGTCCCATTTTTTTTTTTTGGTGAATTTCGACGTGGCCCAATGCTTGGGGTGAATTTTCTTTAACCCATTTAGCTAAAGCTTCATTGTAAGTTTGTAACTCAGAAAGATTTATATCATAATCTTCGTTCCTACGCTCAAATGCAATACTATCAAGCCATTGAAGGGTAACTTCTTTACCCTTATTTCCTCTTGTGTTGTGCCTTGAAATAAATGTACTGAAGTTCTTCTTCAGATATTGATAGTAATAGGCATGATTGTCAACTCCAAATATCTTGGGAACACTCCGTAGAAGAGTAGGATGCCTGTCTGAGATGATAACAACTTCATTCTCTCCAACAATCGTCTTCAAGTTTACTAAAAACCAAGACCAATCTTCATAATTCTATAAGCTCATAATCCCAAAAGCCAGAGGGAACATATAATCATTAGCATCATATGTGGTGGTTGAGAATAAGGCACCACCATATGGTCCACTCATGTGTGAATAGTCAATTGCAATTATTAGGTGGCACCCCATTGTAAATCCTTAGATAGATATTGTATGTGCAATGAATATGTAACGCCCGAATATACCCTACTGCTTGATACGTTGCGATTTTGCAGCATAAATTGAATTTTTCGTAATTTAAATGTGAAACATGGAAATTGAGAACCCTGAATTGTATTAAGACATAAGGAATAAAATCAGAATTTGTCAAAAAAGGAAAATAAAAGTCATAAGTTGATAAGATGAGAGGCCAAAGCGGAAATACTATAGCAGAGAAAATAAATAGAAAGTTGGAGGACGTATGTGCACACCATAAAGATTATGATAAAGAGCTGAGACAACAAATATCTCATATTTCTGGTCTCCAAAGAGCAAACCGTGAAGGCCAAAGGGAAGTTAAGAGAGAAGAAGAGGAAGAAGAAGGAGAAGCGAAGAAGAAAGGTGTATGAAAATTCTAAAGTTTTATGGATTCTATGATTTTGGTATGGATATGACATGCAAAAAGTATGATCTTGGCTGGGCTTGTATTTTTTTTAATTTGTGAAATTTTATGAGTTCCAAATCCTGTGGTTTAGTTATAGGAATCGATCCTAACTCTATGTTTGAACAATGAAATCTAATATGCGTTATTTGCACTCATATTAGATTTGTTCGGGGAGAAATTCATGGAATATTCTTTTTTAAAGGAAAGATGTGTAATGAAAGATGAATCGAAAGTAAAATTGAGATTTCAAGATGAATTTGGAGTGGTTTTGAAGTGTATATAAAGTATTGAGTTGATTTGGGTAGCAATATATGGAAAAAGTAGAGAAAAACCCACATTCTAGGCAAATTTCGAGAACCTGTTGATTAGTACCCAAAAAGTGCTATTTTGAACCCTATTTATTATAGGTTTTGAGTGCTTTTTGTATACTAATCATTCTAATTAACCCGACATACATTAAGGTCCCTTACCATTCTATCGATCGCATTTCGTGGCAAATTTCAGCTATGAAGCCATCATGCCAACATCAAGTGAGTCAATCTCAAGCACGAAGAATTCGAAATAACCAACATCATAGATCGAGACTAAGAGGTAAGAAGAGAAGAAAATAAGAAAAGTGAAGCAGTGGAGCAAAATGTGTGATGCGTGAAGCAAGCTAGAACAAGAGGCCGCAGATGGAAGCACTGCCGCGCACGCCTATCATAGCAAAGTTACCGGGCATAGCGAACCGTACTACTATGCAATAAATTTTTCGCTGTTCAGCGAAATTTCGCTTAGCTATTAAAATTAATGCTCCTAGCGAAATTTTTGGCTGCTATTTCTCGCATTTTCGCATAAATGAAATCACTATGCATACGAAATTCCCGCCCCCGTGTTTTGATGTTTTGATCCAAAACGACTGCTTTGATTAATTACCATATTGTCCCCATCAGTCTTATATTTTTGGTATTTTTTGGTATTTCATTGACAATCAGGCTGGCTATATAAGCCAACTTATACTTTGTAATCCTTAACTTTAATCTTTCAAAGACGCAGCCTTTATTTTTGTCTAGCTTTTCTCTTCTCCTCTTCTCTCACTTCTTGGGTGCCAAACACCTTAAGGATGACAACTGGGGGATGAGGGGCTAAACCCTTTCTCCTTGAAGGAAGGTTGTCAGTGGGACTGCAGTCGCCGGTGGTTCCCGTTTAAAGGAAGAAGTTTTGTCATTTTGGTTCCCAAATTTCATTTCTAGGCTTAAAGCTCTTTGATGTACTTTCTTTGGCCAATACTTGGCAAGCTTTTTAGGTTTAAAGGTATTCTTAGCTTAGATACACTAATATCCATTAGTCAGCCATTTACGCAGCCACCGAGGTGTTAAGGGCTAGGGTTTTCACTCGCAGCGCATCTCACTTCGATCAATACTTGGTAATCTTTTGGTTCAAAGGGATCTATTTTAGATCCATTGAGACTCATTAGTTACCCTTACGAATCATTGTAGGATGAGTCAAGATAGATTTTCACTGTAGGGAACCATAAATGTTAAATAAATGCTTTCTATCAAAAGGAAATCGCACAGATGTGGGTTTTAATGCCAATGATTATCCTGCCTCGTGAGACGACTATATGTCATCCTCCCAACGCGAGGAAATTAACCCGTGGACCTCTCGCTTAGCCTAGATCTTAAACTCGCGGGCCCAATGCTTCGCCGAGTTCTATTTTTACATTTTATTTTATTTCTTTTCACACAGAAACCCACCAACCCACTATTTTTATCACTACCTTAAAATCCAAATTTAATTCACCAGTTTTGTTTTCACTCAAATCATTTGTACGGGGTTAAAACCCATCCCTGTTCGACCTTGTAATCGCTACGTCAAGTAAAGAGTCGACTACGGCAAGCAGGAATCCAAAGACTACAAATTTTGGCTGATTCAATCACCCTACTGCGGGTACGAATCACCCGTACAGGTAGAGTTCTGCTGCTTATGTTTTGACCAAAGGTTCGGGATTGACATAACTTTCTCATTTATGATCCGATTTGAGTGATTCAAGTTGCTGGTTAAAATAGACTTCAAGAATAACCAAACATCCTGAAATAGATACCTTCAAATTCAGATTCTCTGTGGCCCAAAAATTAACTCAAAGTGGGGCTATGTTCAAGCCAAATTCTGTTCCAGTTTTTTTGACCATAGAGGCTCTGCTGTTTCGACGCGTGACCCTCGAGTTCCGGTGTCTGATTTGGGTGATTCCAGTTGGAGGAGAACCCTTAGCACCTTAGCTTTAAAAGAGTACAAAGAAACAGTGTCAAATATAAAGTTAAGACTCCTGAAAAATGAGTATTACAAACTGTCCCCAGTGTAATATCGGTAAATTGACTAGTTTGGCATGAAAATGCCATAACTTTAGTTTTGATGATCTAATTGGAATGATTCCAATTTATAAGTAAAATAGGTTCATGGAGGGACAATAATACTTTAATGATGTGTGAATACATAGGCATCATCTCGTACAAGTATCTGAAATGCCATATGGAATAGGCATGAAACATGAACATGAACATAAAAAGCAATATGTCATGAACAATGTAATGTGATAAAGATAGGTTAGCAGTTCCGAAGATATGATAGTATGACTACCTAGGACCGAAGAGTGAATTTGTGACTTTTATATGAAATTCCTCCTTGAGCTAGGTTTGAGGTGTTAGGGAGGATTACTTTGAGCCAGAGTATGAAATCTTCCCTTGAGGATGGATCAGAATTCAGACGGATATGGGAAGTTTGGTTTATTCCCTTACTGGGGTGATTCGGGGATTGCTTGTAGGCTTGTTTTATGTCGTGTAAGCCTGGGTATGTTTGATACCATATTCAGCTTATAATAAGTCCGAAATGACAAAGACAAGAGGCTTCTGCCGCGTTATTGCAGTCAATACGATTTTCTTCACGCTTGCAACTTGCATAACTCCTTCGTTAGACTCGTTCAGCGTTTCAGACTCTATGGAAAGCCCTTTGAGTCTAGAATCCATCCATATATATCTTGATAATCTTGAGCTTATAATAAGTCTGAAATGACAAAATACAGTAGATGCTGCTGCTAGTCACAGGTGCCGCAAGTCGCGATTTTCTTCATGGCTCGTAATTCGCGATAACTCCTTCTCGCTAGACTCGTTTGGGTGTTCTCGACTCTATGGAAATCCCTTTGAGTCTAGAATCCATCCATATATATCTTGATACAATATTGGAGCTTATAATACACCTGAAAATGACAAAATACGTGAGCGTCGCTGTCAGTTTCTACTCGTGTGTGCCGTAAGTCGCGATTTTCTTCATGGCTTGCACTCTGCATAACTCCTTCGTTAGACTCGTTGGCGTTTCGACTCTACAAAGCCCTTATCTAGAATCCATCCATATATAGCTTGATACAATATTGATCTTATAATACACCTGAAATGACAAAAGATAGTAGCTGCTGCTGCTATTGCAGGGGCTGCAAGTGTTGCTGATTTTCTTCATGGCTTGCAATTCTGCATAACTCATTCGTTAGACTCCGCTATGGGTTCTCGATTCGATGGAAAGCTCATCGAGCCCAGAATCTAACCATATGCTATTTAATGGCATTTGGTGCCCAAGCATCTTGTCTGAAAATTTAATTGTTGTACCGAGCGCATTAATAGCTCGTTAAAGCTAATTGAATACATGGTAAGAAAGCGATTTATATGAACAAGAAATAATATATGTGATTCGATATGTAAAGGAGTATAGATAAGAAAAGTACCTAAGGTGTATCAAAGGAAGAGTCTATGTTCATCTCTACTAGAGATGTGATGTCTCGATAAAGAACAAGAAAACATACAAGTATAGAATGCATGTGTATAAGTCATAAGATATGATAGTCCGATAAAGTACATGAAGATAAGTTAACAAGATATAAGATGTTACAAGTAGAGGACATGATATGAATATAAGAGTATATGATATGAATATGATTGTCATACATAAACGGTCAGATGGAACATGATAGAACACATGAATGAGTAAAGCATACATGATGTAAAACATAGAAAGTACATGAATAGCTAACCATGATAAATGCATGTTGATACGACGCATAAACGATATAAAGGATATGAATGTGATAAAGATATATATATATGAATATATGAATATAAGAGTGCATAGATGCACGCGATATATGATAGGATTACATATATGATAATGTAAGACAAAACTAAATGATGTGTAAAAGATAGCGAATATATCGACAGAAATATGAGAACAACAATAATGGCTAAGAAATATGTGAAGGTATTACGACGAAATAAATATTGAGCGATATTCATCAAGATACATGATAACAATAGTTATTCATGTAGATGAGATACGATGTAAAATGTAATAAAAATGGATTGTCCGTCAGAACTGCAGTAGGATGATTGGCATGCCTATTAAAAATAAGTCTCGGCAAAGATACCGATCACCGCCCTGTTTAGTCATTACAACATTTTCAGTCTTATAGATGGTCATTGTCTCGTACAATGATACCGCCGACCCTTATAGACGGTCATTGTCTCGCATTAATGATAACAGCCATTCTTCTGCTCTTATAGACCACTCAAGCTAAGACAAGGAGTACAACGCCTTCTGCCCTTATAGCTTCCTTTATCCACTTCTAGCGCTTACGCAGACATGAAACATAAACAAACGCATTCAGATAATGACATGTGAAAAGATATTATATGATATCCGAGAAGCATAAAGACTGCTTATGTGATGATAAGTTCTGTGAATATGAGATTATTAACTTACATGATATATAAATGTATAAGAATGTAAAATGATCCGAAAAGTTAATATGAATACAAAGATATGGAAAGTACAAAGTACAAGACACGAAAAGTATATGAACGTTACGCATGAAAGGGAAAGTAATATGAAAAGTATAACAGAAAAACAATATATGAAAATAGTACATGAATGCGATATTGAAACAAGACATGAATACGTGATATGATACGCACATGATAATAAAGATATGAAAATGTAACATAAATAACCGGTATAAGATATAACCATGAAAGTAATATATGCATACGAATATGACATACATAGAATAGGATATGTAATATGAACCATTAGAAAGAAAATAGATCAAATGATAAGTACTAGAATAAGAAATAAATGATATGAAAGGTTATATGTCAAACGTCACATGATAGAAGTGTACGTTATATGAAAATGATAAGATAAGTGTATTTGTTGAGACGATCATAGTTATCGGTCATTCCGTATATGTTTCCCACTAAGCCGCAGCTTCTAGCACGGCTTTTTAATAATCCGTAGGTACGTATGTAAGACAAGGATAAGGACAGATATCCCACACGCCAGAAGGTGCCAACCTCCGTAGATAGTGTGCTCACCACACCGTCTCCGAAATTCCGTATTTTGAATAGGTATAAGCTTATTATTGAGAAGTAATGGGACTCTAGAACATGAATACCACTATGGTGGTATGTATAATGTATATGTAAAAGAATTTTATTATTATTACGTAAACAGGCATATGAATGAGAAAACAGGTATAGGTGTCAGCTCTGAGAAAGAAAAGGTTGAAGAGTCCCAGTCCCGAAGTGTGACACTCCGCCACCCCATCGTGCCGGCCGGGGGCGCCACTGCCACGCCCCCATTCCCGATCCGACCTGACATGATCCAACCGAGTCCGAAAAAGTAAGACTATATACTGACTCACACTGCTCTTCTCAGAAATTAACCAGACTGGTTATACAAACACTTTCTTTTCTAACAAAAAATCATTTTCATATATATAAAGAACTACCACCTGAAAGTAAGGTCCCTCAACATCTATATACATATACTGAGTCCCATTTACTTTTACATGTACACATTTTTTTCTTTTTTTAATACAAAACATCAGAGATCGCGGAAGCAAAGTGCGGAGTACCTATCTTCGAAGCCGGGTCGCTTCGCCGATGCTGGATGCCCCGTCTTTCTATCTCGTTTTCGCTTCGTATCACACTTGACACACTGCGGCTAAGCTTTACGCTAGTGGGAACATAAGTATTGACAACCACCAATGGTGACCATCTCAAGCTTACACATATTATTGCTAACTTTATATTACTTATCATCTTTATAATACTATTACACGTCCTATGTACTCTATCTTTTGACATATCACCTTTCTATACTTTTACTGTATTCTTATGCTTGTTATCTTTTACTTATCTCTATCATTCTTAGCACTTATGCATTTCTATCATGTAGTCATAGCATATTCCATCTATTCCTTAGGTATGTCTATTATATATTCATATCACATAACCTATGTTGTGCATGTCATCTTCTCATACATATATGACTTTCATGATTATATACTATACCATTTTGCGCTGCTCTATTTGTACCATCGCTATCACGCATCACATCATACTAATTTCATATAATCGTGATTCATGTAATCGTTTCACGATTTCATTTTCATATACCGTATTCATACTGCTTCATGTACAATTTTCTTATATACCGTTTTCATGTATTGTCATATACCAGATTCATGTAATCGGGCTTTACATACCGCGTTTCCTCGTTATACTTTTCTATATTACTTTCTTCATGTAATCGTATTTGTTCATATACTTTCCGTGTCATCGACACTTTGCTCAGATTCAAATCGTATACTATCATCATATAGCGTTGCTATGCTTCTTGTATTCTCTCTTCATATATTCTCTACATTTCTTGCATATCCTCGCTATTTCTTTTATGTTTCATGTCTCGCATAAACCTTAGAAGTGGATACAGGAAACCATGAGGGGCCTAAGGTGCCGTATTATCAGCGCATGGTATTAAATGTACTACGCCTAATATGATACCCGGAGCAGCATCATCAGATGAGACAAAGGACCATCCATGAGTGCCCTGAATATGATACCCGAAGGCATCATCACCGTATGAAACAAAGGACTATCCATGAGTGCCCTGCAGAATATGATACCCGACGCATCATCAATCGTATTTACAGTTGACCATTCATGAGTGCTCTGTGAATATGATACCCGGAAGGTATCATCACCGTATGAGACAAAGGACTATTCACGAGTGCCTGAAGGCCAGGTGAATCTCTTTCGTGGGCCACCTCGATCCAAACGGATCTATGTCATCGACCCAAACGCCATCACATTCAGATACGTACGCCGTGAAGAATCGTTTTCCCTAATACGCACGCCCATCTATCCCTCTACCGCGCTCTGCCAGAATCAACGTGTATTTATGCTCAAGATATATCTCATATTCCCGACACTATTATCATTCGTAATCATATATGAGATATATATATACCATCATTTATTCTTATCTTTTCGTGATTTTCATATCTTCATATCTCACTTTTTACACATTTACATATAACTCGATCATATACTTATGTCATATGCTATACTTTTGCCATATACCTACGATTATATGTTCCATACATATAATTCTTACATGCATATGCAATATATACTATCATTACTTTAATCGCATTCATTTTCATATCCAAATTTCATATTACTTCTGCTTCTCCTATTTCTTTCTTTACAATACATGTATATCATTTCATATATATGTCTACTTCATATCGTATTTCGTTCATGTTTTAAATATTCATATTTCATCTCTTCACTCTTGTATCTATATCATGTTCTATCATATTTTTATCTCATATATTAGCCTATAACATTTGCATATAACTTATCATCATGCATACATTTACTCATTCTTATATTCATACATGCCTATCATTCGTGTACAAGTACTCATTCCTGATAACTTCTTATATCTTGTTAACTTATATTTTCATGTACTTTATTAGATTGTCATATCTTATGACATATACCCATACATTTCTATGGCTCTCAGACAAGCCACTTGTACTTTATTGGGGATCAGCCTTTAACTCCCATGTGAGTTACGTAACTTATACCCATACGGAGGTACTTATACACGTACTTGTACTTTTATCTATCTTATACTTGTATCTATCTTATATTATGCATGATATACCATGATTATCATATATGCTTACTGTTTCTCCTTACTTCTGGATCTAATATGAGTTTCCTTTTCTATACTATTATGTATGGCTGGGTATTCTTGACTCAATGGGTTCCATAGAGTCCAAGAACACCCGGACCGGAGTTCTGACGAAGGAGATACGACCTTCCGCCGGAGCGCCATGCGAGTCGGGCCGATGAGCCGATTCGAATCGACGAGCCGCACCGGCGACGAGCTCAACGGCACACCTCGGTCTGACATCTAATACCTTCCTCAGGCATATGAATGTATTCTTGACTCAATGGTCTTCCATAGAGTCCAAGAACACCCAAACCCGGGAAGTTCAAACGAAGGAGCATGACCTTCCGTCAGAGTCGGGCGCGCAAATACCGACTTGAGCCGACGGATCGGATTTATACCGAGTCAGTTACAAGAGCTCGCTCTAACACCTCAGTCTGACACGACTATCCTCCAGCATACGAATGTATTCTTGACTCAATGGGCTTTCCATAGAGTCCAAGAACACCCAAACGGAACTCAAACGGCGAAGCATTACCTTCCTCGTTGGGCGTCACGCGCAATAACCCTCACGAGCCAATACCGTGACCAAGCCGATGAGCACCGCTTTGACGAGGACCGCTTGACGAGGATCGCTTGATTTGCGACCGCTTGACGAGCACCGCTTTGACAAGTACCGCTGACGAGCATCATGACGAAGATCGCTTGACGGTGTTAATCGCTTGACGAGTACCGCTTGACGAGCACTACCCATTTGACTGCTCAGTAAAAGACCATAACTCGTCTACAGAGTCCGACCGAGAAATTCAAAAGCCTAACATCAAGTTCATTGATGTGGCTACAATTTCACAGAAGGATGTATTGCCACCTTATTTCTGACCCAAAAATCTGTTCTAAGATCCGCTAATGATATGGTCGACATTAGGGCATTTTCCTCGTGGCTCAACTCAACTGGGACCCTTCTCAAACACATATTTAGGAGCCTTAAAGCTCTTCTCAACTCAACCCTACACGAAATGAGTTTAGGAGTTCCCAAACCCAAACCCTAGATGAAATAGAGGGTTTCAAACCATGTATCTATACTTTTTATACCCAAAACTATACAAACTCCATAGCGATATACATACCCTAGTTCCATATTAATACCTAGTTTACATACACATATTCATGGTTCCATACAACCCAAGACATGTGTATTCATACAAATATTCACAGTTCCATACACACCTAGTTTACATATACATATTCATGGTTCCATACTTTTCTATACCAAATCATAGTTCCATACTTTTCTATACCAAATCATAGTTCCATACACACCTAGTTTACATACACATACTCATATTCCATACCACATCTTCTTTCTTTCTTCTTTCTTCTTCTTCCTTTCTTTTCTCCTCTCCTCTCTTATCCGTATTTCTGTTCCCTTTTTCTCCCAAGACCAAAATGAGATATTTATTTCTGCCTTATCCTTGGCCTGGACTTTATCCCCTTTTATTTCACTCTTCCAAGGATAAACTTCCTCCCTCTCTTCTTCTGCTCCACCGTTCCTTCCACAATTTTCTTTCCTTATTTTATTCTAATATCTTTCTTTTATTACTCTTGATTAAACTTATGCTTATTCCTACTTTGGCATATTTAACTTATTATATTATGACCCTCGGGTCATGAATTGGTAATTTATTAATTTAATCTTAATCGTTGTATTAATTCCAAATTCTTGCTTATTTATTTTCGAACAATTCCATTTAGCTTTTAATATACCCTAAACAAGTCCAAAACTGTTAGGGTATATTTCGGGGTGTTACAGCCACAGAATAGTTGTTCAAAACGACCATCATTGGAATGTGTCAGCTCAACTATTGTTTTTTATTTTACGATAAATAAATATAACATAATATAAAAATAATACACAAGAATACCATAACCCTCACAAAGATGCAGGAAGTATAAGCACAGCAAAGAGGAAAGCCTACATAAAAAGGAGCCAAAGGCACCTCCTTCCCGTAAGCAAACCCTAGAGAATACACAAGAGAATCCTGACAAGTGCATCCTCCTCCACCTCGAACCCAACCTAGGAGGTAAGCATGCTTACGAAAGAGGATTTAAGTCTAGTGAAAGAGAAATGCATATTATCGAAGACTATATGGTTTCTTTCCTTCCAAATTTCCCAAATATGCCAAAGGGGCGCCGCCCTCTACGGTATTTTAGGCCTCTTCTTGATAGGAAACACAAACTAGCCCAAAAACAAATCTTGTATCAAGTAGGAGAAGGTCTAGGAAAAACTTGGGATAGAGATGAGACCTTCCCACAACCTCCAAACCGAAGGGCAGTGGATTAGGAGATGGTTCAACTCCTCACCAGCTCTACCACATAAGGGACATCTACCAGCCATATGAAAACCCCTCTTTTTTAGGTGCATCGTCGTTAGCAGTCACCCCCACCAGGCTTCCCACGCAAAGAAACACACTTTAGGGGGCAAGCAACCATTCCACAACATATTCCGAGGAGATGTTCTTCCCCAATTATCCTCCAAAAGAGCCACATTAGCCTTGACAGTATATAGGCCCTTCTTATCCCCTTTCCAGAAAAGTCTATCTTTCTTTTTCTGGTATAATTTTCTGTCATACAATAGGCTTAAAAACGCTGAGCCTCATCGACCTCCCAATCGTTTAGGGGTCTAATAAAATTAGGGTTCCAAGATCCTTTTCCCCTTCCGTCATCCTAAACATCAACGACCCTTGCCCTTTTCGGATTTGCCAAATTGTACAAGGTTAGGAATTACACACTCAAAGCACCCTTCCCACACCAATGGTCCTCCCATAAACAAATTCTTCTTCCATTCCCAAGGACAAAGGAACTATCCAGCTTCAATTGCTTATTCTCCTTACTAATGTCCTTCCAAAGACCCACCCCCTTCATTACCCCTAGGAATTTTGGTAAACAACTCCTTGCTCAACTTGGTATTTTTGTAACACCCCGAAATATACCCTAACAATGGACTTGTTTAGCAGATATTGCTCTAAATGGAATTGTTCGAAAAATAACAAAGCTGTGTTAATTCAATTAATACAACAAGTAAGCAAGAAATTAATAAATTATTAATTCATGACCTAAGGGTCATAATATAATAAGTTCATATGCCAGTAGGAATAAGCATAAGTTAAATCAAGAGTAATAAAAGAAAGCATATTATCAAAATAAGGAAGAAAATTGTGGAAGAGACAAGCATTGAAGAAAGAGGAGGGAGTTTTCCTTGGAAGTGAAATAAAAATGATAAGACAATATGATAAGATCAAAATAAATATCTCATTGGGTTCGAGAAAGGGGGAGCAAATACTACAAGAGAAGAGAAAAGAAAAGCGAAGGTTAAGATCACGGTGTACCTTTAACCATGAATATGTGTATGTAAACTGTGCCACAGATGAACTATGATTTGGCATAGAAAAGTATGGAACTATGATTCGTATAGAAAAGTATGGAACTATGATTTGGTATAGAAAAGTATGGAACGTATGAATATGTATATGTAAACTAGGTGTGTATGGAACCGTGAATATTCATGAATACACATGTCTGGGTTACGGGAACCATGAATATGTGTATAAACCAGGGTGTGTATGGAACTAGAATATGTATATGAAAACCATGGCTCAGATGGTTCGTATAAAAAGATAGATATTACTTTCGCTTAAAACCCTATTCTCGCTTCCATGGCTCGCTCGAACTCCTAAACTCATTTCGTGTGGTTGAGCTGAGAAAGAAATTTTTAAGGCTCCTAAATACGTGGTTCGGTGGGGCTGCCCACAAGTCAACCTTAAATGCCCTCTATTGCTCCACCATATGCGCAAATCTGGATCTAGAACGGGTTTTGGTCGAAATAAGGAGAATTTAGCAAAGAAGTCCTTCAGAAATCAGATTCACATCAATGAACTTGATGTTAGGCTTTTGAATTTCTTAATTCGACTCCTTTAGACCAAGTTATGGTCTTTTTAATTCGAACAAATAAACGGGTGAGTGCTCACAAACAAGACTCACAAACAAGACTCGTCAAACAAGGCTCGCCGCAACATGCCTGGCCAAACGTTGTCATTAAACAATGCTCGTCAAATGTTGCTCAAACAACGCCAGCCAAACAAGGCTCACAAACAGTCCTCGGGCCAAATAGTACTCATCAAATAAACATTGCCTACCAAGATACCGCCACCGTCATGTTTGATCGCGCATGACCTTCAACTTCTGGTTATCATAACCCTTCGCTTGAACTCCGATGGTGTTCTCGACTCTATGGAAAGCCCATTGAGTCAAGAATACATTCATATGCCTGAGGAGGATAGTCGATGTCATACCGGTGTTAGAGCGAGCTCTTCCATGACACCAGCTCGTCGCCCGAGTCACTGTCAAGACTGATCGCAGCATGACCTCCAACTTCTGGCGGTCATAACTCCTTCATTAACTCCGATTTGGTGTTCTGACTCTATGAGCCCATTGAGTCAAGAATACATTCATATGCCTGAGTAAAGATATTAGATGTCAGACTGAGGTGTTAGACTGAACTCGTCACTTCAAGCAGCTCGTCACCAGTCAGTCATTATGATCGACACATGACCTCCAACTTCGGAAGGTCATATCTCCTTCGTCCGAACTCCGATTCGGGTGTTCTTGGACTCTATGGAAAGCCCATTGAGTCAAGAATACAGCCATACATAGTATGAAAAAAGGGAAACTCATATTAGATCCAGAAGTAAGGAGAAACAGTAAGCATATATGATAATCATGGTATATCATGCATAATATAAGATATATACAAGTATAAGTATAGATAAAAGTACAAGTACGTGTATATACTCCGTATAGAGTAAGTTCTGTAACTCCTATGGGGAGTTAAGACGGCCTATAATAAAGTACAAGTGAAACGCATAAGTATAGAAATGTAGCTGGTATATGTCATAAGATATGACAATCTAATAAAGTACATGAAAATATAAGTTTAACAAGATATAAGACAAGCATTGTGAATGCAGATTGTACAATGAATGATAAAGTATGTATGAATATAAGAATGAGTAAATGTATGCATGATGATAGGTTAGAGGCGAAATGTTATAGGCTAGTATATGAGATAAAATATGATGTAACATGATATGAATACAAGAGTGAAGAGATGAAATATGAATAGCTAAAACATGAACGAAATGCGATAGAAGTGTATTATTAAGGCGAAATGATACATGTATCAGAAGAAAGAAATAGAGAACCGTAATATGAAGCCACAGATATGAAAATGAATGCGCATTAAAGTAATGATAGTATATATCGGTGATATGTTCGTAAATTATATGTATGGAACATATATAATCAGCTGGTATATGACAAGTATAAGATATGACATAAGTATATGATCATTATATGTAAATGTGTAGCCGGTGATACGAGATACGAAAAATGCAAAGATAAGAATAAATGATGGTATTATATATATCTCATATACGACATCGACGACAATAATTATTCTGAATACGATATATAACGAGCATAAAATACACATTGATCGGGTTCGGGCTAGAACCCGGGTAGAGGGATAGACGGGCATGCCTATTGGGTGGAAAAACAAATACGCAAGATACATATACGTATATTCCTACCATCGTCAGGGTTTACGATATAGATCCCGCTTGGATCGTGGCCTAAAGGGTCACCACAAATAGCCTCCTGCACTTCCGCGTAATGGTCACCGTTCATACAAATGACGATATCTTCTCGCATCATTACGGCACTCGCGAATGGTCACTATCTCATAAAGATGATACCTTTCTGCATCATATTATCGGCACTCATACTACACCGTCTCATACAAATGATGATACCTTCTCGGCATCATATTATCTATGATAGTACATCGTTCTCCCACACAATAATAACAAAGACCTTCAAAGTCATGGTTTCCTCAGATCCACTTGGCGCTTATGCAGACATGAAACATAAAAGAAATGACAGATATATGCAAAGGAAATGTAGAGAATATATGAAGAGATGGAAGATAAAGATCGCTTACGTGATGATGATGCCATTACAAGCGACAAGAAGCAAAGTGTATCAATGACACCTGAAAGTATATGAACAAGTGACAAAGACATGAAAGAGAAAGTAATATGAAAAGTATAACAGAAACCGTGATAGGAAAACAAGACATGAATACAATATATGACAATATGAAAACAAAAGATATGAAAATAGGGTACATGAAACAAGACATGAATACAAAGATATGAAAATAGTACATGAAACAAGCACATGAATACAAGATATGAAATTAGTACGATGATGACAAAAGACATTGATAACAAGATGCAAATAGAACATAACAAATGGTAGTATATAATCATGAAAGTCATATATGTATGAGAAGATGACATTAATAACATAGTCATGTGATATGAATATAT
The DNA here is from genome assembly GCA_016808115.1 of Tetrastigma voinierianum. Classification (NCBI taxonomy): domain Eukaryota; kingdom Viridiplantae; phylum Streptophyta; class Magnoliopsida; order Vitales; family Vitaceae; genus Tetrastigma; species Tetrastigma voinierianum. The sequence goes on from JAEQBH010003626.1 coordinate 720,214, forward strand.
AATGTATATACCTAAGGAATAGATGGAATATGCTATGACTATACATGATAGAAATGCATAAGTGCTAAGAACGACAGAGATAAGTAAAAGATAACAAGCATAAGAATACAAGAAAAGTATAGAAGGTGATATGTCAAAGATGTAGCATACTGACACGTGAATAAGATTGTAAAGACGATGTTAATATAAAGTTATATGCATATGTGTAAGCTCGAGATGGTCACCATTGGCGGTCAGTCTACGCTTATGTTCCCACTAAGTTGCCGAAGACGCGTTCAATCCGCGCAGCACGTACAGGCATACGATAGATACGACATCCCACATCGCCAGAAAAGGAAGCCACCAGAGATAGGTGCTCACCGCACCGCCTCGCGATCTCCGATGTTTTGTATTAGAAAAATGTGTACATGTAAAAGTAAATGGGACTCAAGATATGTATATAGATGTTTGGCGGACACCACTCCGCTGTAGTTTTATATATATGAGTCGATTTTTGTTAGAAAAGAAAGTGCTCAGATAACCACAGTACAAGTTCGCCTCCGAGAAAGAACAGTCATCGAGTCCCAAGATATAGTCTCGCACTGACTTCTGCTCGATCCCAATCTGGGTCGGATCTGAATGGGGGCGTGATAATTTAACAATTGACATTCCTTCCAAATGGAAAGTAATTCCTCCTTAGCAAATCTCTAAACCCATTTACCAAACAAAGCCCTGTTTACAATAGAGAGTCTTTAGATGCCCAACCCACATTTCTCTTATGAGGAGCACACTATGTTCCAACCGACCAAGTGTATTTTCTTTTCCAGATTCCCACCACCCCAAAGGAAATCTCTTTGGATCTTCTCCAAGCGTGGATGTAAATGGGTAGGTTTGATAGGATACTTTTTATAAGTGTGAGCCTTCCCCCTTTTAAAATATACTGCCTTTTTCCAAATGGCTAATTTCTTATAGAACCTCTCTTCAACACCATCCTTGTCACGCCCCTACCCCTGCCTAGGCGAAGAGAGGGGTGCGACATGGGATTGGGACTCCTTAACCTACTTTTCGGGCGTTGGTGGACCCATTTCATATATAATTTCATAATAAATACAACTTGTAATACAACCATCGTAGTGGTGTTTAAATGTCCTGTATATACATGCATGAATCCCATTTACTTGTCTTACACAAACTCCACTATTACAAAAACTTTTACATTTACATTCCAAAACCAAAATCAAACCTACATCGTATCTATCAAAAGGCTGTCATATGTGGAATGCCTTAGATGTCCTTCACATTTATACTGATGAAACACCTGCTGTTAATAACTTAAATGGAAACAGATAATCATATACGACCACACATAAGGTCCACACAAAGAGATACATATACATCAGTTCATATATCAGAATTATCATATCTCCAGTAGGAGTATATAACAAAAATCTTGTACAGAGGGTACCCGTAGGTACATTACAGAGCATAACTGAATTATGTTGTAACATTAGAGCTGATTACTTTACTTTCTTATGGTTCATTATTCAGATTCTTATCATATAAATGTTTGCATCTATAGACCAATAACAATGAATGAGAGGGACGAGCACAATAGGTACCCGAAGGTACTGTACAGTACTGAACATACGTGTCTGTAACATGAAAACAGGAGTGCCGTAGCACTATGTAGGAGTGTCGAAGCACTAAACAGACGTGCCTATTCATTCACTATCCGATCTCAGGCAGACCTACAATTATATGTGTTTTGGAGCTTATTATATGTGTTCAAGTCATAACTATCATACATTAACAATGCATTTTGGCAAAGAGGTCAAATTAATTCTTCATGCATATCATCATGTTCAAGTGATAACTATCATGTATTAACAATGCATTTTTCCAAAGAGGTCAAATTATGGGAAATGTTCTTCCCACCCAAAAATAGATTTTTCACCTTTACTTGCACAATTTTCTTGGAACAACAAGGGCTAAATTTGATTACATTTCCTTCTTGGAAATTATTCTACAAGAAGTCTAGATCACACTCAATTTGGATGAGTAAAACTCAACTTATGACTCAACACTAAGACTGTACCAAAATCAGAACAAAATTTGAAACTCCACTTCCATAATTTTATGGGAACAACAGGAATTGAATTTGATTACATTTTCTTCTTGAAAATTATTCTAAAATAAGTCTAGTTTACTCAAAAATTTGAATCACTCAATTTGGATGAGTAAAACTCAACTTATGATCCAAACACGAAGACTATACCAAAATCGAGGATGGAACCTGTTTACCTTCTCGATTCGGTTCCAAATTTTCTCTCGTACATTGTGGGCTAAATTTTCTTACACTCTCTTTTGAGAATTATTCTACAAGAAGTATAGTTTATCGAAATTGGAATCACTCTATTTGATTAACCCATTCCAAGATATGACTCCAAACACCTTAAGGTCAACCGTTGCTAATCAAATCGAGAACTCGGAATTGAATTCCAAATTCCGGGCTCATAATACTATAATTTGACTTGGTGTCTTCTGTATATTTAAAGCTACGGGTCCTAGGATTCTTCTCCAATTGGAATCATTCCATTTGGAGGTCTCTAGGCCAAGATATGACCAAAAAAAAAAAAATAGGGGTTTTAGAAAAAAATTGACAGCAAATCCCTTAATATACCTACATGTTTCTTTACATATTTTTAGTCCTTATCCATCGACAATTCCAAACCAAACCAAAACAACCTCAAAATAAACTTAAATCAACCAAAACCAACACAAAGAAGAGATGAGTTTGGATACTTTTTCAAATCATTTTCCATATTCTCCATACCAAAATAGATATTTTATACCTTAACTTTCTTGCACTTTCAAACCAAGTTTTTTTTCCTTTCTTCTTCACTTGAGCATGGAAAAGCCCCAAGGAATGACTTATTCTTCTCCCCACAAACCATGCCCCCAAATTTTCTCTTTCTTAGCCAAAAATGGAGAATGTTTCTCCTAAAAGCCATTTTGAGGTCTTAAGGCCAATTCGGGCCCTAATTTTTCCCCTCGCTTAAGTCCTTCATTTTCATTCTATTTGACTTTAAACTTATCAATATTCTATCTTAGCATATAATCTTCTTAACTTATGTCATTTGAGTCCTGATTTTACAAATTACCATTTTACCATTGACTCTTGGCTTAAGTCCGGTTTTATTATTTTTCACTCTTTGCACTTAATTTCAGAAAAATACAAATTTTACTTTAATAAACTACTAGGGTATAATTTGGGGTGTTACAATTCTAAACATAAGCCGAGTTATGGTGTGCTCCCAAAGGTAGGCCTAGATAATTTGTTGGTAAAGTTCCTGTACTACACCCCAACTCCATAGCCAACCCACAATATCATCCACATTCCCCACAGCCAGCATTGAGCTTTTGTCTAGGTTAATTTTTAGGCTTGAAAAGGCTTCAAACTGCAATAAAATTCAGCTAAGATGGGTTATTTGATCCTTGGAGTCCTTGCAGAAGATAAGTGTGTCGTCTACAAATAGAAGGTGGGTAATTTGCAGCTCTTCCCCTTCTCTATTAACAATCTTGTAGCCCGACAGAAGAACTTCTTATGCAGCTTTGTCCACCACAATAGAGAAGACTTCCATACCAAGTACAAAAAGATACGAAGACAGGGGATCCCCTTGCCTAAAACCTTTAGAGCTTTTGAAGAAGCCTTTCGGACTTCCATTAATAAGTACAAAGAAAGAATCTATGGTAATGCACCATTTCATCAAGTTAACCCACTTCCTCCTAAAACCCATTATATGGAAAACCTAAAATAGAAATTGCCAATTGATACTGTCATTGGCTTTTTCAATGTCCAGTTTGCATAAGATGCCTCTTTCTTTCTTCCTTAACATAGAGTCTATCACCTCGTTTGTTATTAAGGAAGCATCTCGGATTTGCCTACCCCCAACAAAAGCATTCTGAGCTTTGTTAACCAACTTGTCCATAACCCTTTTTAATTTGTTTGCTAGATAGTACCTCCTCGGTTGTAAAAGGTAATTCCAAACTGGTAGCTTCCAAAATAGAGATTCTTGAGAAGATCAACCCTTTATTATTTTCCCTCCACTCACCAAGGTCTGACAATAGGGCCTGGAAAGAACCAACAATATCCTTGCGAAGAGAACTTTCCTTAGACCAAACACCATTGATTTTCATTTTTTTATGTGGTTATGCCTCTTGTGTGAATTCGCCATCCTATGAAAAAAGCCTGTGTTTTTGTCCCCTTCTTTTAATCAAATCTCCCTAGATTTCTGTCTCCAAGATATTTCTTCCATTAGAGCCCACCTTTTAAAATCATCACTAGCTTTTACTTTTGCTTCCATCTCATATAAACAGAGGGGATGCTGGGTTTCAACATTATCCCAGTAGGCTAGGGTCTTCAAGGAAGCCTTTCCTCTTCTCCACTCTCCCAAAGACTTCTTTGTTCTAGCTTTTAAGATTGCATTTGTTCCTCTTGTGTCAGCTCAACTATTGTTCCAAGATTAGTTTGGACAATTCTCACACATCCAAGGCAATAACTTATGGTAGGTTTTGGGAATCCCATATATTTATTATTTCGCTTTCTCCTTCAAATGCCATGCTTGATTATACGATAACCTTAGACCATGTTGTCAACAAAATCTTTACATATTTGTCGATTGGCGTGGAACGTATTACATCATCACTCATCTTAGATACACGTTTGGCTCTGATTAAGGGTTGGGAAGAGGCTACATCATCAAAACTATGGTTATGGCCAATCTAAAATGTATGAACTTAAACATCTTTGGCTAAACCGATTGCACGACATATGATTCTCCAAGGACACTTTTTAATAGTGCAAACAACACTCATTTGCTTCGGATTATTCTTCTTAAATCTACACCGGAATGTCCCTACTAATGACATCATATACACAACATCCCGAAACTCATTAGTATTACGAAATATTTGTCCACTACCGATAATTGCATTCTGGGTTAGCTTACATTGGATATCAATAGGATGTGACTCTGCACATCTATGTGAGAATCCTAATGACTCAATTCTCGACGTGTCACTAAGCCAAAGAATCTCACTCGGCCTGTTATCATCACCAGGTGAGAAAACCATACATGTCGAATTTGATGCAACTACTGGGGAATTGACACTAGAATTTAACAAAATGTACAAATTTAGTGACTCAATGCACAACATGACAATTGTGTATAACATGACAATTATTTATAATCACATAGCTTTTAGCTTTTGGGTAAGGAGATAATTACATCAAAGGTTCAGGGTACTTAGAACAAAGACGTTCTGTTGAAGATACATAAACCCGACAATATACATCATTCCATCTGAGCACGCTCGTGAATGATGCATCGCAAAGATGAATAAAATTTATGTGTGAATTCAAGTTTGACAAAATCTGATTGCAAATTCAATGTATCACATACTCTTAATTTGAATTCATCATGCGACATATGCTTATCAATCTTAATACAAATGGTTCGACCGCCAATGTATTTGACGGCTCCATTATCACCATTAACCAATCCTCCCCCCTCACGAATACAACAAAACACGTCAATGTCCATTATAAGTTTGATACCTATGTTTTGCATTATTCCAAAAATCACTATACACTATTAGTCATAATGCAATACCCAATGATTGCTACATTGAATCATGCAACTAACATACATCGTTTTTAACTAACAAAAAATATTGCATGTTGTGACTAAAGTTTATAATGGTCAGACTGTATCAGATATTAGTTGTACCTGCTGTTTCAATGGACTGATGTCAGGCTAAGTCATTTGCTATTCTCAGGCTATACTTGTTCTATAACTAATGTTTCATTCTATCAGACATGACCTATTTCAGTTGTACCTGTAAGACCCGAGAAATCCACCTCTCGGTGGAAAATCGTAATTTCGCTACAAAATTGTAATTTCTGCTAAAAATCCGAAATTTTATTCTCCGGATCCTGATGACTAAACTGATTCACCGGGTTGAATCGTCTCACGAAATCTAGCTAGTACGTAAAATTTCGTCAAATTCCGAGACAGTCGGATTTTACACGTTTTTCGAGGCATCGCGGTTCGGTTGCCGTAAAACAATTTTCGATGCAACGAAAATCATATATAACAAGTATTCATGTGCCATAAGTGGCACGAGTAGATAAATGATTTAAAACGATCACGAGATAGCACTAATGTCAAACTGGAAAAGAGGGCATAAATGTCATTTGAATCGTTGCTAGTGTTAATAAATAGCTACGCGATCATCTTCTCTCAAATCGACTAAAAAGCCGAGAGAAAAACGTGGAATCAAAAGCAAAGAAACATAAACGTAAAAAATGGAGGTTTGTAGAGAGAAGGACCTTCTTCTCTCTAAATTCACATCCGACCGTCTAAGCAGCGCCGTCAACAAGGGAGCAAAGCCGCTTCGGCCCGAGAGGGCTTCGTGGTACCGAATTTAAGAAGTTTAGACAAACTCCTTGAGGTAGGGGTTTTCTCCCTACTGCTTATTCTCTGGGCAGATTTCAGACGTTGAATAACGGTGCCGCGAGGGGCCGCTTGATAGTCACAAACTCGGGACCGACCGAGCAAATTTTCGAACACTGAAATGGAGTTGTGCCGTGATCGCCACGCTGATTCGGGGTTGTTAAATCTGAAATTTTGTATTAAATCTTGAAATTTAGACAAATCATGTAATAATTGATGACGCCTGATCGTCGTGAATCGCGTCTGCCTGTTTAACCGATGATTTGTGATTTTCTAGGAATAGTAACCGAGGGTTTCACTATTCCCGAAACAAAGGTTTTCAAAATATATTTTCAGGTGAAAATGCTTGATCAGTGATCTCAAGTTGAATTGCTCGGTGGTTTGATCATTGTTCAAGCGAGCTAATTTTGATGTATGAAATGAGAATTTACAGGACATGATCATGTAATTGATTGCTTTGTAAATATATATATGCATGTTTATATATTTACATGAATTAGACTCCGCATTGAATCGCATACATGCATTTCATATGCACCGAACACCCTGCAGACAGTGAAATGAAAAATGGCATTTGTGCCCAGAGAAATCTGCTCTGGTGGTCAGTTTAAAACTAAAAATGATCTGAGGGTAATCCATACTAAAATATCAATCGCCTGAGATCGCCCCAATCGATATACACGGAGAAATTCACAACACATCAATCGTCGGGAGACTAATCTAATCGACATATACACACCTGAGGTCATTCACAAACAACAAATATAATACCCCATACGAGGCTTGTGCGATGTGAGGGAGTCGATGGCGACTCGCCGGCGACTTCAGACGACAGATCGCCAGACATTCATAGGATCATGCATTTGCTTGAATGTGTGTGTTTATTTTCGAAAGATCGTGACAAGACTTAAAGGAGAAGAGCCCACTTAGGGTGATTCCACTACTCCGAGCATTAACTCACCTCTGCCGGCGACACTATTTTATTGCATAGGAGCGGTATGTAGGGACATTCCAGAGACGAGGTTTAGAAGAAAGCTCTGATTGGTATTGGGTTATGAAGCATACAATTTATTATAATCGCTTTTAATTTTAATATATGTTGTATAAAGAGTAAAATTTGGAATCCTCGAACTATACTGATAGTCGGATATATATATACATTGTTATGAATATTGGTCTATGGGCCCATGTGGTCGTTTTAATCATATCAAGAGGCTGACTGCCTGGCATGCGCTTATGTGCTTCAGATTCTGCAGGTTCTCCGCATAAAGGAGACTTGCCCGATTTTCGTGAAAATATCTGGTCGCCTCGACATTTACTAGTATTCCGCGGTCGACGTAAGAATAATCTGACTTTCGGCAAGGCCACAAGCACTCTAAGGATTACATAACATGTACCTAGGTGAAGAATCATTATGTGCTTCTTCACTATATCCTTAAAGCGTACAGTTGCTTGTACCCAATATGAAATCAGCTACTACCTGCTACTTAAGTAACCCCTACCAACTACTTACTATTTTATTTAAGCTTTACAAATGTAAGACTTTTGTTATTCATAAATAACCATTTATTAAAAAACACACACAAAACAAACAATCCCTTTGATGAAGACGAATGGACCGAAAGATGAATCACATTTATTTAAATATTTCAATAGAATGAAAGATGAATATACGTATAGATCGACCTCAAATATTGAAAAAGATCTTGGAAACTAACCTTCAAATGGTTGTTTCCTTCTCCGAAGAGGCATTTGGAGGGAAAGTTCAAACATACGAAGGATTTTTATTTTTATTTTTATTAGAAATAGAGTGAGAAAGAGAACCAGAGAGGTAGAGAGATGAGAAAGAGAGAGACAGAGAGTGCAGAGAGTGGCCTCTCACCAAACTAACCTTTAAAAGCATTGCTTTTCGCGAAGAAGCCTCATGAAGACGTAATTTCAGCATAAGTAATAGTATTCAATACAGTTCTTCTTTTAGAGGGAAACTTCAACAAATGCTTTGGTTTTTAGGATTTTTTTTTATATTTTGATTTAGGGCATTTTAGATTAGGAAATGAAAATGGTATTTTGGAAATCAAATAGGGCTAGGTCACATGCACAATTAATGAAGGCTTTTTTTTAATCAAATTTTAGTCTTTTTTATCAAATATTCTTTGAAGTATTAAACCGAGCCTCAAATAAAATTGTTTAAGCCTTATTTTCCAAATATTATCATATTATGACCGATATCATAGTTTTCCCTTTTAAGTTGCTCTCTTATAGCATCTCGTATGTACTTTCCATTCTCTTTTTGAAGATCAGAATCTTTTGATATCAAAGGAGGGACATTCCATCGGATCTTCAACATGGTGTTTGTGATCTTAAGCTTATTTTGAACCTGTTTTCCACAAAAATTGGATTCGGTGGGCTAGCATAGGGGGGTCCCATTTTCCCACTAAGGATGCATGCCATGTATTATGTACATTTTTCTTATCTCCATATTGCCATATCTGAATCTCTTTTTCCTATAAAGTAAAAGGTGGTATCATATCTGATGTAATGTGCTGGAATTATTCTTGTGGTCGATCTCTGTTGTGCGTCCCTCCATCCCACGTTTTCAACGTAGAGAGAGAGGCCTCGTTAATCACTGCTGAAAGTTTCTTTCATTTTCGAATCTCCGTGCTAATGGAAACATGTGGCCCTTCTTCATAGTTATGCCTTAATTGATCTCAAGTAATTTCTTTTAATTGTACATACCAAAAAAATTAGCCCATGTTTGATTCCTATTCTTGAAAACTAAGTATAAAAGCTGTGAACACGATAACACCAAAATGGTTTCTAAAAATTGTGGTTTTGAGATATTGTCGCAGATTTTTATTGTTTTTTTAAAGAACACAATTTTGGTATTTTTAAAAAAAAAAATTTTTAAAGCAAAATATAAATTTATTGATTGAAACTAGCAATACATCGATAAAAATTTATAATTAAAATCGCTAAAAACTATAAATAATTAAACATCATCAAGGTTAATAACATAATAAATTGACTTAAGCCTATATATCTGGAGCAATAGCCCACATCTGACATTATTACCCGACTAATATCTACGACTCTACCACAACAAACATATTATCTACCATTAATTCGATTATTATCATAATCTGATAAATATCGCAGATCCGAACTACCTACACAAAAACGCCATACCATAACGATAATAAAACAAACGTCAGACGAGACGACACAAACCACACGTCATATAAAGACGATGACATAATCACATGCTACATCAAGACGACGACAACCACACGCCGTAGCGCATTTAATTACTAAATCAGCTTAAAAACAAAACAAAAGCTGTGAATCCATGTATAACCGCTTTATCGGTAAATAAACGATTTAGTCGCGAAGATAGTGGTGATTTGTGATCAATGTTCCACCAATAAGATCACCTCTTCTTACTCAAGAAAAATAAGCTAACAGATAAAAAATTGAAAAAAAAATAAGGCTATGATTTTAGAATTTTTATTTTTCTTTGAAAATTGTTATAGTTATTTGGATTTAGTGTTTTCGGCATTCTTCGTGTTTTTAAAAAAAAAAAAGAAAAAGAACTAAATGTGTTCTCCATATTTTCTTTATTCTTATTGTTTTTGAGAACATAAAACAAATTTAAAAAATAGGAACCAAACAAACCCTTAGTACTAAAAAATAAACCAATTAATGTATGAACAAATTCAATGATTTTGATTCCAATTTAAGGGAATCCAAAATTGGCAAAGATGGATATCACTATACAAAATATCATGAATGGTACGAAATGGATGTTGTAAAATTTGATATTTAAATCTTCCAAAAAAAAAAAAAATCAAAATCAAAGGAGCAAAAGAAGGGGTTTCTTGATTAATGAAAAAGTTTTATGAAAAGCAAGTTATTAATATAACCAAGGAGCCAAATTTTCTTGAGGGGAGGAAGTCGTTTGTTAGGATCCAAATTAAATGTCTTAAATTATAAGTGTGAATGTGGGCGTCTTTATGAGGCTGCAGAAAGACTATTGGGCTCAAGTCCAAGTCCAACAGAGGGCCCAACTAAATGTTCAATGATAAAGACTGTTGGGCTGGGGTGACCTTGGTTCAACTAACATTTCATCCTTAAGGCGGGCTGCTCTTTTCTCATGGAATGAAAATCAAAACTGAACCCAAAACAAGACTCCATTTTCTTTTTTCATCCTTTTCTCCTTTTCTCCTTTTTCTTCTCTAGGGTTTTAGGGAGGGGTTTTCAAGTTTTTTCACAAATTTCACCGCGCCAAATTTGGCAAGTCTCCAGATGCAGATCATGTTTCATATGCCAAATCCAAACCCTAAAACTCTTTAGCAAGAAAGGAGAAGTAACACAAGGGAAATGGCGTTTTCTTTGTTCTCAACGCCTCAGCAGCAGCAACTCCAGCAGCCCTTTCAGCCTCAGCCACAACCACAGCAACCCTTTCAGCAACCCAACCCATATTTACAACAACTGCAGCAGCAGCAGCAGCAGCAATTGCAACAGCAACAGCAATTTCAGCAGCCGCAGTTCCAGCAGCAACAACAGCAACCACTATACCTCTTCACAAACGAAAAGGCCCCTGCGACTTATAGCACCAAGTGGGCCGATCTCCATCCCGACTCCCAGAAATGTCTCATACAGATCGAGTACTTTTCTGTTTTTTCTTCCCTTTTCTTCTCGTTTCACTCTGTTTCATGGCGACTGAATTGACTTATTAGCTCGTAATAGTTGAGTTTAGTTTGGTACATTTTTAGGGTTTACTGACTCATTCGCTTTTTATGTCTTTTTATTTGATGAAATTAGAACCGAGGCACTTCGAGTTGAATTTAAATTCCGTACACTCCGAGTCAACTGGATTAATTTTGTTTGTCATGTAGGGAGCGGATACTGGAATATAGAGACGAGAGCCAAAGGTTGGACCAGTGTGGTCGTCTTTATGATTCTTCTGTCTCCAACGATGCCTTTGAGCTTGACGCAAGTCGCATTGTTCAGGTTCTGTCTTAATTAATGAACTGTTTTTCCTCTTTCTATTTGTTCATGATTGTTTGGTATGCAATGTGAGAAGTGGGTTAACCTTTTCAAACATTTGTTAAATATCTGGTTGAAGCTACTGTGCCCACGTTAAAATTAATTGCCTAAATCATCCATTATTTCTTGTTTGTGTGATCTCCTTTTCACTTTGTGATTGTGTAAACCATTTATGACACTACTCGGGTCAAGTGTTGTTGGGGTTCTTTTCTTATTCCTGTATGATTCTTGCGATTTTTGTTTCTGTGAACGGTGGCATCTCTGATGTGCCCTTCACCAAACATGATAAATGACCTTCAATTCTCAAGCACTGGTGAAAGTGAATTGTGGATTATAACTAGGATTGGGACAGGGATGCCTCACTAGAGTGGGAAGTTGTTTAGTTTTCTTTCAGTTCCTCTGGGGCATAGTTACCAAAGGCGCGCCTCAGGCACGCTTAAAGCCGAGGCACCACCACTTCCAACGGCAGCGCCTTGCCTCGCGCCTTAGTGTTTTTTCTGTAACAGCGACCAAAACGATTCTTTTATATATATCTTTTTAAAATGACCAAAAAACATTGTTTTGGATAAGTTATTTTAACTTAACCAAAACACCGTCGTTTTAAGTTGTACCTTGAGTTATAAAAAAGCCTCTGGTGTTCCAAAACGATTCCGTTTTGGACCCAGAAGGGTAAACGACATTGTTTTAACCCCAAATGCATGGTTTTCCAGATTTCAGCCCTCCAACCCCATTTTTGCCATGTTTCAACTCCAAAAAAAAGCCCTAACGCTCCCAACTACTCTATAATGCCTATAGAAGAGGAGAAGAAGCAAAAAATAAACTAAAATAGCCAAGAAATTGTGAGAAAATCATGTAAAAATAGGAATCAACCATCATAAAAATCATAAAATATATATTTGACATATGGTGTGTCTCACTTAAAAAAGCCCGTGCCTCAAGTGCTTCTTGCGCATCAAGGTCCTAAGCGGCCTTTGCGCCTCGGTGCGCCTTGCGCCTCAAATAACTATGCTCTGGGGTGGAGTCAATGATCCAGACTTTGGTATATTTCTACTTTGTGGGTCATACCAACTAGGATGATGTATGCATTTGAAGTTTAATATTTTCCAGAATATAACTCTGGGAGCTTAAAATATTAAAGTGTGCTTACCATTAAGGCCTGGCTCGGTGATGGTGTGCATAGGGAGGGGACTGGGTTTGATTCCCAGTAGGACAAAGAATGAAAAGCAGAAAAAAAACTACCTATCAAAAAAAAAAAAAATCAGGTGCGCCTTCTTCAGACATGGTCCTTAATTCAAGATTTCGTTTTTGGTTGGTAGAACAGAGGAATTGTTCTTGCCTTCTTGGATAACACCCTGCCTGCCTCATCAGATTTTAAGACCTAAGTCTTCCCCAAATCCGATGAGGCAGGCAGAATACTTATGGTTACTTCAGCAAAATAGTTCCTTTATGTGTTTTTCTTCTTCATAATGCAAATATGTAGAACTGATAATGGAAAATAAACAAGTGGATCATGATGATGGAGCCTGTCCTAACCAAACAATTTCAATTGCAAATTCTGTCATTGTCGTTCCTATTGCTTTATGTTCTTGTTGAGTTAGAATATGTGGCATGTTAATGAATATCTGTAAAATTTTTTGACAGGAACTTGGTGGAGTCAGTACTGCCATGGATCGACAGAAGGCTGTGTTGCAAGAACTGATGACTGTTGTGAAGGATATGTTACGAAACACAGAGGTTGCTGTTCGTTCTTTTATAATGATACGCCCAAGGTTCCTTCATCCAGGTTCTGGAGCTGTTTCAAGTGCTTCTGCACCATTGCAGGCCCCAGGGGCAGCAGTTGTTCCTAGTTCAAGCAGTCAACTAACAGTTAACTCTGTAGCTCCAGTTTTTGATTTCTACAGTGGGCTCCCGAGGAAGCCATCCCCATTTTTCCTGCAAACAGTTGCTAGATTTGACAAGTATCTTGGTGAATGTCGGCAGTGGATTGAAGAGTTAGAGCAGCTACTAATAGATTTTGACAGGAACTCTTCCAATGCTGGTTCCTCGTTACTGCAGTCTCTTCCAAAAGTCATGTCAAATGTGCATGACTTTTTTGTTCATGTAGCTGCTAAGGTAAAGCAAGCAACTTTTTTAAGCTTAACGTATGTAGTAAAGATCTGGCTATTAGATTTATCTTTTATGCATTGGTGATTATCCATCTAAACTATATACTTAGTTGTGTTTTGGGATACAAGGTGATGCGGCTGGACCTAGGATTTTTCATCACTCTCTCATATGGGACTGACAAACAATAAATTGGCTTAACAAATTATTTTATTGCCCAAACTGCTGTAAAAAATGATGTTTTTTCCCCTTGATATTGTGTCCTAGGTTTATAATAATAATTTTTTTTTGCAAGAGTTTATTTCTCTAAAATAGGTTGTTTGGGCCTTCCATCATTCATCTTTTTTTTTCTTTTTCGTCAATAATGATGCCATCATGAAAGGGGGATAGTTTTCTAGAAATAGTTTCCTGATCTACAATCAGGAATTACTAAATCCTGAACTGTGACTCCTATGAATCTGTCCTGTATCATTTTGTGGTTTAAGGAGAGACTATGGTGTATATAAACAGACCACTTGCTTGAACATGGTTTATGTGATCACTATACTTGCTGGCTCTTATGATTGCAGTTGGTTGTGTTGCAGTGTGGCATTAATTATGGTAATTTTGGATTTTTCTGTCAGACATATACATACATATATATATATATATATACACACACACACACACACACACACACACACACATATATATATATATAGATGTAAATATATAGATGTATGTATGTATTGCCTTCTTTCTTTCTCATCTATTGTTTGTAATGGATGTGTTTTCCTTTGCTGAAGGTGGAAAGCATTCACCAGTACATTGAATCCATGAAAATGGCTTATCTTGCTGACCAGCGCCGCCGAGGGGATGTGAATGATCCATTTCTTGAGGCTGACCGGCGAGAAACAGCCAAACAAGAAGCCGCCTCTAAGCGGGTACATCCAACATTGCATTTGCCGGCTATTTCACAGCCATCAACTCAAGTTGCTGGGTTGTTTTCAAGCTCATCTGCAACTGCTGCATCGACTGCACCGCAACAGACATCTGCATTGGGTTCATCTGGTAGCGGGTTCTCACTTTTTGGTACTCCATCTTCTGCTCCATCTGTCGTCACCACATCTTTGTTCTCAACACCAACAATCTCTGCTCCAGTGTCCTCCCTTTTTGGAACTTCTGGCGCTTCCCCACATACATCACTTTTTAATTCTTCCTCATCATCTTTGTTCGGGTCTGCCTCAACACCCTCTTTGTTCGGTTCTGCTTCAACACCATCTTTGTTTGGTAGTGCTGCCCCTTCTTTTGGTTCTACTCCTGCAGGAGGTTCACTTTTTGCGACTCCATTTGCCTCAGGTGCCTTTTTATTCTTTGCAGCATCATTATTGTTAATAATCAAAACTTCTGTTTTTCTCAATTTTGGATTCAGAAGTTGTTTGTTCATGTGGGTATTATTACTACTTCACAACACTGATTTTATTGTACTATTCCAATCAAGAAAATCAATCTCAGTGGGTGTGTTGGATATCTCTCTATATATATATATATATATATATATATATATATATATATATATAAATCTTAATGTTTGTTTCGAAATTAAAAACTCTGAAGTGTGGAAATTTTGGAAAAATTCAACCAGCAGGATGAATTTAGGATGTGATACTTAAAATTGTGTTTTCCAATGGTAGCAATGACAGCTTCAGTTCTTTCTTTCTTTCTTCTTATTTTTTATTTTTGGCGGGGGTTGTTCAGTGGCTAGGTAAAATTTTGTCCTGAATGCAACTTGAACTCGACACCTCCCACAAATCCTCCCTGCCTCTAGGTGGCAGCTTCAGTTTTTCTTGGAGCTATTTTATTTTTTAGAACAAAACCTATTTATTAAACCGTGACATACTGCATCAAACTTCATTGGACCATATGAATATAAATAAATACATGGGTGACAGCTTGGGTGATTTGTGGTTTCCCAATGGACAGTCTTGGCAGTGTTTATTATAGTGAATATGTCATCTTAGTTTTATGAATGCAATTTATGTGTTCTGGATTCTAATGATTGATGAAGCAGTAAGAGTTGGCATGATGTTGGAGCATATGAATGAATTGCTTGATTAGCAATTGCTTTCCAAATTAATTGCATGCTTCAAGATTCTGCTTTGGCATTTACCGATTTTTCCTCCCTTTGAATTGTGAAAGTTTCATTTCTTTTTTCCCCAGGTGCTGCAACGGGTTCAGGGGCAAGCTTTGGGGCAAGCTTTGGGGCTGCAAGTGTGAGTGTATTTTCTCTTAGCTTTCTACCTTTTTTTTTGATAAGCTTCTTAGCTTTCTGCTTATTGTTTGAAAAAAGTTTAATTATCTGAAGAAGTTTAACTAATTCAAATAAAAACTTCCCAAAAAAGAAATACGAGATTATGTTCGCCGGTAGCAAATTGAACATATTGACTGTGGTTCAGAGAGCAACCTATATTCACTTAAAAACGAAAATACTGGATCCACTCAACAGTTGAATCGGATTATTGCTAATATTTAGAGTTGGCTCAAGGGTTATCAATTTTGTTCTTTATGCGGAAGTTGGCTTTGATGGTTACAATTTTATTTCATATGTTATGACAATATGCAGCCTTTGTCATTTCCTGTTTTTCTTTTGCAGAAATCATCAAAACCCAAAACTAGAACTGCCCGACGTTAGTTACAGTGTCCTTTGGCCATGGATTAACAAAGCAATCTCTAACTCGCATGAAAGATTCTATGCTCCAAAGAGATCCACTGTGGCAATTGCTATCATTTTTTCCTCTCCTTAATCGCCCACACAGTTTCTTCCGCTCTGGAGTTTGTGGATAATATCGAATTGAAGAAGATTCATGCTCATATTTCAAATGCTGCTACTTCATTCTGTCACGGATCTGCCATATTCCCATCTGACTTTAATGCTTCATACACATGTTGTGAGGTCCGTTTCACTGTAACCTTGTAGAATGCAATCTAGTTGAATGTTCTGGTACTATCCCCAGGAGAAAGTTGTATTTCTGTTGTCTAGGCCTCATGACAACATGATGAGCCATCTGTACTGGCCTTAAGTCGAATGTGTTTGATAGTCACTTAGATTTTGCTTACTGAGAAGTCCAGCTAATCAAGTATTTTTTCTCAAAATTTTATTGTTTTGAGAAATAATGCAGTTGATACATGATCGATTAATGATCTGCGTGAAATGTACCTTGGTTTCAAATGTGTGGTCGCAAGACCTGACTCAATCTCTTAACTCGTTGTCTAATGGATTTTTTCACTCAACTCTTCATTCAAGAGTTTTGTTAGGGGCCATTGAAGGTTTATTTGATCCTTTAACTTCAATGTCCCATGGGATTGGTTAAGTTATGTGTAAGTTGGCTTAGATAGATCGATTATCCAATAAATAAATAAATATATATAAAAAATCTAAGAAATAGTTTAAAATATTTCGAGTTCATTAACAAAGTTCTGTTTTACAAAATTCCAAACAATAGTTTTCAAACTATTGCTTTCGAAATAATCGCTTGGGCTGCCTTGAATGTCTGGTCCTATCTTGAACTGTCGACTTTCTTCCATGTTTTCCAGTCTCTATACACTTATGTTTCAAAAACCATTACATCAAATTCGTCCGTTTCTGATCTTACAATGTTCCGTAGCAGTCTGTGCAGTTCATATTGGGCTTCATCAATTCTTGGGTGTGAGTGTGATTGATCGCCAGAAGAGAATACTTGAATGTGGTTCATCACCTCAATCCAACTTAGCCCAGGGTCCTTTTCCAACATCAATCCTCTTATCTTTCTCCTAATTTCAGCTACCGCATCCCACCTCCCTGCAGCTGCGTAAAGATTTGAAAGCAATGTGTGGGTGGCACTGTCTTCTGCATCTAAGCTTAGAACTTGCTCTGCTGCATGAACTCCTATACTTAAATTTTTATTACTGATACACGAACTTAGCAGAGTTCTCCATAGTTCTAAATAATCTTCTCTAAAAGGTGATTCGATAATAATTTCCTCAGCCGCCTCTAACAGTCCTGCTCGACTTAGCAAACTTACCATGCAAGAATAGTGTTTCGGCCCTGGCATTATACCCATCTCCTTCATTTGGCTCCATAGCAACTTTCCTTGTTCGACTAAGCCACAGTGGCTACATGCTGCAAGCAGGGATACAAATGTCACATGATCAGGTCTTATGTTGAGAATAAGAATCTCATCAAAGAGCTTCAAACCTTCTTCTGCCCTTCCATGGTGGCTATAACCTCCAAGCATTGAATTCCAACACTTCAAATCAGGATATTCAACTTGGGAAAATATTGATTGGGCAGCTTGAAGATTACCATTTTTTGCATACATATCTACCAGGCTCCCGCAAACTGACATTTCAACATCACACCCTGTTCTTAAAGCTAGAGAATGAATCATCTCACCCTGTTTCAGAGTCGCAAGATCCGCACATGCACTTAAAACCCCACTGAGTACAAAACTGTCAATCTTATGACCTTCTTGACGCATTTCATGGAAGAACCTCACAGCAGTCTCTCCATCACCCATTCTAGAATGAGCAGTGATCACATCTGTCCACAGAACTACATCCTTCTCTGGAATCAAACTGAAAACCTTTTGAGCGGAGTCAGTTTCATCATTTTTGAAATACATGGAAACCAGGGTACTTCCTATGTAGACACTACTCTGAAATCCAGCTTTCATAACTTGGGCATGGAGCGGTTTCCCATAATCAGAAGCTGCTAATCCCCCAGTTGCAGAAATGACGGCAGCAAATGTATGTTCATCTGATTCAGCAAAAGACATTCTTAGCAATCTGACAAACATATCAATTGCCATCTCTCCATCTCCCTTCTTTGAGTACCCTGCTATCATCGAATTCCAAGAAACTAAATCTGGGTTCTCAATTCTACAAAAGATGGTAAATGCTGTTTGCACATCATCACAACTGCAATACATGTCCAGCAGCGCATTCTGCAAAGGCAGATCAGCTATAGTATTGAATATGATCATGCGGGCATGTATGCTCTGCCCACAATCACGGTTTCCCAATTTACTGCAGGCGTTCAAGACCATTGAATATGTGTATTGGGTTGGAATCACGCCATTCCTTACCATGCTGCCAAAAACATGAAGGCCATTCTTTATCCTCTCATTTTTCAAATTACCGAAGATTATAGAATTCCAAGCAACAACATCTTTATCCATGATATCTTCAAACACTTTCTCCGCGGATTCCTGATCCCCACAGTTTGAATACATTCCAAGCACGGAGGTTTGAACGCATACATCATTCAAGAAACCTGACTTTACAACCTGGGCATGAAGCTCAGACCCTGTAATCTGATCTTCCAATGAAGAAGACCCTTGTAGCAGGCTCGTGAACGTTGAACCATTCGGTCTGAGGTCTTCAATTTCCATATGGGTAAGCAATTTAAAGGGCAAATTTGCATGAGAAGGAGTTCTAGAATAGGCTGCAATAAGTGCATTGAAAGAAACAATATTTCTTTGAGGCATTTTGTCGAACGTAAGCTGTGAGTCGCCAAGGGACCCGCATCGTCCATACATGGAGAGGAGGTTGTTGTGTGCATATGGGGACTGAGCCGAGAGGGTTGCGGAAGTGGCCATGAGAGCGTGCAGCTGACGCGCTTTTTTCAGTGAAATTGTAGTGGTGCATTTTTGAATGAGAAGGGCTGTCAAGGAAGACGCTTCATACGCTGATGGCATAGAAATAAGATCGGTGGGTTTGTCTCTCAACTCTCAACCTCCTTGTTTACCGCCAAATTCGGGCGTTTGGATTTTGAAATTTGAACTATTAAGTTGCTTGGGCCTTGGAGACAGACCAAACGCTGCGTTTTGGCGCACCGAGAGTCCTAGACCAAAACGCTGCGTTTTGGAAAAAGCTGTGTACTGTTTTGCGTGGGTCGGATCAAGGAAACGCACAGAAAGTAAAAACGGTTAGTTTCGGCTGAGAGAACCCATCCCTTCTACTCCCTGCTTTTTGTTTCAACCCACTGAAGGCTAGGGTCCAGGGAAAAGCTTCTCCGGCGACTGAATCCCAGGAGAATGTCATCTAGTTCTGAATACTCGCGTCTCTGCCGTCTGATCAACGATTCTCTTCCTCATTACACCGTTGGTTCTTCATTTTTATAGTTTTTTTTATTTTTTTTTAAAGATTTTCGGTAGTTTCATCTTCTTCTGTTGAATTTCGTATTGGTCTTGCAGGAATCAGAGCTAATTTCGTTGACCAAACAAAAGGAGAAAGATCTTCTGATTGCTCTTTCCCAGGTTACTCATGGCTGCTGCCTCTTTTATGGTTGTACATCTAATTCCAACTTTTGTGATTCAAATGCTTTCTCTTTTTAGGTTTCCAGAGAGGTTCAACTATGGACATATGAGCTTGATTCCGATTCCTATGACGTTAGTGCCATCGTGTCTTTCGTTCTCTTGATTTTGAAGAATTGCTGTTATGAGATTGTCATAAATCCATTGTAGGCTTAATTCTTAAACAGGACGTGGTGGCCCAACCTTCTTTTACCGTGAAATGCTCAGAAAATTATGAAGAACATTGTTGTTTGACTAGAATTATGGTCAACCTGGTAAGCCTGTCCATGCAAATGAATTTTTCCATTATTCAGAGTCACGTGGTGGTGCTCTTTTCCCAGGAAAAAAAAGACTGAAGTGTAAAAAGAAAAACAGTAGAACTTGTATACTTGTTCTTGAAGAACCTACAGATGGATCCAATCTTTCCTTACAAAATAAATTTGAAAGGCGTTTTCAGTTGTAAATTTGTTCCCTTCTGCCCTGATTACAGAGCAGCACCAATGCCTTGAAATAGTTGTATTCTTTGTTCCTTTTCAATTCGCCTTTTGTTTTTTTGTTTTTCCTGATGTGAAATTAATAGTGCTGACCAGTTGGTGTAGCATGCATTACAGTTATTTCTGCCATACTGTGCCCTTCTGGATTTTGACATCTTAATTTTACTTTCCTGACAGATAGTTTTTCTGACAGCCGAGAGTCAGTATGTTCAATATTTGGCCAGCAACGTTCTTATGGTCATTTCTAAGTTTGTTGCTGTTTCTGTATGTTCTGATTTTCGGCCTTGATAGTCAATTGTGTATGCTGAAACAAATTTTATGTGCTTCATTTCTTATCCCTAATTGGCTTTCCAGGGAAGCAATTGGGAGGGATTTGTGCATTTCCTTTGTGTTTGCCTGGAAGTAGCAATTGTCAACATTCTTTCATCATCTTTAGCACCTCAAATTGCTGGGAAAAAAATTTCTGCCGAGAAGTCAAGTTTTGTTGTTTTTGTGAAACCCAGACTGAGAAATGCTAATTGGTCTGCAGTGGCTGGTATTATTCGAGTTTTACGCAATATATTGAAATATTTGAAGCAAGAAAATGATGATCAACTTGAGAAACTATACTTGGATTCTATCAGTTCTTGTTTGTCAAATGTGCCTTGGGATTCATTGGACGCTGTTTGTGTTGGTCAGACTGGTGACACTCAGAGATGCACCAATGGGGATGCTTTTAGTCTGAGGAATGTTCAGATACCAGAGTCAAGGGTTGTATTTCTCGGAAATCTTGTTCAGTTCTTCTGTTCATTGGTTGAGCAAAGTGGTTCTCTGGAAGTCCAGGGTGGTTCTCTAGATAAGCATCCTGTTCTCTGTAACATCAGCAACGTTGTTCCTAAACTTTTATATTGGTGCCTCGGCAAGCAAGGGAATTGTAACCATTTGTGTATCTCTCAGTACTTTAAACACAAGTTGTTGGTATGGAGTTACTTCAGTTATTATTATTATTAATTTTTATATTTGAGATTTGGCTTATCAAAAAAAATTTTTTTTTTTTTTTATATTTGAGATTTGGAGAAATGCTCTTCATTCATTTTTATTAGGAAATAGAAAAAAGCAGGTAACTTGCTGGTTTTTAGTATTAACATATGGTGGGATATAAGTTATTGATTGCGCTCAGATGTTAATTTTGTGCAACTCTGATGGACATTTCACATAAGGTAGGTCACCTCTTAAATGCTGACCATTTTGCTTTCTTTTGCATTAAAAATGTGTGCCATAAATACCGCAGGTGCCATCATATTATCTGTATAGATCCCTAAAACAACCTAGAAGTTTATTTACTAGAGGCATGGTCGGGCTGCTTTATGTCTATTGTGTTGTAGATACTTGTATACTTTGCGAAAAGTCATTGTTGTCATTATCATTACTATTTGTTATTATTGTTTTTGTTGTTGGAATTGCTGGGATTTTTGTGGCAAATAAACAATAGGGATGCACTAGTATGTAAAATGCTAAAATTGGATGTAAAATGTACATACCATCCTAATATATTTATTTATTTTTATTTTTATATCTTTTTTTATTTAAATATTTAAGTCTAGTGCTTTGTTGAAAATTGTTTACTTATATTTGAGACTGGCCTCAGTTTATTTTTCCAACAGGGTGACATCCAAAATTTTCTTACTTGCATTGACATACAGCCACTGAGAAAGATTTCAACTCTCTGGCCTCTGCACTTTCATGCTAATTATGATGTGTTCCAGTGATTTTACTTGGTTGTCCTAATGTTTTCACATGCATATTAGAATGAACCGTGTTTGTTCGAGTACATTAGCTTGTACACCATATAATCTGTTCTATTGATTAATAATGATAGTTACTCTGACTAATCACTTTCTGCAGATGCTAATGATCAGACTCAGTTCCCATATCCGTCTGCAATATTCACTTCTTGCTTCTTGGCTGCAAATTCTCCATGAATACTTTCAAGATCTTTTGCTGCAACCAATATGTCAAGTCAAGCCTGATGAGAATGGTTGTCTTGAAGGCTCTCCATTTTTATTTAGTTTACTTGACGGAGAAGTATATAGCATGTCATTACGCCATTTACAGAGACAGGCTGTTTTCCTTTTCCTAAGGTGTTCCTTCAGTTTGATCAGTATGAGAGAAGAAACTAGAGAGCAATGTGCATATACAACTACAAATTTATGCTTGGCATTTGACCTAAATTCAGAATGTTATAGTCAAAAGAGAGGTCTATCGGAGCTTCATGAGTGGCTTCAAGGACATGTTCTTAAGGATTTGGTTGTTGACCATGAAATGTATTGGGAAAAGTACAGGAACTTCACCTTGTCATTCCTTCAACTGTTTATGCATGAAGTATGTTTTCCTGTTCTCTTGGAAGCGATTTTGCATTGTTGTATACCTTTTTAAGGATATTCATCTTTCTTTTGAAAATTAATTTCTCTATTGAAAATTGCGGAATTATCATATTTATTTATTTTTGCTTTTGATTAAACTTTTATTTAATGTGATTAAGAATTGCTTTGTATTGTGTGCTTTGTGGGAACTTTGTTCTTCTGCTTATTTGTTAGTTTATTTATTGAGAATGATATTTTGGTTGAAGCTCACGGAATCTCACATGCAGTCTCATATCCATTGTGGTAGACACATACCTAGTAGCAAACAAATTACATTTTTGTGATCATAATGATTAGATAAGATATCTTGATGATGGACTTGAGCCCTAAGAGCTCTATTATATGGGAGTTGTCAGCCCCTCACAAACTTGACCCAAGATGAGCTTGTTTCATGGGAAGACCTTGCACCAATGTGGATTTAGAGGGAGAAAGAAGGGCATACTTGGAGGCTCTAACTAGATTTGACGGAGATTGGCTAAGGCAGATAGGTAGTGCATATCTTGAGTAGATTGAGCACATGTGACCTTGGCAGTACACCCCGACACGTGCTTGCCTGCACAACCATGAGCCTCATGCTGCTTATGTGCATAGGCGGCTTGGCGCTTGCCCCACATACATGGCCAGGACTAGCAAAGATCAGAAGGATAAAATGGTAAAAGCAAACCATTATTTCCGATGAACACACTTTGATATCTTCTCAAGGGAAATTAAAAAGGCTTATAAAGCTCTTTAAGGGGGGGAGAGGTGCCTCACAACCAAGTTAAGAGAGAGACACCATGCCTTGGCCTTGGCAGGCCTTGGCGAATAACACACGGTAGACATGCATGCATGGGCGCCTAGACATGCATGGCTTGCCCCTGTGGCCGCAATGGCACAAGGCAGGACAAGCTTCCCCCTCGACGTTGGCATGAGAGCGTGGCCCAGACTTGTGCATATGGGATAGATGAGCATAGATGCAACACCTTGGTTGGAGCACTGAGTAGGAGCAGTGCCTGTTGTTGCATGACTCAAGATGACCCTTGGTGGTGCATGGCTTGACAGTGGACCTTGAGCATGGGTGCCTAGACATGTCTCGAGGCAGACACTAATGTGCAGGAGGACGTTGGTTGGGCCAGAGACAGACCCGAGGCAGAGACAGACCCGAGACTATATGGAGAATGTTGATTACTGAGGGGAGCATGCCCCTTATATAGGCACTGGAGGATGTGCCTATTTGGTGGGGTGCAAACAGTTGGCTTGACATATGTATGATGGATTAGAGGGGTGGATGGTTGAAATTCAAAGAGCCTTGGGTGGGAAGGATCAAATGGCCTAGGCTTGATCAAACATGACTCTTGGAAGAGTTGCAGGGAGTTGCAATTGCTTGAAGCCTCTTCTATATAAAGACCCTGCCCTTGGCAAGGGCACAAGGTTGGCAGATTGACTATTGTCTTGTATTATAGAGTGCTTGAAGATTCTTGTAATCTAGTGCTAAGTGCACAACAGTTTTGTAATTACTTGTTGAGTGTAGTACAAGTTGGGCTTGTCCCGTAAAAGTTGTGTTGCCTCTTCTGCTTTACTTTTAGCACGGGCATAAAGGGAAAGTTAGGTGAAGACGGTGTTAGGCGTCCGTCCGTCACTTACGGCCCAGGACAAGAGGCGAGTTGTAAATGATAAAAATGGGCAGGGATATGAGAGGAATGTCTGAGTGAGGTTCTGGTATGGGAATTGTTGAAGCATGAAATTCATATTAAATCCAAATCCTATAAGCTTGAGCTTTCAGGAGAGTTGGTCATTTAACATGGTATCAAAGCTTGGTTTGGCAGGAGGTCCTGGTTTCGAACCCTCTCCTTGCAATTTAATCCCCATGTTTATTTGAGTCCATAATAGACTCCGACTCTCACGTGCGTGGTGTGGGCGGAGTGTGCGTGAGGAGGGTGTTGGGCGTGATATTCGTATTAGCCACGAATCCTATGACTTGAGCTTTTTGGAGAGTTGGTCGTTTGCGGGAATCATAACGTGGACTTTGGTGTTGTGGTAGTTGGTAGGGGAGGCTATATGTTTTTGGTGGGGTGTGTGAATTTTTATCTTTTCTCTATCATTTTAAGGGCTGAAGCTTTGGGAGAGAACATGTCTCTCGAATACTTGGTTATCCATTTTTTTCAACAATATAATTCTTCTTCTTTCCGTAAAAAAACCCTTGGTGTATACCTTTTTGGTATTAGAGCACGACCTGGGATAGCATGACGAACACTCGCATGGAATCTTGGGTGGAGTCCATTGAAGGATCGATGACGGAGCTTTGTAGGGAAGTGACGACCTTGAGAGAGGAGACGTAGAAGCTACCGATTTTGGAAAGGGGGATCTAGAATTAAACGTTGAAGCTTGATCAACTGTTCAAACTCCAAGAACAGTTTTCCTGTGAATTGACATTCCAAGGGGGCCGGAGAGTGACACCGTTGATGGTGCTCGTGGAAGGGGGAGAGGTGTTCTTCGGGTCTAGCAAGGGAGATTCCTTCGAGTCCAAATGTGCATTCCGCAAACCCATCTGGAAGCTGCTTCGATATACGACTTTGAAAGCTCGAGCTTCCCCCTTTTAACGATGATAATCTTGATGGGTGGATCCTCAAGGTCGAGTGGTTTTTCGCTTTGAGTCGATTAACAACAACTAAAAAGGTGGAGGCGGCGGCAAGTTGTTTTGAAGAGGATGCCCTACTGTGGTACCAGTATGAGCATAAAAGGAGACCCATCTTATAGTGGGAAGAAATGCAATCGCTACTTCGGAACCGATTCCGCCTCGCCACAGAGGGGACGACCTGTCAGAAATTCTTGTCGCTACGGCAGACAGGGATAGTAGCTGAATTCCGACGTGAATTCGAGATGCTCGCTACACCATTGGACCATAGTGTTTCACTGGAGGTCATGGAGTCCACCTTCATGAATGGGTTGAAGGAAGAGAATTGAGCCAAGTTAAGGTTATGGGATGTTTAAGGTTTTTAGACAAAATCACGGGCTTGGCCTAGAAAATTGAGGAAAAGAATGGGCCCCTTAAGAAGCATCTCCTTGGCTCTTCGCCTACTAAAAGCCCACTTCAGTGTTAGGAGTACCAGGAATCCCCCTCCCTTACCTCCTACAGCTAAACACAAGTTTGCCCTAGATAAAGAATCGAGCAGGTTCTAGCCGCCGTTCAAAAAATTGTCTCATGCCGACCTCCAGAAGCAAAAGGAACGAGGACTGCTACAAGTATGACGGGAAATTCCATTCCGGATAGCGATGTAAGAACAAGGAGCTCCAGAGACTAGTAATAATGACCCACACAATGTGGAAATAGTAGCCATGGAACCCGTGGAAAGTCAAGAGGGGGAGATCGAAGCTGTGGAAGTAACTCCGTGGTGGGTTTCTCCGAACCACAAACCATCAAGGTTTTGGTTACCATTCAAGGCCGTCAAGTTGTTGTCTTAATTGATAGGGGTGTGACACACAATTTTCTGGCCAGGGCGATTGTTGAATAACTCCAACTTTTAATTACAACCACCTCAGCCTACGACGTTCGCTTGGGTGATGGGCAATTGCTTCAGACGATGGGTTTGTGCAAAGGGGTAGCCTTAACTCTACTAGGAGTAGAGATAATAGAGGATTTCATACCGATGGAACTTGGTAGCATCGACGTTATTCTTGGGGTAAAATGGCAACCACACTGGGGAACATTTATTTCAACCATGGCAACCATGTCATGAAATTCAAGTTGGGAAACACTATGGTTACTCTGTAGGGAGATCCATCCCTCGAGAAGTCAACAATCTCGCTCAAGGCTATGGTCTGAGAATTTCATTGGAAAAAAACAAGGTATATGATCTAAATGCAACCGTTGATTTCCTCAATCTGCGATGACCAACCTCAAATTTTTGATGCTCTTTAGGGAATTTTACAACAATTTCTAGGTATGTCACGACTGCCTCTGGGTTAGCCACCACGAAGGGTGCACGAACATGCCATTGTTCTGAAAGAGGGCACCAACCTGATTAATGTTAGACCATTTCGCTACCCCTAAGCCCAGAAGGATGGGATCAAACAACTTGTGGGAGAGATGTTAGCAGCCGGGATTATACAACCCAACAACTCTCCGTTCTCAAGCCTTATGTTACTGGTACGAAAGAAGGATGGTAGCTGGCGTTTTTGTGTGGACTATCGGGCTTTGAGTCGTGCTATAGTCCCCGATAAATTTCCTATCCCCATCATTGAAGAACTTCTAGATGAACTAAGTGAAGCCATTGTATTCTCCAAATTAAACCTCAAGGCTGGCTATCACCAAATTCGGGTACGAGCTGCTAATATTCCTTAGACCACCTTCTACATAGATGAGGGCCACTATGAGTTTCTAGTCATGTCTTTCGACTTGACTAATGCCCCTACCACTTTTCGCTTCCTCATGAATGAGGTATTTAAATCCTTTCTCTATCGTTTTGTACTTGTTTTTTTTGATGATATTTTGGTCTATAGCAAAGGTAAGTATGACTAACCATAAGGAGCACTTAGCCACTATGTTCGTAGTCCTCTAGAAGCAGCAACTCTATATTAATTTGAAAAAATGTTTATTTGGCCAAGTCCGATTAGAGTATCTAGGACATATTATTTTATTAGATGGGGTAGCCGTGGACTCGACAAAGGTGTAAGCCATACTATCTTTGTCGCGTCCCAGGAATCTGAAAGCACTACAGAGTTTCTTGGGATTAACTGGGTGCTACCGCAAATTTGTGGCAGGATATGGACTCATTGCCCGGCCACTGACAGAGCTGCTTTGCAAGAATAATTTCCACTGGAATCTAGAGACTGACAAGGCATTTGACACACTGAGAACAACCATGATGCAAGTGCCCGTGCTAGCCTGGCCAGATTCCTCCAAACCCTTTATCATTGAAGCGGATGCCTCAGGCCAAGGAGTGGGTGTTGTTTTGATGCAATGAAAACACCCGATTGCTTTTTTTAGCCAAGCTTTGAGTAACAGAGCTTAGATGAAATCGGTGTATGAAAAGGAGCTCATGGTCATTGTCCTAGCAATGCAGAAATAACAACCTTATTTGTTAGGGCGAAAGTTTCTTGTCTGCACATACCTACTGGAGCAACAGATAATTAGTCTCGACTGTCAGAAGTGGATGCTCAAATTGCTTGGGTATGATTTTGATATTCAATACTACCCGGGTCCAAGTAGCAGGGTGGCTGATGCCCTTTCCCGCCTTCCGATTGAAGTTGCTGTGCCTGCCATGACTACTACTCAGTGGCTTGACCACCACTCTGGACTAGGACCTGGCTAATGATCAAGTGCTACACAAGGTCAAAGAAACTCTAGCCTCGGGTTAACACTCAGCACCTGGTTATAATCTAGTTGAAGGATGCCTCTTGTACCATTATAGATTGGTAATTCCCACACATTCTAAACTGATTCCCATACTCCTTAAGGAATACCATAACTCGTTGATGGGGGGCACTCCAGTGAAGTTAAGACTTATCGACGATTGGCAACTTATTTTTATTGGGTCGGCGTGAAGAAGTCAGTGGCAGAGTATATCAAAACTTGTGGGATTTTTCAGAGGAATAAAACGTTGGCCGTCGCCACAGCCGGCCTCCTTCTGACCATTATGCCCGGACCCAGTGTGGGGAGGACCTCTTAATGGATTTCATCGAAGGATTACCCAAGTCCGAGGGTGATGCAGGGTCATCGCAGACTGATGCAACTCGCAACAGGATACTCTATCGGATCGTTCTATGATTAGGTTTGAAGGGGAAAAGTGAAGACGCTACAATCAATTATGGAATGATTGATTGATAAGTCAATGGGATGAAGACGCCACAATCAACTATGGAAGGGTTGATTGATAAGTCGATGGGATGAAGACACTACAATCAACTATAGAAGGGTTGATCGATAAGTCGATGGGATGAAGATGCCACAATCAACTATGGAAAGATTGATTGATAAGTCGGGATAGTGAGACACACGCGATCAAGCGCTGGAAGGTTGATTGATAGAGTCGATGGAATGAGAGGCAGCGCGATCAGTTTATGAGGGTTTACAGTTGATAAGTCGATGGGATGAGCATCACGAGAAAAATCTGATAAGTTCAAAAGTTCTTAGGAGAACCAAAGAGGAGAAGATTATCACAATGTTTAATTCATATTCTTCTATATTATTACATTATAAACATGCCTTTATACGAACTACAAACTAGAAAGGAAATAGAAATAAAATATCTACTGCAATCTTTAACCTAAATCATACCTAAAACTAGAAAAGGAAACAAATCTAAATAAAAATAAACTAAGAAAAATAAATAAAAATAAGTAAACTAAAAGGAAAGTAAATAACTTGGCATGCAAGTCATACAAGTTGATCTAGAAAACATCCCAAACACGTCTAGATTCTTCTAGAACTCGAATTAGCAAACCGAATGCTTCCTTGATCTTATTTCCTTGTGCTCTCAGAACCTGCCTTTTTGGAACTTTAACTGTGGCCTTAGAAGTCTTGTTTTGACTTTGCATCAGAGGGATATGATGTTATTTATGTCGTGGTGGACCGCTTGAACAAATATGCTCATTCCATCCCCCTCAAACATCCTTACACCGCAACCTAAAAGTTCATTACTAATATTGTGAAACTCTACGGGATACCATGTTCAATTGTTTCTGATAGAGACCGAGTGTTCACCAGTAAGTTTTGGGAAGAATTATTTCGCTTACAAGGTACTGAGCTTTGCCGTAGCACAGCTTACTACCCCCAGTCGGATGGCCAAATAGAGGTCATCAACAAATGCTTAGAAACATACCTACGCTGCTTTACTTCGGAGCAAACCCACCATTGGACCAAATGGATTCATTAGGTTGAGTATTGGTATAATTCTAGTTACCATACGACCATAGGTTTCACTCTTTTTCGTATACTGTATGGCCATGATCCCCCTCCCCTGATACGCTATACATGTCACTTTACCCCTGTCTCGGCTATGGAAGAACAATTGGAGGAGTGGTATGCCTTCTTGGATGACTTAAAGTTTTAGCTCCTTCGTTCCCAACAAATCATGAAATAGGTTGACTTGATAAATATCGTAGAGAGGTCACGATTGAGGTAGGAGATTGGGTCTTTGTGAAGTCACTTGCAACAAGAAAAAATGAGAAACTGGCAGCTAGATTCTATTGGTCATTCTAGATAGAAGGCAAAGTAGGAATAATGGCTTACAAATTGGCCCCCCACAACTTCCATCCATCCAATCTTCCATGTTTCTCAGCTGCAGCAAGCCAATGCTCTGTCATCCTCAATCTCTCCAACTCAACTAAATGGAGACTTAGAGATGGTAGCACATCCTGAGGATGTCCTAGATGTTCGTCAGACTAATTCTCAAGGTACTTGCAACACGGAAGTCTTGATCCAATGGAAGAACCTTCCTTCTTTTGAGGCCACTTGGGAAGACTTTACCACCATCACCAACCAATTCCTTGATTTTCCCCTTGAGGACAAGGCGAAACTTTTGGCGGCAAGTAATGTTAGACCTCCCATACACATCACTTACACTAGGAGGAAAACAAGGGGCCAAGTTGTAAATGATAAAAATGGGTAGGGGTATGAGAGGAATGCTTGAGTGAGGTTCTGCTATGGGAATCATGTAACAAACTTGGTGCTGTGGTAGTGGGCAGGGAAGGCTATATGTGCAGTCCGTGTCTGGTGGGGTGTGTGTGAATTTTTATCTTTTCTTTGTCTTTTTGAGAGCTGATGCTCTAGGAGAGAACATGTCTCTCAAATACGTGGTTATCCATTCTTTTAGCAATATAATTCTTCTTTACGTGAGAAAACCCTTGGGGGTATACTAGACGGGTTCTTAGCACCACACACTGAGGTGAAAATTTGTTGGTAGAATTAGTTGGTGTGTTGTTGTCGTATTACTTCTTTTTTTCTTTGGAGGGGGTGGGGGGTGGGTTTGGTTTGGAATGAGGAGGGCGATAGACATGGACTAGATAAGCGATTAGATGAAAATTTTGTAGTGGCAGGAAAATGATGTTTGTATCTTGACCATTGAACTTGCCTACTGGAGAAGCCTTGGACGGTTCAATACCCTGCGTATCACATTCATTTGGATCACATGAGAGATATTGGTGAACAATGGTAAACAAAAAGGAAAACGTGTAGCCTTTTGATATTATGTCAATTCAAAGATTGAACTAATCTTATAAATGTCTATTACTGTTTTTTAAAGTCTAACATTTAACTTTTGCTTTTGTCCCATCACAATCTGTATATATTATCACTGTTCTATGGAGTCTAGTTTGTCTTGTCTCTTTCTCTCTCTCTCTCTCTTCTATGGAGAATGGTGATCAGTTAGGGCACTTGTTGATCTACTATCTTGCTTTTGAATTGTAGGATGATATCTTGTTTGAGGTGCTCTTGCTAATGTTTAGCTTACCTTCTTGTGCTGAGCAACAGTAAGCAACGGACATAGTTTATTTCTTTTGGTTCTGAGATGGATTGGTTAGGGATTCCTCTTGATGAAATTGGATTGTATCATGTGTGTAGGGTTTGCGAAGAAATGAGGGCTTTTCAGGAGATGAAGGAAGATGTACTCTTACATATGTCACACCTTTTTAATCCTTTACACATGTTCCATCTTTTCCTTGCAGAGGCAAGTGTATAACATCGGATTATACAAACATTTTGACAAGCAGTGACATTTTGTCTTTTATTTATTTGAAATGCATGCTCAACTTCTTTTCTCTACTTCTTTTGCATTATGTGTTGTTCAATTTTGCAGTTACATTATGATCATCAAGTGCTTCTTGATTACCTTATTTCAAAAGATACAGGAATCAATTGTGCAGAATATATTTTGAGGTACTTGTTCTCGTTGCTTTAGTTATACCCCGATCTTTTGCCATAGCTTGTGATTGCCAAAATTTTCCATGAATAACTCTTGTTTGTCCTTTATGCAAGTGATCTCATTTATGGACTAGGACCACTCTCCCAAATTATTTTATTTTATTTTGTCAAAGACAAGGACATAGGCATTAATAGAGTAAAACTGATGAAGATGAGAGATCCTTTCTCTAATTGCTACCCTATCAAAATAAAGAAAAAGAGAAGAGAACCGAAGGACATAGAAAACGTCACAATATTACTAGTTTTATTCTTTTGAACATATTGAAATGCAATTGATTTGAATAAAGTTGAGAGTAATGCCTTTGAAAATTGTAGTAGATGCCAAAATGATGAATGGAAGTAGACTAGGTCCCATGATGTTTTGGATTGCACTCACTTGTTCTTAAAGATATTCACATTTCTTTCTCATCATACAATCCACATCAAAATAAGCAAGCAATTTGGCATATAACTTTGCCCCTATTCATGCTCCCAATCCCCTAAAAAAATGATCAACATCTCACAAACAATTCTAGGAGGAATGCATTAAATAAGTGGTTAGGAGGTGACCCATATTGCAGCCAAAAATCCCAACAAGATTTGCTAAATTTGAGACCTTAATAGGGATAAGCTTCTCTAAGTTAATCTTTAGCTTTGATAAAGCCGCAAACCACGTAAAAACCTAATTCAGATACTCAAGGTTCTCCTTATTGACATCACAACAAAGGAGAGTATTGTTTGCAAATGACAGATGGGAAACCTCCACCCTTCTCCATCTCTCATTCATTTGCTCTAATTTTTTTATGGGTAAAAGCACGAAAAATATATTAATCACCAAAAAACACCTAGAAGCAACCCATAGTGTTCAGAAAATATACAAATGGGATCATTGGGGAGTGCAAAGAGAAAGGAAAAGGAAACAAAAAATAACCCACCTATACAACCAAAGATCTATACCCTAACCAAGTGAAAAAATCAACCAAAGATATACAAGAATGCAGGATAGAGTCTCCATTGCTAAGATGAACAAATGAGGGGACAAATAATCTCTTTATCTCAAACACCTAAGAGATTTAAAAGAAACCTAAAGGTTCCATTGACCAAGACGGAGAAAACAAATTGGAGAGATGTGCCATCGAATCCAATTAATCTACTTGAAGACAAAAACCCATTTCTTCTATTATATCTTCTATCATTGCATGGTTGAAAGCCTTTTCAATATCAAACTTACAAGTGATCCCTCTTCATGTCTAGAATCAATGACCTTATTTTCTATCCTTTGCAGTATAGAGGAAGGAACGATTGATCCATCCTACTACACTGCTCAAAAGCTAGAATTCTGTGGGATTTGGTTTTGGCTCTAGTTGGGGTGTAGTGGGTTTTCCCCTTAATTGTTGGAGAGACTCTCCTCAGTTGTCATGGTTCTTTTGTTGGCAAGAAGCGTAAGAAGGCTTGGAAGAGGGTCTCTCTTTGTCTTTTTGGACAGTTTGGAGTGAAAGAAATATGATTGTGTTAAAAAATGAGGAAATTCTGGTACATAGGATGAAAATTTCTTTTTTTTTTTTTTTTGCAATTTATGGTCTTGGACTAATGCTTTTATAACTGATAGTCCTTGCACTTTGACGATTTTTTGGTTTTGGTTGGGTTGTAGATGAGGGTTGGTGGGTTTTTTTTTATTTCTTTTCTACTCTCTTGTATTTCCTTTAAGCTCCTTTAGTATACTCCCTGTATGCCTTTCGGGTGTCTCTTTTCAAGAAAAAAAGACCTTATTTTCTACCCAAACAACATTCAAATTTTGTCTCCCTACAAGACTAAGTTACTCATTGCTTTCTTGAGCTAGTTGTCTAAGACCTTTGTTAGAAGCTGTATAAGCCTCCTATCATGCTAATTGATCTAAAATCCTTTGTGTCTTCCACACCCCCACCCCCACCCCGTTTTCCTTTTCTTTAGAACCAAGATGATTAGAGGGATATTTAAACTCCTATAAAAGGTCTTAAACTCATGGAATTCTGAATTCATAACATCCTAACATAATTGCCAAAAGGATATAGAGAAGGCAGCTAGACTGGAAGCTTATCCCCCGCTCGAGTTAGATCAAGTAGCAAAGGCCTCCTCTTTGAAGAAGGGGATCTCTAGATCCTCCAAATCAATGTTAGGTAAGAAGTCAAAATCCAAACCACTAATATTAGCCTCCATTCCTCAACTTAGAAAGGAGCATGCTAAAAGAGTTTGTCACACTTTCTTTTATCTCAACTTTCTCAGTTAACAATTTTTTTTGATTGGTAGCTTTCTCAGTTAACAAGTCATCATTCACTTTTAATGGGGCTATGCCACTTTGTAAAAGAATTAGCATTTTTACCCCCCTCTTTTATCCAAAGCTCTTTCGACTTTTGTCTCCATGAGATATGCTCCAAAGTCCAAAGTTGCCCATTCTTTAAAATCCTCCACCGCTCTTACTCCAAATTGAGAGAACTTTCACTTTTCTTTGCATCTTAAAAGCGTAATTGAGATAGGACAACAAACTTCTTGGTAGAGATGTTTTGAAAACCTCCCTACTTTGGAATTTAATATCTTGCTCCTAAGCTCTAAGTTTAACTGCCAAATATGGCAAAAGGACCCTTGTGCACTACAATCCTCTTACTATTTCCTAATCAAATCTTTGAAGGCTTCCACTTACAGCCGCATGTTTTCAAAATGGAAAGAAGTTTTTCTTCTTCTTACCTTACTACCATCAAGCTGCCAAAATGATTCTCCTAGGCATCAAGCATAAGAAAATACTGCTGCTGAGAACCTACCTGTTTAGGTTGGAATTTTGAATTGCACAGACATTCTTTTTCATGAAACTTGTTTCCTAATATATTTTTACCTTTTTCTTTTGTTGGATAGGTTTAGGTGTAATTGTTGGATGCAAGCATTTTTCTAGGTACTTGATCCTTCAGAACTTCAAAGGTTTTTTTTTTTGATAAAGGAAAACTACAATGTTGTAATCTTACAAAAACAATTAGAAGACGAACGACAATAATCTTCAAAGCTAATATATGTAAATTCTTTTGGAAAATTCGACCACCAAGTTCTTGAGTCTATAATACCAATACCTTTCTTAACTAGACGGTTTGCAGTTCTATTTGCTTCTCTATAGACATGATGACAACTATAAATATTTAGATCCCGGGATAACTTCCAAATATCCTCCAATATCTTAATAGAACAAGGGACGCTAATCCTCTTATTGTAACTGTCTATCACTATTTTGGAATCACCTTCAATTTCTAGGCTTAAAAAACCATTGTTCTTGGCAGCTAATATACCATCTCTAAGTGCCATACATTCTGCAACAATTATTGAGGCCTTTCCTAAATATGGACTTGACTAAAAAGAATTCAAGAAATGGGTATGGGTACTAGGATATTGCATGATAATAAAAATTAATTAAAATTAGATTTGTGAAGAAATATAAGAAAATGATGCTTTTCTTATTGATGGAATGCATAAAATAGTACCGATCCTACCTCCTTATATACATCAGGATGACATAAAAAAGGAAACAAACCAAGTACAGATAGGAAGGACAAATATTGTACAAGAAAGGTAGGGAATAAATCATTGGATATTATAAGAATATCCTAGGGAATAAATCAAAGGATATTCTAAGAATATCATATGATTCTCAACACTCCCCTTTAAGCTGGAACATATAGGTTATATGCGAGAACATTCTGAATGAACTTAATCATTGGACCTCGAAGGGAAACAGTGAAAATGTACGCTAGTTGGTCCTTTCGGAGTTAGAAACTAGTTGTCATGCATTCTGAGACAATCTTCTTTCGAATGAAGTGACAATCCACTTCAATATGTTTGGTCCTCTATTAAAATGTATAGGGTGGATATTGTATGTTTACAGGAAACAAAAATTTCGGAAGTTTCCAAAGGGTTGGTTAGGAGTTTGGGGGTAGGGAGATTCTAAGAAATTAGACGACCTTAGGCGAGATTGCCTTAGGAAACAATCTTGGACTCATGTAATATCGTTGCTTGATAAGGAGGAAGGCCATTTCTCAGTTTCTTGTAGATTCAAATTTATAGAAGATGATGTTTCCTGGATCTTTACGGGGGTGTTTGGCCCTACAAATTATGGGAGTAGAGAATCTCTTTGGGAAGAGTTGGGTTCCATAAGGGGTTGTGGGGAGATCCATGGTGCATTGGTGGAGACTTTAATGTGGTTGGATTTCCTAATGAGAGGAACAGGGAGGGAAGAATCATGAGATCTACGAGGCGTTTCTCCTAGGTTATTGATGAGATAGAGATGAAAGATAACCTTGCCCAAGGTGGCCAATTCACTTGGAAAGGAGGGTTAGACAATTGTAGAATGACGAGGCTGGACATATTTCTAATTTCTATAAATTGGGACTGTCTTTTTGGAGGTGTCCACCAAAGTATCCTCCATAGGCCTACTTCGGATCACTTCCCCATTTTGTTTGGAAGGGGAAGGAGAAGGGCCTGAAACCTTGCCTTACAGATTTGAGGTATGGATTAAAGAGGAGGGGGTTAAGGACCTATTAGGGACCCCCCAGTGACAGGATTTTGAGTTTCTGGGGACTAGTAGCTATATCTTGATGGAAAAGATTAAAGCACTGAAAAGTAAACTCAAAATCTGGAACAAATAAGTGTTTAGGAGAGTGGAGGAGAACAAGAAAAATGCCCTCTCAAAGGTTGCAGATTGGGATGACTTGGAGATCGAGAGTCCTTTCTTTGCAAAAGCAAAGGCGAAATGGCGCCATGGAGGGCTTAAAGTGATGACTATGGAGAAACTGGAGGCAAAAGTCTTGGGAAATTTGGTGCAAGGAGACATGAACCGCAGCTTTTTCACCAAAATGTGAATTCTACTTGAGGAGGAACAACATTGAAAGGATCCGGATAAAAGGAGTTTGGGTTAATGGTGAGGAGGAAGCTAGAATAGGCATACTAAATGCTTTTAAAGAGCTGCTCTTTGACCCTCGTGTGTGGAGAGCTAGCCTTGAGGGGTTGAATTTCTCAAAGCTAGAAGAGCTGGAGGTTGCTAGATTAGAGCTGCCTTTTTCTAAAGAGTAAGTGCACACTGCCTTGTTTTATCTAAATGGTGTCAAGGCCCGCAGGCGAATGGCTTCTTCTTTGCCTTTTGGCGGTATAAGTAAGGACATAGTTAAGCCGATATGGACCTCTTCAAAGATTTTCATGAGGCTGATTTGGCTGAGCCTTAATTCTACTTTTGGTGTTGATCAAAAAAGAAATTTGAGGATTTGAAAGACTTTAGACTGTGCTTTGGTTGGAAGTGTGTACAAGCCCGATTGCCAAGTTAGCTACTAATATATTGAAGAAAGTAATGCATGGTCTTGTCAATACGACTCAAAATGCTTTTGTGGAAGGAAGACAGATTCTAGATGCTTCCCTGATTGCCAATGAAGTAATTGACTCAATTCTAAGTAAGAAGGAAAGGGGTTTATCTAATGTCCCTTTTTCGCCTTCCTAGGAGGGTCAAGCTAAGACTGGAAAAAATTCAACGGAACTTCTTGTGGGGAGGTGGCAATCTTGAGAGGAAGTTGCATTTGGTCAATTAGGAAACAGTTTGTCTAAGTAAAGAGAAAGGTGGACTGGACATCCGAAATCTTTCTAGGTTCAATAGGGCTTTGCTAAGGAAATGGAGCTGGAGGTTTGTTATAGAAGATAATTCTACGTGGAGGAATGTTATTAACCTTAAGTATGGGTTCGAGGAAGGAGGTTGGGTTCCTATCATCCCTAAGGGCAGTTACGGGATAGGCTTGTGGATGGAAATTAGCAAAGAAACAATGCATACTAAAATTTTTTGCTCTATTATGTTAGGTGATGGGTGCAAGATTAGATTTTGGGAAGACTTGTGGTGTGGGGAAGCTGCTCTGTGTACTTCTTTCCCCTCCCTGTATGAAGTGGTTGGTTCTAAAGGAGCTAGGTTTGCAGATCTCTAGGAGATTTTAGGGTCAAAGGGTGGTTGGAATTTTTTGTTCAAATGACAATTTAATGATTGGGAGATGGAAGTGGCTCAAAACTTACTGAGCATAATGAATTCTAGGAGTTGCCGTCCCCAGCTGAGTGATAAGCTATGGTGGAAAGAGACAAATTAAGTTTCCTACTGCATAAAGAATCTGTTTTGATCTTTTAGAAGGTAGGAGAGCCTTGGTGCCTTTCAAGATGATGTGGAGACCCCATTGTTCCCACGAGTAGAGTTTTTGCTGTAGGAGGTTTGAGTGGGGTAAAGTTTTGACTATGAGATCCCGGCTCGCTTGAGGTTATCGCCAGCTGGTAAGTGTCCCCTTTTGACGGGCTCAAGGTAGGTGTGCAAAATTGGGTGTGAAAATGTAGGCCCATACGCGCAAGTATACGCGTCGAGTTCATGTAATATAGTGGCTCGCCAAGTGTCGTTCCCACAAGGAGAAGTGTGTTGACTACTAAAATTAGCTTTAAAATATTATCTGGACCCAAACCTGTACTGAATTCTGACTAATGTAGAAAAAAAACTAATCTTAAAACTTTATGCTAAATCAATTTATGGAAACCTAGGGTTTTGTCTTCACTTGCCACGCTCAATGGATTTTAACCTAGATAAATTATTCATTAAATATATTAATTAATTCACGCTGACGGGTTGATCGTGTCTACTAGATATTCTCTCTCGAGATATATTGGCCTATCTCGCTAGTAGGGTGTATGGCATCTTTGCCTCGAGCCTTAGACTCAACGCTGTCTGTAAACCCTTAATGCACATTTGGGCAAGGATATCTCACAGTCGCCGATTGACCCGAGTGTTGCTCTATTCCCATATCCTTAGGGTCATCATCTCTCGATCTAGGACTCCCCAGCAAAAAACGTAAAATGTTGGCCAAACAACGCCATGTGGTAAGAATCACGAAATGAAACAAGGCGAGAAGAAATCATATAAATAATGAATAAAAACAATATAATAATTAATCCATCCGTGGGCGCAGCAAGGCTACGACAAAACCCTAGAAATTACTTTAAAACATAGTGATGTTTAGCACAACCATGAGGTCTGAAATCATCAAATGGTTTGAGAAAAGAAATACAGAAAAAATGGCACAAGCAATGTCTTGATCCATATCATCATCTCGCTACTCGGTTGTCAATCTTTGATTTTAAAAACCTCGTGTATGCGTGTCACGCCCACCCACCGCCTGCTCTGATCTCGTATCTTTATAGGCTCCGCGATCAAGTAGCCACGAGGAACCTCATTATGGGTTGGGCTTGATCGCTTGCTATAGCAGTTGGTTACTTTCGCTATAGAGGTTGCCGCTATAGCAGAGAAGTTTATACATATGGCGGGAAACTTAAATTCCTCCAGCGCCTCTGCATGTTGTAGCGGGGGGTTTGTCCGCTATAGTGGGGAAGTAGCCTGTCAAAACGGGCAATAGCTCGCTATAGCAGGCTGCAGTTCTACACTAAATCAGCCTTTTGGATGTTGTAGCGGGCTGTTTGCCTGCTATAACGGGGAATTGCCCGCTATAGCAAGCGTTCCTGACAGTAAATTTCATTCCAGTAGTTTCTTTGGATTTCCTGCTTTATTGGGTCATCCTTGCTTCATCTAGCATGCCTGCAATAAAACACACAAAATACTCTCATAACATGCTAAGATTAGTGATGAAAGCGTCTAAATACACGGATCAAAGAATGCAAATATCAGTACTTTATGGTTCTCATCACCTTTGCAAGGAAGTTGAAGAGGCAATAGAGCATTTGCTTATTCACTGCCCAAAGACTTGGGGTATGTGGACATCCCTCATCAACATGGCAGGATGGGGATGGGTTTGTCCCTTTTCGGTTAAGGATATGTTCCTAAGGTGGCCTAGTCTCCCTTAGGGAAGGAGTTTAAGCTGTGGAGGGCAGTGCTTCTTTGCCTGATATGGGCAATCTGGAAGGAGAGGAACAAAGTTATGTTTGAAGATGACTGCTTCTCTTACAACAGACTGAAGTCATATTTTGTCAGGCTCCTTTGCTCACAGGGCTAGTACGATCGTGATGTGGAATGTATTTTGTAAGATGTATTATGTGTCTTCTCTAGTTCTCTCTGAAGGGTTGGTTTGTGTTTGTTGTTGCTCAGTGCCCTTTGTTTTTTTGGCCTTTGGTTTTCCTGTGTATACTACCTATATACTGCTAGGTGTCTTATGGCTTCCTTTTGTTTATATATTTGATCTGTTTATTCATCAAAATTAAAAAAAAAAAAAGTTTGGTCCTCTCATGAAAGACTAGGTTGGAAGCAATGTGTAGAAATTGCTTAGTTATAGCGCCTGAGCGTCATTTGGCCATCCAGCCACGAATCTTGCATTTCTATGAAGAAGGTATTTGAGCCATGTAAGTTATGATTGCCGAGTAATATTTCGATCTGCTTCAGCACTAGACTTGGCCATTACATCCTGTTTCTTATTTTTCCAAGATATTAAGTTTCCTCTAATAAATACACAATATCTTGAAGTGGAGTGTTTGTTTGTAGGCAAGCCTGCCTAATCTGCATTACAATATCCAACAATATGGATGTGACCTTTGTTTTCATATAACATCCCATGGCTTTGTGTTCCTTTTGAGTACCATGAGAGAATCTGAATCGCGTCGATGGCTATCACGCAGTGATTACGGGGCCGACTAACTACACTCCATGAGGAGAAAAAATGTCTAGTCGGGTGATGGTGAGTTAGTTTAGTCTTCCTATTAGTCGTTGATATCTTCTTGGATCTGGTCGAGGCTCCCCCTGTCTGGGTCTGAAGCAGCGGAATCGGATCCATAGGAGTGTCTATGGGTTTACAGTCTAGCATACTAGTTTCCTCCAATATATCCAAGATATACTTCCTTCGAGACATAACCACACTGGAATTAGACTAAGCTATCTCATTCCCCAAAAAGTACTTGAGTTTTTCTAAGTCTTTTGTTTGAAAGTGGTTGAAGAGATGTTGTTTAAGTTTCCGAATACCATCTTGATCACTGCCTGTTATAACAATATCGTCCACTTAAACAATCAGATAGATGTACTATCCTGATGATGTATGATGATAGAAGACAAAGTAGTTTGATGTACTCTGAGTCATACCGAACTCCTGTACCATAGAGCTAAAGCGGCCAAACCAAGGTCGTGGGGACTGTTTTAGGCCATATAAGGAATGACGTAGCTTGCATACTAAACCAGACTCTCCCTAAACAACAAATCCAGGCGATTGCTTCATATATACCTCCTCAGTAAGGTCGCCATGGAGAAAGACATTCTTGATGTCAAACTAATATAGGGGCCAAGAGCTCATAGTGGCCATAGATAAGAGAAGATGAACCGAAGTCATCTTGGCAACAAGGGAGAAAGTGTCCTGCAATGTCGAACATATATCGAGTATACCCCCTTGGCAATAAGCAGGCCTTAAGACAATCTACCCGACCATTAGGACTGATCTTATGAGTATAAACCAATGCGATAACGAGGGGGACTTGCTAGCAAGTAGGGAAATTTGGAGTCCCATGTACTTGATAGAATGCAAAGCAACCATTTCTTCAACCATTGCTTGTTTCAAGCTTGGATGAGAGAGGGCCTCATGTACAGTGTTAGGAAGAGAAACAGAAGACAAGGTGGAAATAAAAGCAGAATATGGTAAAGATAAACGATGATAAGACATGAAAGTATAAATAAGATGGGTATTACGAGAGGAACGAGTACCTTTCTGAATGGCAATGGGAGGATCAAACTGGAGGTGGCAAGACCGACGTCGTGGAGGAGGGCGCCATAGGAGATAAGTCATTCAGAGGCTCGGTGTCGGTACGCGGATGACGAGTATAAACCTGTAACGGACGAGGTGGAGTAGCTGGGGACTCAGATGATAAGGATGGAATGAGAAATATGAGAGGTAGAGATAAGACCTCGGGACTAGAATGCGGGTGGGGTAGAGAAAATAGAAGAATGTTCAAAAAAGGTGACATCAACGGAAACGAAGTATCAATGTGTATTAGGAGAATAGAAATGGTACCCGCGTTGAAGGCAGGAATAACCAAGGAAGATGCGCTTCGCGGCCTTAACAGAAAGTTTATCTTGGCCAGGAGTAAGTATGTGGACAAAACAAGTGCATTGAAAACACGCGGAGGGAGACAAAAAAATGGTTGATTAGGAAAGAGAAGAGAATAGGAACGATCCTGCGGAATGAGAAGGGCATGCGATTGATCAAATAGTAAGTAGTGAATAAACGTCCCAAAAAGCGTTGAGGCGTATGGTGGAGGAGAAGAGTGCGAGCTATTTTGACTAGTGATGATTCTTGCGCGCTCGGCCACATTTTGTTGTGGAGTGTAAGCCTGAAGACCCGATGAAAGATCATGAGAGGATAAAAAGTCAGAGAAAGGGGCAGAGAGGTATTCCAAAGCATTATCATTGTGTAAGATGCGAATAGAAGTATGAAATTGATTGCGAATCTCAACAAAGAATGTTTTGAATACTGAAAATAGCTCAATTCGACTCTTCATTAAAAATAGCCAAGTACAACAGAAAAAATCATCAATAAATGTAATAAAATAGTGGAAACCTAAAGTAGACACAGTTTAGGACGACCCCCAAACATTAGTGTGGATGAGCTCAAAAGGAGACTTGGCTCGGGACTCTAAGCACTTAGAGAGCGAAACATGAGTATGTTTCCTAAGTTGACACGACTCACACTTTAGTGAAGATAAGCTGGAACTCCTCATATTCACCAAGCGCAAGAGTCACCTCGAGATGAGCATGAGGTCGATCCTCACTGAGGGCGGAGGCGGTTCGTATGACCTGTGGCTACATGAGTAGTAAAGGTGGACGACCATGGAACCCAGATAACATCGGGTCTCGAAGGTGAGCCATTCATTACAATAGGTGCACAATAAGGTCAGCCGAATTGGGCTTCGGCCACCACACCACTCTAAGAATCATCGTGAGGGTTAGATGGAGGAAGTATCACCGAGGTGTTTGGGGAAGCTGCAGAGTGTCGAGACTGAGTTGTAATGGATGAATGGCGCAGTAACCGAACAAAAATGTCATCAAAGGTTGGGATGGCGGAGCGAGTGAGGATCTGTTCCCAAATATTGTCAAACTCTGTACCAAGATTAATAAGAGTAAGGATCATAAAGATTGTTGGACAAGTAGGTCTTGGAATCTTTGACTTTGGGCAGGATAAATATGAGCTCATTTTTCAATGTAGACATTTGCCCAACAAAGGAAGATAATTCCATACCAGGCTGCTCCAGACTATCAACGGAGGAGATGACACGGTAGATGCGTTGAACATCATTGGTATATGAATTATTTGCTTGGGTCCAAAGAGGCTGACAGGTCTGATAATCCCTAAGGTTATCTAGTGTTTAGGGCTCTATGGATTGCTAGAGAATATTATAGAGTAAAGCGTCATGTTATTGCCACTAAGGGCATTTATCTCACAGAACACTAGACTCAGAGGCCGATGGCCTCAACACCATTTCCAAGAAACCCATAATGTAATAGAATTGGTCAGACCGAGAAGACATTTCCCTTGAGTCGATTGGATGTACTCATGGAGTTCCAGAGTATAAACGAAGAAAATTCAAGCTTTGTCACTATAGTAAGAAAATCAACAAAATCGCCTAGAAACAAGAGGGACCACAATTGTCAAGGTGAGAGGTTTGTGAGGTGGGCAAGGTCGAAAAAGCCAAGATAGATTAGAAAAGTCCAGAGAAAAGTACTGTCAAAGACAAAAATGGGCAAAACATGAAGATGGAGGCTTCGGATGGAAGACCCAGGGAGCTACAAAACTCTGTTGGTGGGAGACGAGCTAGGTGGGAGAATTTGATGGTAAGAGGGTCACTCACGTGCCCTCACACGCCACTCACGCGTCGGCGTGTGAGGGACAACTGCCGGAGGAAGACGCATGTGACGGCGTGTGAGAGCTTGGTTATCGAAGTTCTTGCCTCCGGTGGATAGATCGGCTGCCGATGAGTCTAATGGT
The DNA here is from genome assembly GCA_016808115.1 of Tetrastigma voinierianum. Lineage (NCBI taxonomy): Eukaryota > Viridiplantae > Streptophyta > Magnoliopsida > Vitales > Vitaceae > Tetrastigma > Tetrastigma voinierianum. Next base: position 763,935 of record JAEQBH010003626.1, read on the forward strand.
GGGAATATCTTGCCGACAAGGGTCGTCGCTAGAAAATTACGCCGGTGGTGATGTGGTTTGATGGCGGCGAAGAATTCCGATGCTTTCTGCGATGAAGGTGGAGTGGTTGGGAAGAGATCCGACTATTAGATGGGTTGTCGGAATTGAAGACACGACAAAACCCTAACCCGAACCTTCCATGGCTCTGATACCATGTGAAGAAATATAAGAAAATGATGCTTTTCTTATTGATTGAATGAATAAGACAGTACAAGTTCTACCTACTTATATACATCAGGATGACATAAAAAAAGAAACAAATCGAGTACAAAAAGGAAGGACAAATATTGTACAAGAAAGGTGGGGAATAAATCAAAAGATATTCTAAGAATATCTTAGGGAATAAATCAGAGGATATTCTAAGAATATCTTATGATTCTCAACAAGATTGAAAGTGAAGATATCCTTTTTAGAACCTCTAATATTTTCCCTTGATTTTTCCCCTACTCTTTTTTTTTCTATTGTAATTCTTGCAAAGAATGTTGAAAGAATAAGATGATATCAATGAAAAAAAATCAAACAACTAGACTTAAAGTAGAATGAGAGTGTTTGACCAGGATTCCATAGCCACACCCATGTCATGTGTTGTGTTGACATAGGTACATTGGGTGAAATTGAATGATCCAGGTATCATAATAGGTTTCTGTGCTTATTTACTATGCTATACAAACAACCCATGTATTTATTTAACTATACCCTTGCACTTTGTTGATTTTGTCCATTATGAAATATAAGGATGCATTTTATCATACTTAAGCTTTATGAAAGTGACACTTGAAGAAAGCTCTCCTTTTAACATCTATTCTATCCTTTTGGTGATTTGATGTGATTTTCTCTTGCACTTGTTGTAATATTAGGTGTTTGCGTAAAATATGTGAATCAAGGGACTCATTCGTAGAATTTTCAATGACTGGGAAATTAATGAGTCGATCAGTTCGTAAGAAAAGAAAAGTCTCTCAAAATGGCCCAGATTTTCAGGTAGAACTTTCATCTTCACCAATTACGGATTCTGGCATCCCTATGTCACTTGAGAAGGAATGTATGAGAAAAAACAGCTATGGCAACAAGGAACATGGATCTAGAGGACAACCATTTAATAAAGCAAAGGAATGTTTACTTTCCTTGAAAAATTCTATGGAAAATCTTCATCAGAAGGGCTTGTTTCCATATAATCCAAAAGTGCTCCTTAGACGGTCGGTTTCTATTTTTCATTATCATTCCAAATTCTGTTTTTGTTCCCTATAATTGTTCTTTATTCTCACTATAATGGGGTTTAATTTTACTTCTTAGGTAATCCTTGTATCTATTCTTGAAAGGATGGAGATGTTCTATAACTAATATCATTTCATTACTTAAAATCCATCCCCATGTTACCTTAACATCCTTTATAGGAAATTAATGATGGATTCAGAAAGCATGAAGCATGCTAACTAATGTGTAGTCTCACAGAGAAAACATAATTATTCCTTTGTTGATGACAATTTACTAACATCAACAAGATCATATCTTACAAAGAGAACATATGATGATGATGAATTTCTATGATATACATCAAGAAAGAGAATTTGTGTTAGTTGTAATTAGATCCATATTAGGATTAATAGTTGGAGTCAAATTAAGATTAGTAGTTGGAATCAATTTAGGATTAGTAGTTAGAATCATATAGAATTAGAGCCATAATAGGGTTTGAATCCTTATCCATAAAAAAAATAGGTTGTTTGAATCCTAACACACTTTGGATTTATTAGAGAAGCCTATAATAAGGTTAATTGATGTAAATAAAATGAATGATTTGATTGATTAATAATATCTTGTTTTCTTTGTACACTTTGCAATCCTCAATAGTGAGACTCCATAAGGTTTTTAACTCTTCTCTTCATATATTTTTTTGTCTTTTTTTTTCAATTTTACCCATTATTCATTTCCTTAAATCCAAAGGGCAAAAATTCTAGCCCACCTACCTTCTGGTATAGGCAACCATCCTAGGTTATATCCTCCATAAGTTTTTTGGTATAAAAAAATGTTCTTGGCATGAAGACATATGTAATTAATTGGAGTAACATATGCGACATTGTTGAAAGATACTAACTTTTTTATGCAACAATTGGCGGATATACCATGGCTAAATGAATTGGAGGATTGATGATATACTAGCATCTTTCAAACTCGTGTTGCTTGCCAAGGGGGATTATGTACTTTGATAACTGATGGAGGTAGTTGTTCTAATCTAGCTTCAAAAGAGCTTGTTGAGAAGCTTAACCTAAAAATAGAGGAGTATCCAAATTCCTATCAAATAGCCTAGGTAGATGATAAATCTATTTTGGTGAATTCTTGATGTCCAGTGACGTTTAATTTTAGTAATAATTTTGAATATTTAGCATGGTGTGTTTTTTAGGCAATGAAAGTTGCTCATATTGTGCTTGGAAGACTATGACTTTTCATAAAAGAGTCCAACATAATGGATATGAGAACACTTACATGGTTGTATGTGATGAGCGTAAGAAGATCCTTTATCTAATGAAGGAGAATAAAAATTAGCACTCTTGAAACTAGAAGAGCCATCAAATACTCTTATTAAGAAGCAAGTTGAAATTAGTAACAAGGAAGTATTCGTCAATGACCAATTAGAATGGAACAAGTGTTGGGACTAATCCTAGAATGTCCAATAGAAGAGCTCAAAGAAGTTGTAGAAGTTTCAAAAGAACCAATGCTTAACTTTCCAGAGCAAAATATTATCATGGATGATTGTAAACATGAAGAATCTACTTAAATTTCTTTTGGATATAAGGAATTCAAGAATCTTATTCTTCTATAAGATAAACAAGAAGAGTATAGGAAGTAACACTCTACAATCTTGTTGATAACACATAATTATTTTGAGAATTATCAACTCGTTTTACAATATTGAAAAGCTTTTCGAAGTTTGGTAATTGTCTTAGATGAAATTAAACAAGATTAAGAGATATTGATGTCTTGTCTTACCATAGTAAAGAGTCGATGAAGAAAAAAGGGTAGAAGGCATTGTTTGGGACTTCAAGTGATCGTGGAAAATCACTCAAATGAGGGCGAGTTTTTTTCAAGTCAAGGAGAATTGATGAGGATGAAATTTTAAGTACATATATATATAGAGTCAAATTAGGATTAGTTGTTGGAATCAAATTAGAATTAAAGTTATAATAGGTTATTCAAATCGTAATACATTTTGAATTTCTTGGAACAACGTTTAAATAAGGCTGTTAACATATAGAGTTGTAACTAGTTAGGAAACTTAACATGTAGAGTTGTAACAGATTAGGAAATATAGACTATCCTCCCCAGATATATACATATGTTACTAATGAAAAAAACACACTATTTCCTCCAATTCTCTCTTCAAGTGGCTTTTACATGGTATCAGCCTAGGTCTGAGCTTGAGAAATTCTTTTGAGGAAATTTCGCAATCTAGGTTGTCGAGGGAGTGACTCTGCAGCATCTCATCCCTTAAGTTCTTTCTTCACGGTTAGTTTCATACAAAGGACCTAAGGATGCTTCGATATTTCTCGGGGTGTTGGAAGTTATGAGTAAACATGGAATCTTCTTGTATCTCAAAGGAAATATGTGCTCTGATGATTGTCCGAGACCTGAAATTTGGAGCAAAGCCATAGTCCCTATGGTTCTGGCTTACACCTTACTAGAGAAGGCGAAGTCTGAGGGATCCCGAGAGATATAAAGACTGGGTCAAAGCCTAATTACCTACAAGAACTCGTCCCGACACGACACTCGCCAAGCAGTTGTAAGTCAATACATGTCTTCCCCCGATCACACAATTGGGCAATTGTAGAACATATTCTATGTTACTTAAAAGGAGCTCCGGGACGAGGTATTCTATATAGTAATCATGGGCACAATAGGGTTGAATGCTTCACAGATGCTGATTGGGCAGGGTAAAAGGAAGATAGGAGATCCACATCTAGTTACTGTGTTTTTGTTGGTGGAAATCTAGTCTCATGGAAGAGTAAGAAGCAAGGGGTTGTTTCCCGTTCAAGTGCAGAGTCAGAATATAGAGCAATGACATAGTCTGTGTGTGAAATCATGTGGCTTCATCAACTCTTGATGGAAGTCGGCATTAAGATTGTGGGCCCAGCAAAACTTTGGTGTGATAACCAGGCCGCCCTTCATATTGCCTCGAATCTTGTATTCCATGAACAAACTAAGCATATTGAGATTGATTGCCACTTCATTCGTGAGAAAATACAACTCGGTTTGATTTCTACAAGATATGAAGACTCGGAGAATACTGGGCGATATTTTCTACAGTGCTCTAAGTGGGGACGGGGTTAGCTATTTATGTAACAAGTTGGGCATGATTGACATCTATGCTCCAACTTGAGGGGGAGTGTTAACATATAGAGTTGTAACTAGTTAGGAAATTTAACATATAGAATTGTAACTAGTTCGGAATCCTAACATGTAGAGTTATAACAGATTAGGAAATATAGACTATCCCTCCTGTATATATACATATGTTAATTCAACTAAAAACATGTGCGAATTCTTCCTCCCACTTCTCGGCTGTTTTCTACAAAGGCTAATTGATGTAAAGCTTGAAATGAATTTCAAATAAACTAATACATTTTGGAAATCCTAGAATCAATCCTATATGCCTATGAGTGCTAATCCAATGAAATTTTATCCTTGTAAGAGCTTGAAATGCATTCTATATTTTAAATCGAAGAGGTTATGTAAGTGGTTATTCATAAATCAATATCGAACTTGGTGGTGAAGGGGCTAGATATGTGTATTGTTTTGAGCAATGAAACATTTTGAATTATACAAATTGTAGCAATGTCATATTCTACATCTTTACTATTTAGCTTTCAATTCTATCATGCTCTTCAATTCTCTAATATGTTGCAAATGTTCTACAATTTTATTATGCTGAATTTCTTAATCTTTTCTTGTAGTTTAACAAGATTCCATCAGCTTTGCCTTGAACATGAGAAATGTTAACTTCTGAATAATGACAGAACTATTGAGCAAGTTGAAACCCACATCACAGACTGTCATCTGTTTATTTTCATGATCGGACCTCTGGATGCCTTAAACCCTTTTCCGAAGGAATATTGGCAAAGTAAATGAGATTTTGATGTGCTGAGAGGATAGCAATGCCAGAAACCATATTTGACTGGCTTCAAATTGATACAAACAGGTATAGGCGCAAAGGGGAGATCAGAACACAGGTTTTACCTCCTGTACAGTCTCTCAAGCAATTTTCTAATGCAAGTTATTTATATTGATGGATCATCTGTTTGATTGTTGAAGAGTGGATGGATGCAAGAAGCAACAACCTTTCTACACATGAAGTTTAGGTAATTTATTCCTGATTCTCTTGTTCTTTCAACGTCTGGTTCTTGTACACCATAGCTGACATTTTTTCCCACAAAAAGAGAAAAGAGGAAAATGCGATGTAAAATACATGCAGTAAAAGAAAGAGTAATGTTTGCCTGCTATATAATGAAATATTCATTAAAGATGATGGAATAGGATGATTAACTTATTTCTGGGATAGTATTGTCAAAAGATTCACCAATTCCTTACTATTTGATTTCATCCTAAACTGAGAAAAAAATACCAGATTCTTTTGGGTATATTTCTGATTGATGCCTAATGTATTTCTCCTTAGGGATTTCATAAGAGAGAAGTTTAGGAGCAACGTATGCAATGCACTATTTAAAAATCTAGATGTCACAATTTTGTTGCATTATCCCGCTTTTCTGCTTATTTGGAACTTGGCTGTGATTGTTCTGTTTCTTTCTTGCAGGCTATGCAACTTGCACCTGGTTTTTTAAGGCAGTTGGATAATGAATGTATTTCTTTTGGATCATTAAGAGGAAAGCACACACTCTATGTGGTTCGTGCATTTATTCCATTGCATTTAGCAATTGGTTGGAATAACATACCAAGAGAGTCTGGATATTTGGACAGATAAACCAGGTCTTTCTCTCTCTCGCTGATGCCCTTATTCTATCCTACTGGTTTGCAGTGTTAATATTTAAGTTACTCTTGTTGCTGTGTTCATGGATTTAAACATTTAACTTATGCCCACTTTATCAAGCCTTCCACATGTAACACCTAGAATAGAATTCTCGCTAATATCAGAACAAGAAGCTGTCAATAGAAGGCAATAAATCATGATGGTCAATAGCTAAATTACTTCTGTATAATAATTGTAATTGATTCAGTTGTACAGGCTGTATATTCTCTCATAAATAGGAGAATTTAGTTTCCATAAATAGCTTCCTAAGATCATTCCTTGTAATTATGTATAGTTCCTAGGATCACTGCTTGTAATTAGCATGTACAACTTTATTTTCCTTGGACAACTGGTATTCTTTCCTATATAATGAAAGGCCTTCTCTGAAGAGAGCACAATTCAAACCATTTCTTTTGTTACAGCATATTTAGAGAGCCTACATCTAAGAAATCCTAGCTTTCTTAGTCATAGCCATAGTGATTATGGAGAAGTCGGATCATGTTTATTAGGTTGTCTGGGAGTTTCGGTTGGAGGCATTTCTCAAAGATAAGGAGCTGTGGGGTCATATAGATGGCAGCACCAAAGAAGGATCTACTGCTGCAGGGCGGCAGGTTAGGCTGCTAAAGATAATCAAATCATGACCTGGATTCTTGTTTCTATGGAGCCACATCTAATTCTTTCTTTGCGCCCGCATAAGTCGGCAAAGGCCATGTGGGATTATCTCAAGCAAGTATACTCTATACTCAAGGGGACCTATCAGTCCAAGAATTTTATTCTAGTTTTGTAACTTTGTGGAATGATTGTTCAGATCTTGTTACAGCTAAGGTCTCTACAGAAGGATTGGCAATGGTACAACAAGTACACAAAACTAGTCAAAGAGAACAATTTATAATGAAATTGCGATCTGAATTTGAATCTGTTCGTGCCTCTGTTAAATAGAGATCCTGTTCTGACTTTGGAGAACTTTTGTGTGAAGAACTACGTATCAATACTCAGAACATTATGGAGTGAGCTCGTGTTGCTTCTAATACTGTCTCTGTTGCTTATGCTACCCATGGCAAAGGAAAAGGGAAAGGTCAGGACATGAGTACCACACAATGCTATAGCTGTAAGAAATACTGCCATATTGCACCTCACTGCCTTGAGAAATTTTGTAACTATTGCAAGCAGTTTGGGCACATCATTAAAGAGTGTCCTACTCATCCTTCTTGCTCCAACAAGGGGCCTATCATGCTGTTGTTACTTCTGGTGCTTTACAACCTGTTGTCTCTGCTGTTACTACAACAACAACACCTCCATTAACTCGAGAGTTGGTGCAGGAAATGATGCATGCATTTTCAGCACTTGGACTTCAAGGTACTGGTTCTTTATCTACTTCTTGGATAGTAGACTCAGATGCTTCTAATCATATGCCCGATTCCTCTCATGGATTAAGTAATATCAGAGAATATTGTGGCACCTCATGTATTCAAACAGCTAATGGTAGTGATCTAGCCATCATAGCAGTTGGTGATGAATCCTCTTCCTTTAAGGATGTTTTTGTATCTCCTATTCTCTCTGTAAATTTAGTATCTGTTGGTCAGCTTGTGGACCAAAATTGTGATGTTCATTTTTCCCATGATGGTTGTGTGGTGCAGGATCAAATGTCAGGACAGTTGATAGTGTAGGAGCCTAAGCATGGGTGTTTTTTTTTCTCCAATAACATATTCCATGTAGCTATTCTCCATTTTCTTTCCAAGCTTTACTTTGTAATGAGTCTAAAGTGTCAAATGAAGTTTGGCATAAGCGTCTTGGTCATCCTAATTCTAGGATTCTATCTTATTTGTTGAAATCTGGTCTTTTGAATAATAAAGTGCATTCCTCTACTGTGTTTTCTGATTGTGCAACTTGTAAACTTGGCAAAAGTAAAATTTTACCCTTTCCATCTGAAGGTAGTAGAGCAACACATAGTTTTGAGATAATTCATAGTGATGTCCGGGGAATTAGTCCTACCATTTCTCATGCCCACTACAAATATTTTGTGACCTTTATCGATTACTACAGTAGATTTACATGCGCTGATTTCCTACGGCACAAATCAGAAGTTTTTCTATGTTCAAACTGTTTTTAGCCCTAGAGCTCAATTTTCTGCTGTGGTAAAAAATTCTTAGGTTTGATTCAGGAAGGGAATATATGTCTCATGAGTTCCAATATTTTCTACAATCTAAAGGGATTATCTCTCAATGTTCGAGTCCTTATACTCCGCAGCAAAATGGAGTAGTTGAATGAAAGAATCGTCATCTTTTAGACGTTGTTAGGACTTGGCTAATTGAGTCATCTGTTCCTCCTAAGTTTTGGGTAGAAGCACTCACCACAACAACTTTCCTTATAAATAGGCTATCTTCTCAAGTTTTGGATTATGAGTCTCCATATTTCAGGTTGTATCGTCGTCATCCTCACATAAATCTTCACTTTTTTGGGTGTATTTGTTTTATGCATCTTCGTCTAGAAGAAAGAAATAAGCTTTCTACCCAATCAGTTTGTTGTGCCTTCTTGGGGTATAGTGGCACACAAAAAGGTCATTTATGCTATGTTCTAATTCCAGTTGGGTTCATGTTTCAAGAAATGTGTTATTTTTTTAAAATCAATGGTTCTTTCCTATGCCTTCATCACCAAAGCCTTCCATTGAGTTCTTGCCTTTTTTTGATGACAATTCTTGTGCTTCTAGTACTCATGTTGAAAGATTTAAGCAAGACATAGTATACCAGCGAAGATCTCCAATGCTGGGCCCCTTCCGCACCTGTCTTGCCATCTGGTTCCTTGCACCACAAGAATCACTTGTCCTCTTGATCGTTATGGATTTCCATCACTTAAGATAGGTATTTCTACTTCTGCCCTCTCAGCTACTCTTTCTTCCATTCCTATTCCCACTAGTTACTCACAAGCAGTCAAAGAGAAATGATGGCAGCAGGCTATGCAGGAAGAATTATGTGCTCTAAGCTAATAAGACTTGGGAAGTGTTTGATTGTCTTGCCGGTGTGACGCCACTTGGATGTAAATGGGTCTACCCAATTAAGGTCAAATATGAAGGGAGTTTAGATAGGTACAAGGCTCGCTTAGTTTCGTTTGTCAATAATCAAGAATATGGAGTTAATTACGAGGAGACCTTTGCTCCGGTAGCCAAAATGACTACCATGTGCACAATTTTGGCTATCGCTGCTTCACAGAATTGGATTTTGCACCAAATGGACATGAAGAATGTCTTTGTTCACAGAAACCTCAAGTAAGATGTTTATATGTGTCCTCCTACAGGTTTAATTTCCAACTCTACTTCTACAATGTGCAAATTACATCGCTCCTTGTATGGTCTAAAGCAAGCGCCCCATGCATGGTATGAGAAATTCACCTCTACCTTACTCAAGTTTGCTTTTCTCAAAATCAAGTATGATGCATCTTTATTTCTTCGCAAGACTGAGGGTATCGTCATTCTTTTAGTTTATGTTGACGACATCATAATCACGGGAACTGATTCAGTTCTTATCTCTTAAATAAAGCAGCATTTACAAGACTCTTTTCATAATATCGGCCTCATTTCTTGGTTTAGAGATTAATGCTAATTCACATGGTATTTTTTTTGTCACAACATAAGTATGCCCAAGACTTGGTGGCAGCAGCTGGCCTCCAAAAATCTACTCCAATGGAGCTTAATATCAAGTTGCGCAAAGAAGACGATGACTTTTTGTCAGACCCCACAACCTATCGTACTCTTGTTGGCAGCCTGGTCTATCTTACAATCACTAGACCTGATATCTCTTATGCTGTCCAGCAGGTTAGTCGGTTCATGGCTTCACCTAGGCACCTACATATGGCTGTAGTTTGTTGCATAATTTTCTATGTCTATGGCACAGCTTCACGTGGACTTTTCTATCCCACTTCTACTTCACTTGATCTTGGGCTACTATCTAAGCTTGGTTTTCCTCTTAGCAATCCTACTCCTCTTCATGTGGATAATACTAGTGCAATTCACATTTCTGCCAATCCCATCTTCCATGAATGCACTAAACATATTGAGGTTGATTGCCATTTCATCCGTGAGGCTTTCGAAGGTCAGATTATTTCTCTTCCTCATGTCTCTACCAATCTTGAAGTGGCAGATATTTTCATTAAGGTTCTCACAAGGCGTAGACATCAATTTCTTACCAAAAAATTGATGCTTGTTGATAACCCCCATCAATTTGAGGGGAGAGGTCAATAGAAGGCAATAAATCATGATGATTAATAGCTGAATTACTTCTCTGTATAATAATTGTAATTGATTCACTTGTACATGCTGTATATTCTCTCATAAATAGCAGAATTTAGTTTCCATATATAGCTTCCTAAGATCATTCCTTGTAATTAGCATGTACAACTTTATTTTCCTTGTACAGCTGGTATTCTTTCCTATATGATGAAAGGCTGAAGAGAGCACAATTCAAACCATTTCTTTGTTATTGTTTGAAGCATGTATGTTGCATTTGATTGGGCAAAAATTAGGATGTATCAGTCTAAGTTCAGTTTGTGTTACCGGTTAAATGCCTTGAATTTATCCATACTGGTTGTGGCATGGAAGGTTGTTCAATCATCAACAAAATAAAAATAGAAATAAATAAAACTTGAAATTGACCTAAATGAACTCTCTTATAAAGTTCGAAAGCTTGATCTGAACTCTGCTTTGGCTTCACTTTGCAGGTCTTAAAAAATCTGACTCCCTCTATGTAGCCGAGCTCAAAAAGTATGAGCGACTATGAGATCAGTTTGAAGGAGCTTCCAAATGAAATTCTGGTAAAGCTCTTGGATTCTGTTTCATATGTTGTGATGGATCGGTTTGGTTTTTGTTAGATTAGGTTAAAAAAGATGAGACCTACCAATCTCATCATTCATCAAACCTTTCCATATATTATTCTCTTGGCAATAAAAGTTACTGTATACATGATTCCACGTCTTTCTCCATTCCATTATTAGTAATAAAATAGGCATCACTAGGCACTTTGATCCTAATGTTTTTAAATAGCGGGAATCAAATTTGGTGGCTGAAGATTATTGGCATGATTCCTTTCAATGTGAACCTTTCAATAGGCATCACTGTTACTCATTCGATGAAGAAATCTGCAATCCATGGTTTCCAAATTTTCAACATTCTTCTTAGGTTGTACACTTGTACTAGAAAGAAAGAGGTAAAAGAGGCAAAAGAAAGGGAGGGAGAGTAGAAACAAGCAACACTAGGCCAGGGCATCTTTCTCGTGCATGCTTTTTCTGCTTTTGATGTGTTAACTCTACCTGCCCAATGCTTCCTCTTTAATTCACTGCAAAAGAAAAGCATTCATGACCCCATTTTTCCTCTTTTTAAGTATCCTTTGTGGATCACTTCTCTTGTTAAAGATGCCCACCAACTAGGGTATATAAAACAAGAAATTAATTAATACCGTTATGTGGTCTGCTCCTCTCATCACTTTCCTTGTTTTAGTTATGGGGTTAAATTCCTTCCTTGTGGGTTTGATTTTTCACATGCGTGGATAAAAAAATGGTTAAATCAATTATGTGATTGAGACCTTTAACCTTCTCGAAGTGCCCACTACTACTAGGAAATGAAATTAATTATGTGATTGAGACCTTTAATCTTCTCAAAATGCCCACTACTACTAGGAAATGAATGCTATGTATTTTTATGATAAAATGCAGCTTACATGGGTAAGATATTATTTTCTTGGAACCAAGGTGTATTTGTCAAGGTAACCATTTCATTGAACAAATCTTTTGTTAGTGTTTGTCCTTGTATAATTTGGATTCAGTTCATCTCCTTGAAAAGTCGAAAGTATGCCTGAGTGACCCAATGGTACTATACCATGTGCCAGTAAGTAATTTTTTTTCCATTAATGAGTACTATTTAGTAAATTTAGGCAAGGGAATCAGCTGGATTTTGTGTTTACTGGAGATTTTCTCATGTTAGATTTTATGGAAATTAAATCATTAATATTATCTACATCAAGATAGGCTACACTTTAATTATCAAAATTGCATCGTGTATATGATGGCATGTACCTTTTAATTTAGGGGGTAATTTTCATCAAAACATGTCAAAATTTGGCTTGTGCTACATTTTATCTGTCACTCTTCTTTGGAGAATGGAAGAGAAGCCATATCCTCATATAAATTATCAACTTTGTTTTTATTTAATTTCTTTTTTGTTCTTCCTTTATCACTTCTACCTTGTAAATGGCTGGTAATATGGTGCATCAAAAGCAAATATATTTACTGACCCTATTGGGCATTAAGGTACTATTGGTTTTGTAATTCACCAATTAACGCCTATCAATGTCATTAACATTACGAAACGATCCAAAGCTCATTATCATATTAAAACCGCAAGGTCACCCGCATCGGAATCCTAAAGAGAGTCGTGATTGCCTTCCCACGACTAGCTCCCGGACATCCGCCTGTAATTTTAAGTCCCTACGCCATCCCACCGCCAGATCGGAAGTTTGTTATAGAAAAGGATATGAAGGCGGAAAATATGCAAAAAAATATTTATCAGCGGATTTCCTAGTGTTCAAATCAATTTTTTCCTGAAATGATTAATCCTTGATAACGGTTAATTAATTTCGATATGTGATAAGAGATTTTATCCCCGAAGATACAGATTTTCTTTCTAAAATCAAAGCGGAGATTAAATAATCTGGTTTATAAATATAGAGATATCCCACGAGGGAAAGATAAGCAGTTCCAACTATGCATATATTTTTTTTTCTTCTCCATAATTTGTTGACTTAATCATCGGAGAGGTGGTCGGCCCACCGTCATCGGATCACCTCTTTTTACAGGTTCATATTGCGCTATTGATGCCTAGAGGTTTAGACGATCGAGGTGATAATAGGTACCACTCACACAAGGCTTCCTGCTAGGGATGGTAATTTCCTTCGAACCTTCACGGGGTTGAACTCACATCCACCAATGGAGGAGGTGATGGGCGAACATTTTTGTATCTAATTAAATATTCGCGCATCGGTTCTGTGAGATTTTCGATTCAAGGATGGAGACGTGGTATATTCACTCATTCCGACCAAAATCCGACAATATGCCAGATAAATATAATATATATTTATTTATATTAAAAAGTCAAAAACAGGTCGGATGTGAAAAATAATTTATCCATGAAATCACATCACAATAATAAGATTATTTTTAATATTCATGATTTTCTAAAATAATTCATTTTACAAATTGGGATAGGACTTTTGGGTAGGGTACCCGATCCTCCTATGGATGTGGGAATGAAGATAAAAAATCTAAATCCGATGGGGACAGAAGAATAAATAGAGATAGGGAATCTAAAATCCTACTCAAATCTTTGCCATCTTTGTTGGTGAGTTGAAATCAAGAGTTGGAACACTGTGCAACAGCACTTTGACTGGCTAGAACTTTCACCTATTGCCCCCACAATGTTTCTCTCAAGCTGTGGCTTCTTGTTCAATTCTTACAAATAGAGCTGGAGAAACCTTGGTATAATGTTTCTTAACCTGTCTACTGGATTTCTCGAGGATTTTAGAGTGGTATTTCCAAGATTTCAATTCTTGGGTGCTTTTTGCCATTTATTGCTTCATAGAAAATAGAAGCATTATTATCATTTTGATGAAGAATATGCTAAATACTACAATCGGGAAGCATATTTAGATAAACTGTGTGGAGTCCGCTTGTCTTGATTGGTTAGCATCTACTGTCTTTTGAGGATTTAAGAGTGGTGTTTCCAAGATTTCAATTTTTGGATGCTTTTGGTTACTTATTGCTTCATATGAAATACAAGCATTATTATTATTATTATTGTTATTATAATAAAGAATATGCTTAATACCACAAACCGAAAATGTATTTAAATAAACTGTGCGAGACTCCCTTGTCTCTTGGTTAGTATCTACTGTCTAATTGGGAGGGGAAGATTCAAGGCTTGCCAGCGATATTTTAAAATAATAGAAAGAAAGCCGTCTTTGGAACCTCAGTTATGAGATAAGGACTTGCCTGACCTTCAATAGCTTCAGCTCCTACCAATATCATTAATCTTTGTTCTGTTGTAATGTCAGTATATGGTGGGACAGATTCACTCTCTTGTGGCTGTTAATCAAATTACTGCATATAGAGTTGTCTAGCTTGATCATATAGGCCACCGATTTCATCTTTCAATTGAACGTCAGAACAGCATCTAGTCTGGGAAACATATTAGAAACTTTTTTTTTCTTTTTTACTCTTTAGCCGAGGAGAATTCATAAAAGACAATACACGATACCAAGGTAATGGATGGGAAGCCAGGGAAAAAAAAAAGAAGCACAAAATTCAATCACAAAATGATCCATAAAATTGCCTAGATATGCAAAGAGTGTAGAGTTGGCCATAAGAGAAGTCTTATATAAACAACAACCAGAAGCGATGCCAAGGACCGAATGCAAACTTGCACAAGGTCCCACTTGTGAAACAAGGAACTCAGAACAAAACAATGTGCACACTATAGATGAAAATGCCCCATACTATATATACTATATATATATATATATATATATATATATATATATATATATAATAAAAAAGAACCCAGTAGTAGAAGTAACCAGGCAGAGAGAGGAGGATGGGAAAAAGGGGGAGGCATTTTGTATTAGTTCATGGAGCCTGTCATGGAGGATGGTGTTGGTACAAGGTGGCAACTTTGCTAAGATATGGTGGTCACAGAGTCACTGCATTGGACCTTGCCGCTGCGGGTGCCAATGGAAAGCAATTACACGAGCTTAATTCAATTTCAGACTACTATGAACCATTGATGAAGTTCATGACCTCACTGGTAAACGGGGAAAAGGTGATCCTGGTGGCTCACAGCTTGGGTGGGGTCAGCGTATCTGTTGCTATGGAGAAGTTCCCTCACAAAATTTATGCCGCAGTTTTTGTTTCTGCTTTGATGCCGGGTCCTGGTTTCGGTCTTCCCACTGTTCTTCAAGAGGTACACTTTCTCTTCCAACTCTTTTTTCACATTTTCCATGGATAAGAAGAAGGATGTTTCCATTTCAGTCTTTCTCCTAGTAGAACTATGAACGATTTTACATCTGCTTGCTAAGTTTTAAAATGAGAAATCGGTTTAAAAGAGACAAATGCAAAAGTTATTTGTATAACTTTTGGTTCATGTTTTTTTTTAAAACTGTTCCTGAAAACAGTTTTTAAAAACACAACTAACATTATTTTTATATTTTTCATATGTTTTCACTATTTTTCTTGTTTTTGAAAATTGTTTAGAAAACAATTTTCAAAAACAAATACTAATAATATTTTGCAAAAGTAACTTCAAAAATGTCACATCTTAGACAAAAATGTCGTAAAATAAATTCCTCGTATCAAAACTAAATCCCCATGGACATTTGTCTCCTTCCCAACGTTATAACTATATCCCATGGTTCAAAAAATGGGTCCCACCTCGACCGAGTTGGATCCCCCTCGACCTTGATCGTGCTGAAACTGATATCAAATAGGATATAACACCAAACTCGGCAATAAATTGGAAAAACTCGGATAACTCGGTCGAGATGCTGAGTTAGATAAGTTTACAAAAAGGAAAAACAGATTTCGCATTTTCTTAATCTTTTTTCCCATCAAAAAAAAAAAAAAAATCAATTTTTCATTAGAGAGTTATTAGATTCCGAAGAACAAAAAAGCACAAATTTTTCATTGCCCTACCTAGTGGATTGAGTTTCCAAACACTGATGAGTATTGCAATGGTGGAAGATGGAGGGATGCGGTGATGGAATTGTTGCGTGATATTAGCAAGCAAAGGGTTACGATGGAAATTGTTCTCAATCTGACTTGGTTGTAAGGAGTACAGAGAAAACGGGGCTTGAGAAGGAGGATTGTAAGAAGTTTTGGTGGAAGGACGGAGAACACCACGTCTGAGAAGAAGGGAGAGGACTGTAAGATGTTTTGGGAAGGGAAGATGGGTAATTCATATTTAATAATTTAATTAAAAAAATATTTTAATCCTTATCCCATCTTATATAAAATTATTTTAATTGGTTATAACTATAAATAAAGCCAATTTAATTATAGTATTTTTAATAATAAGATCCCAATGTTATTTATTTGAAACTAGCTCCCGTGTTATACTTTTCAAAAAAAAAAAAAGTCCCCATGTTATATAAAAATATTTTAATTAAATATAACTAATTTAATTATGAAAATCTATTTTTAATAAAAAATTATTTTTATTTATATTAATCTGACGATAATTTTTAATTAATATTGAGCTTAACATAAAATATTATTTTTATAATATTGATGTTAAAATAATTTATACTTTTACAATTGTTATTATTATTAATTATTATTGATAAATGTTGTCAAAAAAATTATTATTGATAAATAATATATTCTAATAATTATAATTGTCTTTATATAATGAATTTTTTAGATTAAATTATATATATATATTTAGAACAGTTATGTTATAATTTTATAGTTCTTTTAACAAATGCTTTTATAATTATTTAACTAATATTAAATATACGATAAAGCTATTTTTGTTAATTTTTTAACTCACTTAATTGCAATTCATTTCTCTTATATAATTTTTTTAGCTTTTTATTTATCTTAGTTTGCGTATGACCATTACTTTGAACCATGGCATGTCCAAAAATATGTATTTTTTATACATACTTTTGGATTTTAATAAATGGTATGCTTGAGCGATACATCTGAGTTGACAGTGAAATACAGACTATAGTGCATTTCAGACTAGACTGATTATGCAATGGATAAACAATTTGTGTATTGTTATGGAATTACAGCATTATCGGAGAAATGAAGGCGCTTCCATGGATACGCAGTACACGTTCGATAACGGGCCCAGCAATCCTCCAACCTCCCTTGTGTTTGGCCCGGAGTATCTGGCAGCCAAGCTTTATCAACTCTCCCCACCTGAGGTAACGTTTTCAATCGTGTCTTTTCAGATGAGTAAGAGTCGGTTTGTTTACCCTTTTTGAATTTTGTTTTTTTTTTTTGTTTTTTGTTTTTTAATAAAATAAGGAAAACAACGAGACATGAATAACATGTTTTGTTGCTATTTTTTTTTTTTTTTCTGAAAAATTACTAATGATACAAAAACTAAATCTCGTGATGTTAATTGTGCGGCTGTTGCTTTTCGACTTAACGCCGAAAACTCGACCTCAAGATGTTCAAGCTGTTTTTTAAAATTTTCATAACTTATTTCAATAAATTTTTTTAAGCTTCGAATGTAAGTCGGGTAATATTCCTACTTTTCTCTATCTCGTAAAGTTTCATTTTCCACAAAAAAATAAAGAAAACTCAATCATCATTCAATAAAGTAACAGCCTAAAGAATATACACTACAGAATCTAATAACTAGAGTATTTGAATCCATGGCCCCATCCTCGACCCTATTCGTTATTTTTTTCTAAATTCTCAAACTTTGTCTCATTTAAAAATTAAATTGCATGCATGGATTTAAAATTTCAAACTCTCCCCTACATTTTATTTTTGTTTTTTATTTTTAAATTTTTTATTTTTTTATATTTCGTTTTATTATATTAAAATTAATATTTTTCATAAAAATAAAAATATTACGACTTTATACCATTTATTTAAAAAACATTATAATAATAATAATTATTTATATTAAAGATAAAAATAAAATAATAAAAATTATTTTTAAAATATAATCGGGCGGGGTTTATTATTATTTCGATATATTGGCTCATATCGCTTCCATTCTGGGCCCCGTTTCTATCCCGAAAATCGAAAAATCTCGTTTCAAACACCTAACTTATCATCCGTAAAATTTAGTACTTCCGTCATCTCGTAATTCGACCGAAACTTTTGAGTTACTGTATTTCTCATGGCATCGAATTTAACTACAGAACTGCTTCGCTATCCGAGATCTGCACTTTCTAAACTTCCCCCGAACCCTTACAATTTATTTTTATTAACATTTTCGCATTTTAAAATTTCTAATTTTCTTACTTACAGAGCAACAATATTCTAACCCGCATTCCGATTCGAGAAAATAAACTCAAACCCATTAAAAACCCGATTAAAATTAAATTAAACATGCGTTTATTAAGAAATGGCGCTTTATTGCGAATCCTAAAATACTCGTTCATTGCCATCCCTATTCACTACCTAACGTTAAAAACAACAACTTACTTAATGCTATTATAATTATTCAAAGATAGTTCTCAAAAAAGTTTATTCAAAGATAGTCGAAAAACAAACGCAACCTATGAAATTCATTAATGTTTCAGGTTTTCAAAATTTATTTTCCATGGCAATTTTCAAAAATTATTCTTGGACCTATTTATAAAAACTGTTTTTTATTCTAAAAAATAAAGATGATAAAGAAAACATGAAAACACGTTTGATTTTCAGGGTTTTTCTGAAAAACATAAAATTCGGAGAACATCAAAATAGGTTTTTTTTGTATTTTTAAAAACTATTCTCAATGATAAATTTAAAAATCAAAAACCAAACAGATCCCAAATATAATATGCCTTTAAAAAAATTTCACGAATTTGGAAAGATTTTATTTAATTATTTAAAAAAAAATATACAGTTGTAAATGGTACCCCCGGAATGAATTTGAACGTAGGATCTGACGCTAGCAACGACGCTGATGAGACCCATCAGTCTGTGTGATGGAGAAAATTTGGAGGAGAAAACAAGGGTGAGCGTGGAAAAGTACGGAACGGTTCGTCGTGTATATATCGTGTGTGAGAAAGACAACGTGTTGCAGGAAGATTTTCAGCGATGGATGATAAAGAATAATCCAACGGATGAGGTGAAGGTGATTTTGGGTTCTGATCACATGCCCATGTTTTGTAAGCCACTGGACCTATTTGCTTATTTGCAAGAAATAGTTGAGACTTAATTCTTTAAATCTACCACTAATGCTAATGGTGGTCAAATGAGTGATTCAGAAACTCCATTACTTTCGGATCGGACTTCACATTGCCATTAAATCTTATAATTATATAACTAAATAACATCCATTATTTATCTTTTGAGAATAGTGGGTGGGGGCTTGCTTATGAAAACAGTTTTGAGAAATTTTTTAAACAAAAATAGTTGTTTGAAACTTAAAAGTGTTAAATTTGTTTTTACTATTTTTAAATATATACTTTAAGAAAATTTGTATATTTAATAAGTTTAAATCATTCTTATGTTTAGTTATTTTTAAAATAACTATAAAGAAGTGAAATAGACCGTAAACATGATTTCAAAAAGCAATTATGAAATAGACTTTCAGTCTTAACTAAAGCAATTGTTGTTTCCAAAATTATTCTTATTTGTTATTTCAAACTAAATTTATTTATTTTAATTCATCAATATAAAAATTAAATGATATAACAATTTTTTTAAAAGATTATGATGTTCAGATGTTGATTTTTAGTCTCTAAAAAACAAACAACTTAATACAAACAAAAATAAAATATTAAAAAATAAATAATTTAATACTTAATACAATCAAATACTATTTAATATTAAGCTTAAAAAAATATTCAATATTAAGTAAAAAACACAAAAGCCACCTAATACAATTGAATAACCACAAGTCCAAGGATACACAGAATTATTAAAAAAGACCAATTTCTAATACAATAAACCTACAGTGTGTAATAAAAATAGAAGCTTAACCATATTTATGTGCTACCTTGAGGAGGCAAGCACAAAGTTCTTGTGGTTTAGAAAACATTGGCATATGATCAGCACCCTTGATGTTCATCACCTCCTTCACTCCTCCATTGTTCTCAATAATCCACCGTTGAAATTCCTCACTTATTCCTACATCCTCATCACATTTGATATAAACACGAGCTACCGAACCATATCCTTCGTTCGAGAATTTCTTTAATTCCGCCAAATCTTCCAAGAATAGTGAACTTGGCCTTGTCAAAGCAAATGCTAGTTCCAAATCCTTCATTAAAAATTATAATAATATTGTAATTAAAATGTTCTTTTTTTCAAACCCTTTATTTTAAAATGTATAAAGTAATTAAATTGGATATGACGAGATAAAAGAAAGTGAGAGATTTACTCATTTACCTCAATGGGGGATAGTTGGTAGAGTTTGATGGACAAGAACTTAGAGCCAAAGAACATGGAATTCAGAGGCTTTTCTGGACCACCATAAGCTGAAAATTGAGTATCCAACCACGCGTTTTCCGGGGTCCTTTTCACGAACTATATTCATCCAAAAAAGGCAAAAAGAAAAGGATAATCCATGGTACTATTCAACCACCAAAAAAAAAAGACAAAAAACAAAAGAAGAATGTCTTGTTTTATGCTTAGTTTCCTGAGTGATGTCACAAAATAATTTTTTTTTTAAATAAAAATAATACATGTTTAAAGTAATGAGATTGTGTCATGTTAGCAAAACCATAATTAATGACTATGATTAAAAAAATTTTAAATGATTAAAACTATATTTGGTTAGTACGATTTTAGGTTAAAAGTTAAAACTGTTATTAATTACTATGTGTTGGAATTTTTTTAAATGATCGATATAAACATAGTTATTAATCACACTTTTAACTTTGGTCATAAAAGTTTAGTTATCGATTACGGTTTTTTGCTAACATGATAAATAACGCACTGTTTTGAATATTATTTTGAAACATTTATTAGTTACGTTGTTTTGGGACAAAGATACAATTTCCTTCTCTTAAAAAACCTTCGAACGCAAGCTTTGCTTAATTTGGATAAGCTGTAAAACATCAACCATACATAAAGATACCCCTTACCCATTTGAGAAATTTATAAAATAGAATGATATTACTCAAAGAATTAAGTTGAAATTAAAGATTAATTATAAAATACCTGATCCAAGACATAAGAGGGCTGGTGCTGAGTGTCGGGCATGAAGGCGGTGAGGAAGACGGCGACTGACACTCGTTCAGGGAATTTCTCGATGGCAACCGCCAAATTGAAGGCCCCAAGGCTGTGACCGACTAATATCACCTTCTCATTCGGAGGAAGCGCCGCCATCATCTCCAGCAATGGCTGGCTGTACTCATGCATAGAATGAACCTCGTGGATGTCCTTCCTGTGAATGCCGGAAGCCGCCATGTCCAGCGCCGTCACGCGGTGGCCCGCCGCCTCCAGCCGTGGCTTCACCTTGTACCAACACCAAGCTCCATGGCAAGCTCCGTGAACCAGAACGAAGTGTCTTCCTTGCTTCTGCTCCGCCGCCTCCATTTGTTTTCCACTTTTTTTTTTGTGTACGCTTGTTGATGAATGATGAGCAGTACCTTTATTAATTAGATTAAAAAGTTCATCCCTCTGACAGTAGAAAAGTCTAGACAAGTGGGTGTATAAAGTTATACAAGGGATTTAAAAAAAAAAAAAAATTTTTAAAAAAAAAAAAAAAAAATTTTAAAATATTAGAGTTAAAAAAATATTTAGGGAATTATGGTAGATTTTACATTGAAATCATGTTTTGAAGACACGATTTTAGAAATTTTATCTTTAATCGTGTCTTGCTCTTGACTTGAACTACGTTGAAATTGTGTCTTTAAAAAACGTGGAACGTAATTTTCTGTTGAAATCGTCAATATTTAATGAGAGCACGAGAATTTTCGTTGAAATGCGTGTCTTTAAAAAATAGACACCGTAATTTTATAATGAAATCGTGTTTTGAAGACCTGACGAATTTGCAGTGAAATCGTGTTTGAAAGCCAGCGACACAGAATTTTACGATGAACTCGTGTCTTAATATGACTTAGATTTACGTTGAAATCGTGTCTTTTCACGTGGAGCTTCGTAATTTACGTTTAAATCGTGTTTTGAGCCTTTGACAGTCCCTTCTGTTAAATCGTGTTTTTTAAAAAGCATTAGACCCCGTAATTCTGTACAAATCTTGTTTTGAAGCCATGACGAAATTTTATCTTTTGAGTCTTTGTTTGAAAGGCAGCGACTTTAAAATTTCTGTTGAAATTGTCTTTAAAAAGCGTGGTTTTATTAATTTTCCATTGGAAATTGTGTTTTGAAAGGCAGAAACTGGAAATTTCTCTGGCACAAACGTGTCTTAGCTTGTGGCTGAATTTTATATTGAAATCGTATCTTAAAACAAGATATCATGTGGTATTTATTGGCGATAAGTGTCATGGGTCTGAAATATTTATTTTTGTATCTTATTTTAAATAATATTTTTTAAAATAATAGTATTATTTTAAAAAGCCCGTTATACAAGTGGGTGTATAATAAACCTATAGTGTCTCCTTTTCTAAAATTTTGAATTTTGAAAAGAGTATTTTACTGTTTAAATTCAAAATTTTAGAACGTAGATACACTGCAGAATAGAAAGTATTGTAAATTTAGTAATATTTACCTGCGCCCAGTATTTGTGCAATTTTTTTTTTTTAAGCCCAGGGGCCCGAATGTTAAAAAGCCCCTCAGTAATTAACTCTTAAAGTTGGGAAACGAGAAGATTGACCTATTTGGGCATGATCTCAGGGCGTTGATCAAAACGGGGATTAGTTAATTTGGTCAATTTTTATTCAAGTTTGTTTTTGGTTAATACAATCGACCTTATAATTGCCAGAGTCAAAACGATCGGAATATATATATATATATAATTATATGGTTCTTCAAATAAAAAATAAAAAAATACATAAATATATTAGGATCCTAATCAAAGTCCGAAAATTTTACAGCTTTTATTTGTTTTCTAAATCCTAATTTTATCATGCTAAAACAGGTTTAATTTTTTTCTAATGAATCCAATAGTAACAACATCACAAAAATTACAATCACTTGGTCACTAGAGACTCTCATGATCAAATCAAAACCTAAGTTGAGTCAATATAGTTGAGATCACTAAAGGTAATATATTATTATATTTATATAAAAAATGAAAAAAAAAAAAAAACGCATCTTGATTACATGTTATCCTCTACGCAACAAATTGCACCATCAATCCACACTCAAGTCAATACCCATTCTCACGAGTCACGTCAAACTATTCCACCTACAGCCAGGTTTAGCTGTCAAGAAAAAATTAATAGACCCACTAGGAACAATTTTCGTATACTTTCTTACAAAAACTGCACAACATTAAATGATAAGAATAAAACAAGACCGTAGAAAAAAAAAATCCTCTCTCGGGGTTGGAAACAAGCTTGGCGACCCAACACATTTTGGCTTTTAGCTTCGTCTACTTTTCCTTTGGCGGGAACAACACGCCATTTATACCCTAAACCGAAATACAAGCCATCATTCTCCTTCGGTCTCCTTATCAGAGGGTTGAAAAATTTTTTTTCAATAAATTACATATATGTCATTTAAAAAAAAAAAAAGGGTTAATCGGATTAGCCTGATCCGAATAGGCTAGGGCTAGTAGACCGAATTTCTATTTCTAGCCACCAATTTCGTAGTCCGATTTTTCAAAAAGTCGGATAAAAGTGGACCAATTGATTAGATTGAACCTATATTCCCAACTCAATTAACTTCACCTGTACATGACTTCTTTTTTTTTTAAACGTTTTTCATTCTTTTTTTTCTATTTGTGAACCATTCTAATCCTTTGGATTAAAATATTTGACAAGGCTTGGCCTTTGCCCCACCATTTTGTAATGTGGGTCCAGTCCAAATTTTTAGGCGGCCAATTTTATTCTCTCTTAAGGCGAATTAGAGAATTTTATATGTTTATGATAAAAATTCGAGGAGGCGGGTTGAATGCGTTTTTTTTTACGGAGCGAGAAAGAAGGTGTCTTTGTGTGCATTTTTACGGAGCGAGGAAAGAGGGTGAAGCCATGTGTGGTTCGCGGCCGGTTTTGGTTCTTTATTGAAAAAGGGACGCGGAATAATCCGGAGTTTCGAGTAGAAGAGGCGACCCGGATAATGTTTTTGGGTATATTTTCGAGAAGGTTTTCTGTGATCAGATTCGAAGGACGAGTTTTCGGGTGAGATTTTCATCAATCTATCTTGGTTGAGGCTAGATTTACTATTATTTTATTACTACTATTTAGATGATTTCGATTTGTTTTGGGATCTTGAAGTCTTAACTTACGATTGTGTTGAAAACTAGGTGTTGAACCTAGTTTAGAATTAGGTTTTGTACCTAAATTATTATAGTGGATATTTGGGTAGACTCAGACAAAGGTCATGGTTTTCACTGTCGCTTTGGGGGAGGTTTTCCCGTTAAAATTCTCTCTGTTATTTTGTGATTATCTCGCTTGGCATCATTTTTAAATTTGCGTTTATTATTCATATGAGTTCATCGATAAGGGAAAATATTCGATGTGTGTTTATTTCCAATAATTAATTATCGAGCCGGAGTTTTATTGTCTGGTATTGTGGTTGGTGTTGGTTTAAAAATGGAGGGAATCTTCGGGGCGCTATGATTAGGCTAACCTCGTCTAATTATTATCACGGAGCCGAGAATGGAAGATGATGCTTTATTGCGAGGATTTATATGTACATTGATGGGGATAAAGTAAGCGAGATATCGAAGCGAGAATGGAAGATCATGCTTAAACCATTAGCTACAATCGGACGGTGGTGAAGCCAGGAGTGTGTTTAAATCCCGCGTGTCGCGAGGCGATCTTCGCGAGAACTGGAAAAAATTAGAATCGATATCACGAGCAGGCGCACGAAGAATAAAGCCACTTTGATTAGAGAAGGCTAGTAATCTGAAGTATAAAAATGGGCACGGCGTAGTTGAGCACACCGGTGACTTCGGGTTGGTGAACCGAGTTAAATGCTATAGAAGATGAAGATTGAAGATGAGTTGCAAGCATTGTTACTTTTGGAGTTCTTTGCCAGGATAGTTTGGGATACTCTGGTTATCGTAGTAGCTTCGGCTCACTATTGGCAATTTAGTGGATATGGTAAAACCGGTTTGTTTAATGAAGAAGCCCGGAAGGAAGAACGAATATCTTACGGGAATGAGGCTCTTGTCGCGAGAGAAACGGGGAAGAGGTAAAAATAAGAACTGGGGTCGTGAATAATTGGAAATCCCGAAAATGGTCGCGTCAGGAGGAAAATACAGTGAAAGAAGAAAGTGTTATCGTTGTGGTAAGGAGGACATATGAAAAGAGAATTGTTATGCTTGGAAAGCGGGAACAAAGAGGCAAAAATAAGAGGAAAGATGAAAATAAAAATCTCACTGCAATTTGCTGTCGGCGAAGATGTAAGCGATTCTATTTTTGGAGATGAAGAATGTTTGCATATTCTGGATAATAATGAGGTTGAGTGGATTATTGATACAACGACCTCTTCATCATCGTCTCCTCTCACAACTAAGGTTCTTCACATCGTCTGGTAGGGAAGCTTTGGTCTTGTGAAGATGGGTAACGGCTTCTCCAAGATTGTGGGTATTGGTGATGTTTGCATAGAGACCAGGACGTTGGTTGTTCATTGACTGCGAGAGATGCGACATGTTGCGACTTACGTCTTAATCTTATTTAAGGTTGCCTTGGATCGGGGAAGGATATGTGAATTACTTGATAACGGTAAATGGAAGCTTACCAAGGTTAAGTATTTGTGAGGCAAGGTTAGAAGCACGCTGCAGGACGGAGTTGTGAAAATATGTGGAGATGAATTGAATCTGCGAAGATGGTTTCCTCCCAAATTTATGGCCTGGGTGGGTCACATGAGTGAAAAGGGTTACATATACTAGCGAAAAGGCTCTCATTCACTTTTCTTAAGAAGCCCGGTCTTAACGCTTTGTGATTATTGTTTATTTGGAAAACATCATAGAGTTTCTTTTTCTAAATCTTCAAAAGAAATCTAATATTTTTGAATTGGTTTATTCGATGTTGTGGTCCTTTGAGGTGGAGTCCTTGGGTGGAAATAGATGTTTTGTCGCGTTCGTTGATGATGCATCGAAGGTGTGGGTTTATCTGTTGAAGGCCCGAGATCGAAGTCAATATCGATTTTTTAGAAATTTCATGCCTTAGTTGAAAGGAGAAACGGAAAGTTTTGGGATGTCTTCGTGCGACAATGGAGGTGGTATACATCAAAGAGGTTTAGAAACTCTTTCGGCCCACATGGTATTAGACGAGAGAGCGGTTCTGGTACTCCATGGCGATGGTGTGCGGAGAGGATGAAGCAGCACTATTGTTGAGAAGGTCAGATGCATGCTAAAAATGGCAAAGCTACCCAAAGTGTTTTGGGGTGAAGCTATTCGATCTTGCTTGTTGCTTGATAAATAGGTCTCCTTAGTTGTGGAGTTTGACATTAGGAGAGGTATGGATAGAAAAGATGTTGTTTGTCGTCTTAAGGTTTTGAGTGAGGCTTTTGCACATGTCCCTAAAGAGCGAAGGTCAGCTTGATGACAAAGCTTTTTCCATGTATCCTTGTTGGCTATGGAAATGAAGAGTTCAGAATACGGATTATGGGATCCGGTGAAAAAGAAGATTTTCGAAGTAGAGATGTGATATTTTATGAAGATCGGACTATTTGGATTGTGAGAAGTGAAAAGGTTAAAGCTATCGATGTGGTGTTATTGATCCTACGGTATTCATATTCCTTTGCGTCGCATAGATGGGAGGCGAGAGATGATGGTGATGAAGCACCGAGAGGCAGTGGTTGATGATGGGATGCAGTGATCATTGTTGAGCGGGACGACCTCCTCGACAAGTCATTTGAACCTCGAATTAGAAGGGACTAACGAGGGAGAGTGGGTCCATCATCCAGTGTCAGCCTAGCCGAGTATGTGTTGATTGCCGATGAGGGAGACACAGGAGAATTTTCAAGTGCGGACTCATGCGGAATAAAGGTGGAATTTGGATGAAAGCTATGCGAGGAAGAAATGCATTCTTTGTTAAAGAGAATGACATGAGTTGAATTGGAGCTTACGCGAAGGGCGAAGGCGTTAAGGAACAAATGGGTGTTCAAGTTGAAGAAAGATAGTGATGGAAAATTCTTTAGTATAAAGCTCGTTTGGTAGTAAAAGGTTTTGGGCGAGAAAAAGGGTATTGACTTTGATGAGATATTCTCTCCGATTGTGAAAATGTCTTCCTCTCAGAGTTGTTTTGAGTTGGCTTTACTAGTTTAGACCTCGAGCTTGAGCAGTTAGATGTAGTAACTTCTTCGTGGTGATTTGAATGAAGAATTTACGTGTCATAGCACGAGGGTTTGAGTAAAGGTAAGGAGAACATAGTTTGCAAATTAAAAAGAAAAAGTCTTTATGAGGTGAAACAAGCGCCGAGCGAGTGAATGAAGTTTGATTCCTTTATGGTGAGCCCACCCAGTATAAGAGGACGGATCTCGGATCATTGTGTTTATTTGAGAAGTTTACAGGATGGTAGCTTGATATTCTTTTACTTTATGTTGATGATATGTTAATAGCGGGAATGATTCAAAATTGATTGGCAAGTTGAAAGAGAGGTTGTTGAGTCCTTTGGCCTTGAAAGACTTAGGAGCTGAAACAAATGTTGGGTATGCGAGTGCTCGAGATAGAAGAAGCCCAGAAAGAAATTGTGGTTGTCGCGGGAAAAGTATGTTGAGCGTGTCTTGAAGGTTGATATGAAGATCTTCAGAGTCGATTAGCACCTTATACAACCCGATCACTTTAGCATGAAGCTTATGCCTGCACAACGAGATGAAAGGAAAAGATGGCCTCTATTACATACTCACTCGGAGTGGGAGTCTTATGTAATGTATGGTTTTGTCTGAGGGCTGATATTGCAGCGTCTTTATTAGTACGATGAGTAGATTTCTCTCAAATCCGGGAAGGAGCATTGGGAAGCCGGTGGAAATGGATCTTGAGTATTTGAGGGGTACTTAGTGTGTTTGAGTCTTGGGGGTTCAAAGCCAGGTGTTAGAAAGGTTTACGAGATGTGATATGGCGGTGGGCATGATGGTAGAAGTCGACTTACGGGTTTTATTCACTTTTTTACGGGGAGGCTGTTTTCATAGCGGAGTCTAAGTTACGAAGTGTGTCGCTTTATCTACTGCGAGAGGCGGGAATATAGCGGCCAGAAGCGGCAAAAGAGATATTTATGGATGAAGAGATTTGTCAGAAATTTGGGTTTGATGCAAGATGAGTATGTTGTGTTTGTGATAGTCGGAGTGCTATGGACTTGTGAGAATACTTCGTACCATTCAGGTACAAAGCACATTGATGTGAGATATCGTTGGTTCACGAGATGTCGTTGGAAAAGGCTTATGAAGCTTAAGAGATTCACCTGATTTTAATCCCTCACGATATGATGACAAAGTTGTTGCGGAGAGAAGTGAAGCTTTGTCTTGGTCGGTGGCATGGACTCTGCTTGAGATGTTAGGTGTAATCTCTATATGTTGAAATTTGGAGGAGATTGTAATGTGGAGTCAAACGAATTTTAGGCGGCCCAAATTTTATTCTCTCTTAAGCCCATTAGGGCTATATGTTTTATGATAAAAGTGAGGAGGTTTGTTGGATATGGTTTTTGCAGACGAGAAAGGAGGTGTCTTTGTGTGCATTTTCCTAGAGCGGGGAAAAAAAGAGGGGTGAAGCCGTGTGTGGTTCCAATGGTTTTTCGAGCCCAGTTCTTACTGCGGCTTGAGAAAAAGGGACGAGAGATAATCGGGTTTTTTAATTAGAAGAGAGGCGACCCGGATAATGCATTTTTGGGTATATTTTTCCATAAAGGTTTTCTTATTGATCGGATTAGGAGGACAGGTTTGGTTGAGATCTTCCGTGATCATCTTGATTTGAGGCCTAGATTTACTATTTTATTATTTATGTTTAGATGATTTTATTGTTTTGGGATCTTGGAAGTCATCTTCGATTGTGTTGAAAACTAGGTGTTGAGCCTAGTTTAAATTAGGTTTGTACCTAAATTATTATAGTGGATATTTGGGTGGGCTAGACGAGATTAAAGTGGTTTTCTGCATCTTCGCTTTGGGGAGGTTTTAAATGGTCAAAATTCTCTGCATTTTTGTGATTATCTCGCTTGGCATGTTATTTTTAACATTTGCGTTTTATTGATTTCTAACGAGGTTAAATGATAAGGAAAAATATTCGATGTGTGTTTATTCCATGCGTTTAATGTATCGTATTTTCGTGAAAATGAGTATCAGTATGGGGTTGATCTTGAGACTGTAACATGTTACTCGTGAACAATTCAGCCACCTCGATCTTTCCTTTCATCTTCTGATTCACATATGCAGAAGAGAGAAAGAAGTGGAGTTACAATATTCATGATGAATTCTCTCCCGCAGTCCTTCCGATCATGAAAATGAAAACATTTAGATTAACTAAATAACATCCATTATTTATCTTTCGAGAATAGTGGGTGGGGCTTGCTTAATGTTTAGTCATTGTTTATGAAAACAGTTTTGAGAAATTTTTTTAAAAAAAATAGTTGTTTGAAAACTTTATAAGTGTTAAATTTGTTTTTAATATTTTTAAATATATATACTTTAAGAAAATTTGTATATTTAATGTTATATTTTAAATAATTCTACATATTTACGTAGTTATTTTTAAACTATAAAGAAGTGAAATAGACCGTAAACATGATTTCAAAAAGCAATTATGAAATAGACCTTCAGTCTTAACTAAAGCAATTGTTGTTTCCAAAATTATTCTTATTTGTTATTTCAAACTAATTTTATTTATTTTAATTCATCAATATAAAAATTAAATGATATAATAATTTTTTTAATAGATTATTCTTTTTAGTCTATAAAAAACAAACAATTTAATACAAATAAAAATAAAATATTAAAAAATAAATAATTTAATACTTAATACAATCAAATACTATTTAATAGTAAGCTTAAAAAAAATTATACAATATTAAGTAAAAAAACAAAAACCACCTAATACAATTGAATAACCACAAGTCCAAGGATACAATAGAATTATTAAAAGACAGTCTAATACAATAAACCTACAGTGTGTAATAAAAATAGAAGCTTAACCATATTTATGTTCTACCTTGAGGAGGCAAGCACAAAGTTCTTGTGGTTTAGAAAACATTGGCATATGATCAGCACCCTTGATGTTCATCACCTCCTTCACTCCTCCATTGTTCTCAATAATCCACCGTTGAAATTCCTCACTTATTCCTACATCCTCATCACATTTGATACCGGCTTGAGCTACCGAACCATATCCTTCGTTCCGAAATTTCTTTAATTCCATAAATCTTCAAGAATATTGAACTTGGCCTTGTCAAAGCAAATGCTAGTTCCAAATCCTTCATTAAAAATTATAATAATATTGTAATTAAAATGATCTTTTTTTCAAACCCTTTATTTAAAAATGTATAAAGTAATTAAATTGGATATGACAGGAATAAAAAGAAAGTGAGAGATTTACTCATTTACCTCAATGGGGGATGGATTGTTAGAGTTTGATGAACCAAGAACTTAGGCAAAGAACATGGAATTCAGAGGCTTTTCTGGACCACCATAAGCTGAAAATTGAGCATCCAACCACGCGTCTTCCGGGGTCCTTTTCACGAGCTACATTCATCCAAAAAAGGCAAAAAGAAAAGGATAATCTATGGTCCTATTCAACCACCAAAAAAAAAAAGAAGACAAAAAACAAAAAAAGAATGTCTTGTTTTATGCTTAGTTTCCTGAGTGATGTCACAAAATATATTTTTTTTTTAAATAAAAAATAACACATGTTTAAAGTAATGAGATTGTGTCATGTTAGCAAAACCATAATTAATGACTATGATTAATATTTTTTTTAAATGATTAAAACTATATTTGGTTAGTAGTTTACTAGTTTTAGGTTAAAAGTTAAAACTGTTATTAATTACTATGTGTTGAAATTTTTTTAAATGATCGATATAAACATAGTTATTAATCACACTTTCAACTTTGATCATAAAAGTTTAGTTATGATTACGGTTTTTTGCTAACATGATAAATAACGCACTATTTTGAATATTATTTTGAAACATTTATTAGTTACGTTGTTTTGGGACAAAGATACAATTTCCTTCTCTTAAAAAACCTTCGAACGCAAGCTTTGCTTAATTTGGATAAGCTGTTAAACATCAACCATACGTAAAGATACCCCTTACCCATTTGAGAAATTTATAAAATAGAATGATATTACTCAAAGAATTAAGTTGAAATTAAAGATTAATTATAAAATACCTGATCCAAGACATAAGAGGGCTGGTGCTGAGTGTCGGGCATGAAGGCGGTGAGGAAGACGGCGACTGACACTTTTTGAGGAAATTTCTCCATGCCAACCGCCAAATTGAAGGCCCCAAGGCCGTGACCGACTAGTATCACCTTCTCATTCGGAGGAAGCGCCGCCATCATCTCCAGCAATGGCTGGCTGTACTCATGCATAGAATGAACCTCGTGGATGTCCTTCCTGTGAATGCCGACCGCCATGTCAACGCCGTCACGCGGTGGCCGCCGCCACTCAGCCGTGGCTTCACCTTGTACCAACACCAAGCTCCATGGCAAGCTCCGTGAACCAGAACGAAGTGTCTTCCTTGCTTCTGCTCCGCCGCCTCCATTTGTTTTTCACTTTTTTTTTTTGTGTACGCTTGTTGATGAATGATGAGCAGCACCTTTATTAATTAGAGATGATAACGAAGTTCATCCCTCTGACAGTAGAAAAGTCTAGACAAGTGGGGTGTATAAACTTATGGTGTCTCCTTTTCTAAAATTTTGAATTTTGAAAAGAGTATTTTAGTTTTTAAATTCAAAATTTTAGAACGTAGATACACTGTAGAATAGAAAGTATTGTAAATTTAGTAATATTTCTCTATCTTCCGTATTTGTGCAATTTTCTTTTAACTAGGGCAAATGTTAAAAAGCCCCTCAGTAATTGGGAAACGGGAAGATTGACCTATTTGGGCATGATCTCAGGGCAACGGGGATTGATTAATTTGATCAATTTTTATTGACGTTTGCTTTTGGTTAATACAGGGGTCAAAACGACCGAAATACATATATATATATATATATATATATATATATATATATATGCTATATATATTTCTAATTGTATGGTTTTTCAAATAAAAAAATAAAAAAATACATAAATATATTAGGATCCTAATCAAAGTCCGAAAATTTTACAGCTTTTATTTGTTTTCTAAATCCTAATTTTATCATGCTAAAACAGGTTTAAATTTTTTCTAATGAATCCAATAGTAACATCATAAAAATTACAATCGCTTGGGCACTAGAGACTCTCAAGATCAAATCAAAACCTAAGTTGAGTCGATATAGATGAGATCACTGAAGGTAATATATTATTATATTTATATAAAAAATGAAAAAAAAAAAAAAAAAAAAAAAAACGCACCTTGATTACATGTTATCCTCTACACAACAAATTGCACCATCAATCAACACTCAAGTCAATACCCCCATTCTCACGTCAAACTATTCCACCCAAGGCCAGGTTTAGCTGTCAAGAAAAAATTAATAGACCCACTGCGAACAATTTCCGTATACTTTCTTACAAACTAAACTGCACAACATTAAATGACAATGTGATGCGGTTAAGATTAAAACAAGACCGTAGAAAAAAAAATCCTCTCTCGGGGTTGGAAACAAGCTAGGCGACCCAACACATTTTGGCTTTTAGCGTGGTCTCCTTTTCCTTTGGCGGGAACAACACGCCATTTATACCCTAAACCGAAATACACGGCATCGTTCTCCTCCGGTCTCCTTCTCAGAGGGTTGAAATTTTTTTTCTTCAATAAATTACATATATGTCATTTAAAAAAAAAAGAAGGGTTAATCGGATTAGCCTGATCCTAACTCGAATGGGCTGCAGGTCTATTTGGCTAGTAGACCAAATTTCTATTTCTAGCCACCAATTTTATAGTCCGATTTTTCAAAAAGTCGGATAAAAGTGGACCAATTGATTAGATTGAACCTATATTCCCAACTTTATTTACTTCACCTGTACATGAATTTTTTTTTTTTTAACGTTTTTCATTCTTTTTTTCTATTTGTGAACCATTCTAATCCTTTGGATTAAAATATTTGACAAGGCTTGGCCTTTGCGCCACCATTTAGCCACCTTATGTTGCTCATGAAAATGATTATCAGTACGGGGTTGATCTTGAAACTGTAACATGTTACTCCTTGACAATTCAGCCACCTCGATCTTTCCTTTGATGTTCTGATTCACATATGCAGAAGAGAGAAAGAAGTGGAGTTACAATATTCATGATGAATTCTCTCCCGCAATCCTTACGATCATGAAAATGAAAACTTTTAGATTAATATTATTAATTATGAATTAAGTATAATTCTATGATAATTTAATTATATAAATATACATATTAATTATTGATAATTTATGGTATGATTTAATTTTAACTAACTAAAAGTCAATGATTTTATTTTCTCTCTTGTTTTAATAAATAAAAAGCTGACCCACAATAAATTTAGGGGGACATGCCCCCTGAAATTTTGGGTAATAAATATTTATAATAGGATTATAACCATATGCTTTAATTCAAAGTAAATTTTAATTGTCATTAAATTATATAAGTAGTTTGTGCTGATTTGCCCTGTTGAAATTAATGCTTATGCTATATATATATATATACTCTCCTATATATATATATATGCTGCCTCTCTATATTTTTGATAAAAATCTACACTATATTTGGTTCCTATAAAATCTAAGAAAAAATGAAGAAAAACTTAAAATAGAGTTAAATCTCACATATTATTTTTACTTTCTACTTCAAATAAAATTTATTATTTTTAACTTATTAATATAAAATTAAATCATTTAAGAATTTATAAGTTTTTAAATAAATTTGTTTAATTTATTTTCTTTAGATTTAAATCCTATGTTTGGTTTCAAAAAAAAAGCTAGGAGAAATCAAAGGAAAAAAAATAGGAAGGAAAAAAAATGAAGGAAAATAAAAGTCAAATTAAATTTCATATAATATTTTTATTTGCTACCTTAAATTAATTTTATTTATTATTTATTATTTATTTTTTGATAGCTAAATTTCCAAGTAATTTTATTTGTATTTGATTTTATTAGAATTTTTTTATTAGACAATCAAACATAAAAAAATAATTTTCGTTAATATTTTTTTTCTTTTCTTAGTATTTGTCGAGAATCAAACATAGTCTAATTTTTTATTAAACAACTAAACATGAAAAAAAAAAAAAATCATTTTTCTTATTATTTTTTCTTTCATTAGTATCATTTAAGTAAACCAAAAGCATAATCACAGTATTTTCTTTCTTAAACTTATTTTTAGGTGCTGTATTATAAAGGCTGTTGAGCCAAGCTGATTATTATTTATAATTAAATATATAAATAAATAAAGTCCTAAAATTTTTTAAGGTTTTGGTAAAACGTGTGAAAGAGAGAAAAAAAGAGTTATTGAACCCTAACTCTACTTTGATATTATCCCTTATAGATAAGATACATGTCAAATATATTTTTAATATATAGTAAATGATATGCTTTTTTAATCCAATTAAAGTTTCAATTTTGTAATATATCTATTGGTTGATTATACAAAATAAACTAACAATTAGTATAAAAGCCAAATTTAATTGACATAGAAGCTGTCAAATTTTGTTTTTCCGTATTTGTGGATTTTTTTTCCCACGCTTGCCTCTGTTTTGTTTTCTACATTATTTCTTGAGTTCAACTATTGATTAATGAAAAACTGTGAAGTACTAGTTCAGAACCTTTTTTTTTGTTTTTTTCGCATTCATTGCCTTCGGCAACGGAATTTGGTAAAGCAGCTAGCGCATGTGCGCAGCATTCGGTGACTACAAAATTGGCTTTAAAAGTTAAATATACCCATTTTTATTTTAATTGATTCTCATCTTATTTATTAATTTTTTAATAAATTCGAGTTCGATTATTTTTTGAATCAAGTTTCAAATATTTAAAAAAAGCTTAATAAAGTTCAAATTTCAATTTTTTTAATCAAATCGAACTCAAGATTAATTTGATATCGATTGGACTCTATTACACTCCCTAGTCAAAAGTTGGGAGTCCAGTGTGAGTCAAGTTTTTTTTTATTTTGTATTTTTATAGTTAAACATTTTAGTTATAATATAGTAAATTGTTTTCATTTCATTAAAACTCAAACTCGAACCCCTATTTTCCGTATGCCATATCTTTTTAAAACTCTAAATGCTTTACCAAATAAGTTTAGCATGGCTCCATGAGTGAAGTTTAGTATATCACGAAATGAAGAAAAAGAAACTTTTTATTTTTATTTTTATTATTTTCACTTTCACCTAGTTCCTAGTTAAAAAATTAATAAATAACTATACTCGAACTCGATTCTAAATCGACTTACTTGAAATCGACTTGATTTGAAATTGACTCAACTTTGACTGGATTAATAAAACATTAAAATTCAATTAAGCTTCACTTTGAAACGATTTAAGTCGGGTATTAGAAGTGTTTCGAACTTCGATTCGATTAAGCTTTAAATTGAATTGGGTACTGAATCGAATCAGAGTATTTACGAGGAATTAGAATTCGATGGCTGTGAATAAACTTGGCTAGATTTAACGATTACATTAGCAGTGGCAACCTTGGAGTTATTGTAACATGCAAAGTCTCATAATATAATTTTCCAAATTTAATAAGACAATAACATAAGATGGATACAATTAATTAACATTACTAAACTTAGAAAAATCAAGATGTACCTTTTTTTTTCCTATTTTTAAAATTTTTTAATGCATACAAAGATTAAGACAATTCAAACCCATAACAACCACAAGTCCAAGGATACAATTAAATTATTACAAGACTACTTCTACTTCAACAAATCTGCAGTGGTCTAATAAAATAGAAGCTTAACCGTATTTATGTGCTACCTTGAGGAGGCAAGTACAAAGTTCTTGTGGATTAGAAAACATTGCCATATGATCAGCACCTTTAATGGTCATCACCTCCTTCACCCCTCCATTGTTTTCAATCAACCACTGCTGAAATTCCTTCCTTATTGCTTCATCCTCATCACATTTGATAAAAACACGAGCTACCGATCCATATCCTTCGTCCGAGAACATATTTAATTTTGCCAAATCTTCCACAAATAGTGAACTTGGTCTTGCCAAAGCAAATGCTAGTTCCAAATCCTTCATCAAAATTATAATGTTGTAATTAAAATGATTTCTTTTTCAAACCCTTTATTTAAAAGATGATTAGATTAAAAGGCCTTTTAAAAACCCATTATTGAAAATTTGATCTTTCATCAATTTTTGATATGATTTTGATAAAAATATATATTTTTATTTTCTAACAAAAATAAACATTATTTTTAAGGGATATATGGAATGAATAAAAGTATTGTTGTCCAAAAAAGTTTATTTTTCAAGAAAAAGCATAGGAAATATTAGAATCACAAATTTTGAATTATTTGATGTTTTTTAATCAAGTATTTCTTATTTTTAAATTACATAAAGTAATTAAATTAAACCTGATAAGATAACAGAAAGATTTACTCATTTACCTCGATGGGGGATAGTTGATAGAGTTTTGTGGACAAGAACTTAGGACCAAAGAACATGGAAGTCAGAGGCTTTTGAGGACCACCGTAAGGTGTAAACTGGGTATCCAACCATGCGTCTCCCGGTGTCCTTCCCACGTACTATAAAATATTCAATTTAAAAAAGCCAAAAACAAGGAGAATTTGTGGTTACTATTCAACCAAAAAAAGAGGGGAAGAATCAAGAATGTCCCTATGTTATGCTTGATTTCCTTTTCCTTGTAAGAAGCACAACCTTAATTATCGTACAAATAAAAAAATCTTTGTACCCACCTTCAGAGGCAATTTGGATAAGCCATCAAACACCGACCATATATCAAGATTTACTTAAAGGATTAAGCTGATGGATATTGAAGGTTAATTATAAAATACCTGATCCAAGACATAAGAGGGCTGGTGCTGAGTGTCGGGCATGAAGGCGGGGTGAGGAAGACGGCGACTGACACTTTTGAGGAAATTTCTCCATGGCAACCGCCCGGGTGAAGGCTGAGGGCTGCTGACCGACTAGTATCACCCAGCTTCTCGATCGGAGCGCCGCCATCATCTCAACAAGGGCTGGCTGTACTCAATAGAATGAACCTCGTGGATGTCCTTCCTGTGAATGCCCGGGAAGCCGCCATTGTCCAGCACTCTGCGCGGTGGCCATATCAGCCACAGTGGCTACCTTGTACCAACACCAAAACCAGTGGCAAGCTCCGTGAACCAGAACGAAGTGTCTTCCTTGCTTCTGCTCCGCCGCCTCCATTTTTGTGTACGCTTGTAGTTGTTAATGAATGGATGCTAACCTTTATTTAGAGATGATTATGAAGTTCGTTTCTTTGACAGTAGAAAAGTCTAGACAGGTGGGTGTGTCACATCTGGCTTTTCATTTCACCTAAGATTGAAACCGAAAATCCGGCACATTCAAAGGGAGTTTTGAAAATTTTGAATTTAGATTATCACTTTTTGAAATTTTAAATCTCATGTGGTATAGTTTTTAATTTTAAATTTAAGTTTTAGTAAAAATAATTTATTATATTTTAACTAAAATATTTAGTTGAAAAAATAAATTTTAATTTTTAAAAAATGTGTGAAGGGCGGAGTTAGGCTTAAGGGGACAAATGCTCTCTTAAAAATTGGGGAAAAAGGGTTTATAGAAGGTTTCAATCGTTACCTTTTATTTGGAATATACGATACTTAACCGGAAGAATATTTATACCTCCTTCACCACATTTTCTGGATCTTTATAACCAAATGTATCCTAAATTCATGACAAATATTTCTATATCATTTGTATTTGTGCAAATTTTTTTAATGGGCGCAAATGTGAAAAGCCCAGCCGCCAGGCTCTAGTTCACGACCCCTTAGTCATTAACTTGACCAGTACACGTCCTTTTCTTTTATTTTTTTTGCAAAAAAACTTTTTTCCTTCTTTTTTTCTATTTGCAGGCCATTCTAATCCTTTGGATTAAAATATTTGCCAAAGGCTTGGCCTTTGGCCTACCATTTTTATTGGTTTCCAAAAGAGGGATACAAGTTTGCTTTAATCTGCACTTATTTTAATTCAACTATTCAAGCCTTTGGCCTACCATTTTTATTGATTTCCAAAAGAGGGGCACAAGTTTGTTGTAACCACTTATTTTAATTTTTTGAATTCACGGTCGGTTGAACTTCTACTGGCTTGCCAACAAGATAATTGATTTGATTTGATTCCATAACAGAATTATTGACTTATATTATACACATTAATGTCTTAAAAACCGAATTAGATCGATTGATGGATTAGACTGTAGATAAACCAAGTTTCCAATCCGTTCATCATTCGAAACCGATGAATAATCAAATTGGATCTGAGTCGTTTGAACTGACAATCAGATTGGTGAACCGCTCAGACCAGACAATTCCAATGAAACCGAGCAGTTCAAGCTCATCAACATTTCTTCTCATGGCCCACCTCCTTTTACTCCTATTTAGCCCAGCCCTATAACCCCTACCTCTTTTACCCACCTCAATATCCCAGCCCTTTCCTGCTTTAATTAAATATTTGGTTTCATTGTTCTTTCAATTGGAGGTGTGTTGAGAAGCTTCTAGCTACTACCAATGTGCGCTACACACGAGCAACGTGAGTCCATACCCTTCAAGTAGCTTCGGTCTCGGCCGCGGTGTCCGCATTACATCTTGAGAGTTAGAGGCACGATAGCAGTAGAGCAATAGAGCTGAGCGTTTCGAGATAAGGGCACGTAATTTATGACGAGGCGAGCTCGGTAGGTTACGAACGAGCAATCGGCTCGAACGAGCAGTTTAAAGAAACGGCTTGAGCTCATTGTTTCAGTTTTCCATATGACTGAACAGAACTAACATGACTCAAGCCAATCAGAGCATCTGAGTTTGTATTGTAATCGATCATGACTCGGTCAGTATACTTTTTAACTTTTGTAATCAATCTGATAACTAATCGTGATTAAGAAATAATTTTCTATGGGATTTGTTTTACCTTAGTTGATTTAGCGATTGATGTTAAAGTTGTTCAAAGCCCTCACTTGACATTTGTTTTAGAAAGCTACGGATTCTGTGAGAATTGAGCTGGCGGAAACGAACTGCTATTGAAATTATGATAGAGGTCAAAGCAGTAGAAATTGCGGAGTGAAGGAAATAAGATGCACGAAATCGTGAATAAGAAGCTTGTGATTGGTTTAATCGATTATACAAATAAAGAAATAATATATCCAATAATTTCTTAGAGTAAATCATTAGTAACAGGCGAACGCTGTTGGCGGGTATCTTTAGCTGTAGCGTGGTTAAGTTGGTGTGCTGCTCACATTAGAGATGCGCACGATTAATTTCAAGACCCATGCTTTACCCGCTGCGGGCCCGGAGATCGAATCACGCCGCCATGTCGAGCCAGGTCGGCCCCGAATTTTCATACCCGGCGGTGGCGGTGGCACTCCAGTGTTACCGCGGAAATGCAATTACAGCGGTCGGATCTTGACTCCTTGTTTCCTGCATGAAACCCCACCCCACGATCACCCTTGATGCCTTTGCCTTACCAGCGCCTAGATCTGTGGGTTAAGTCGATTACCGGTATCGAAAGGGGCCCCGATACCCAGGATTTGAGATTGGATTCTAGTTCATCATTTGAATTGATCGTATCGGTGGGTGGTGCATTTGCCCTCAATCTTTGCCTCGAGATCGACAAGCGGCATACAACTCATGGCCGCGTGAGCCTGCAAGAGTTTCCACAGGAGACCCCCGATGCCTCGTATTTGTGTCGGATGCTTTGTCACGTCGGGATCGGTAGATCATCTGGGTGGGTCATCTAAACGTCAGTATGTCGCTGTGTCACTTTGTAGGCACGCCTTGTATTATCGTATTTGGAACGTCACGAGTCGTCGACACCTTGACTATTGTGGGTCGCAATTTAAAAATGCAAAGCGGATCGGATTTAGATGCAGTCCCACGTAGTAGTGGGATTAAGCTATTTCCGGCCGTCTTCGTCATCGGTAGCACTCATAGCGACCGTGAGGATTCCGCGCGTTTGCCATCCATGTGTTTGGATCTAGAGCGAGGATCCATTACATGATATCAAAGACACATGAATTGGGCATTTCCTCGGTGCGCTGAGTCGGGATCGCCTGGGTGAAGACCCAATCGCGGTCGGAAGGCAGGTAGGCGGAGTACTCGTTCCGGCGACGGATGGGTCGCGGCGGCCGTAGGAGCACAGCCGGCCGGCCAGGAGCAGAGATTTATCAAACTGAAATTAAGGCTCTGGCTCGGCTCTCGTTTAGCCTCAATGAGCAGATGAGGCTTTTTATTAGAGGCAGGCGAGCAGAGTAAGAGCTGGCTCAGTTAAACCTTCTTGAGAGTTATTTGTCCATAGTGTAACCTTAATCATGATATGTATATAACCCTTCTCTTGTCTTCTTTGTTCCATAGTAATAGATTTTATGTTCTCTTCTATCAATAAACATGATGTTCATCCTCTACCATGTACTCTAACATGGTATCAAAGCTTCAAGATCCTTTAATGGAGTCAGTTTCTTCTTCTTTGCAATCAGCTCGAATTCCTACAACTCAGTCTTCCTCCATGGTTTTGCCTTCCACACTCGCACCAGTTGGAGTTCGACTCGATCGATCGAATTACATATTGTGGAGATCTCAAATCATACCAACTACCAAGGCCTATGGATTGGATCAAATTACATATTGCCTTTCTGAAAACATGCTTGCACATGTAATTCATTGTTCCACTTCCTCTGAAGTCTGGAAGTTATTGGAACAATTATTCTCCACTAAGTCTAAGGTTCGATTGCTGCATCTTCGTTTTCTCCTCCAAACCACGAAAAAGGGATCTCTAACTATTGAGGACTACATACTCAAAATGAAGTCACTGGCACATGAATTAATTAGTGTTGGACAGGTTATACCTGACGATGAAATTATGTTATATACTGAGATGACTAGGTCCTGAATATGAATCAATGGTAGTCAATCTCACATCAAAGGACTCTGTAACCTTACTTGAAGCTTAGTTCATGCTTCAGGCTCATGAACTTTGCTTAGAAAATTTCCACAGTGCCTCAGCACTTGATCTAACTGCTGCCAGTGCTCAAATTGATCTCAATCACACCAATTTTCACAACACCAATCAATCTTCCCTACACTATGTTTCACCGAGAGGCTCATTCTTTGGTTCACGAGGTTGCAATTGGCAAGGTAGAGCAAGCTTCAATGGAAGAGGATCACGCAATTCAAATCCAAGACTACTATGTCAAATATGTGGTCGTTCAGGACACTTAGCTCTAAAGTGTTATCATCGATTTAACTTGAGTTTTTCTGGCAACCAGCAAACTAACTTGCACGCAGGCTCTGCCACTCAAGCTCACATTGTATCTATTAACACTCAAGCTCACATTGCAACATCGAACTCCATTCAAGATGAGGCTTGGTATCTTGACTGTGGTGCTACTCATCACACCACACAGTCAACAATAACTAGGATCTCAGTTTTGCAGCAATGCTGGTTATGTACAAACATTAGTTTAGTATGGTTCTCCACTATCCATTACTCATGTTGGTCAGTCTCACATCTCCTCATTTAAACATCTTTATCTTCGGAATATACTTTTGGTGCCTGATATAAAAAAGATCCTCTTTAGCATATCCCAATTTACTCTCCACAACAATGTTATCATCGAGTTTGACTCTTCTCATTGTTATGTAAAGGACAAACTCACTAAATCTGAGTTTGAGGCTTTATGATCTTCTAGATCTAAATCTGAATATGAGGAACACATGATCTTGAATGCACACTAGTTTTACATGTCTAATATTTACCTACGTGATGGGAGATCGGAAGAGCTTTGTGTGATGCGGGGTAGTGACCACATTATAACCAATTGTGTGCGCCTGTGAACCGGTCGGATTATTAAGTAATATCTATTTTAACCCATCGTAAAAATAGAAATTACGGCAATACCTGCGTTAAGTACCCGTACTTTATAATATATTAAGTAAAGGCCCCGAAACTTAAATTAATCACTTTAATTAGCCTAACTTTTATTTGATAGCGCATAATTGGCATTTATTTAATATATTGTATATTTTGATTTTACTCAGACAATCGCATTTAAATTTATATATGTAGCTTTATAAGCATTAATGAATTGCCACTTTATGAAACTCATGAGTTTTTCTATCGAAACTTTATATACGTAACAATCTTGTCCATTAACCACGCTGATATAGAACCCAGCGATCGTCGTTACATGTTCGTAACTAGACCCATCAATGATCACAGCATATATCCAATGTAGCTAATGACAAAGATCAAGTGTGGATATCTAACATGGGAATTTCATGCAATGTGATCTCAACATGTACCTATTTCAAAGCGGTCCTCCCTTAAACTTTAGTGAGATCAAAAATATACAAAATCAAAGTGGATGGCGAATACTTTGCTGCGTTAAATAACCTTAAAATCCATAATATCCATAACAAAAGTATTTAAAAGCATCTAAAATACAAACTCCCGAAGCGACACATCTGAAACCACACCCATATGAGCAGTGTGCTCATGAAAGACCTTGGGTGGTAATCCCTTAGTCAGTGGATCTGCAATCATGGAGTTTGTCCCAATGTACTCTATAGATATAAGTCCACTCTGAACCTTTTCTTTGACAGTAGGAATTTGATGTCTATA
Organism: Tetrastigma voinierianum; assembly: GCA_016808115.1. Taxonomy (NCBI): domain Eukaryota; kingdom Viridiplantae; phylum Streptophyta; class Magnoliopsida; order Vitales; family Vitaceae; genus Tetrastigma; species Tetrastigma voinierianum. The sequence continues at coordinate 806,635 of JAEQBH010003626.1, forward strand.
AATTTTAGCTTACGTCGAGCTTACATTGTTGTTGGAATATAATACTGGCGATTTATTGTCGCAAAATAACTTAAGTGGTCTTTTCGATACCATCCATGTCTGGCGACCCAGTGACAAAATTTTTCGCGACCATATTACATGATTGGATGCCTCGCCAACAAACTTCTGAAAAACTCCATTGCCATGGTGGAAGAAGCTACGATAGGCGTTTAACACTCTTAGGAGATATAGCACCTCACAGCAGTAAGTAGATATATTAAGTAGATTTCATGCTATCTCGGCATCCGGCCAAAATCGAAGTCGGAATATCTAATGATCTCTGCTTGATCTAACTTTCGATAAGTGAGCATGTGTTCTTTTGTTCTCACGTAAGTACCTCGCTGACAACATTTGTATCCGATGATCATTCAGGATTGTAACTATCTGCCACAACCATTTTCCGACAAATATTAACATGATATCGGTTGTTTTCATGATGTATACCTGGGGCTTCTGTCTTGGCATTATGAGAATCTGTTGCATCTATAAATCTCAAAGAATTATTCTTGGGGCATTAGTACGGAGACTAAATTTTATCTCAGCAGTACGGGGTGTCACACAGTTTGCGATCATGCATCTGGCCTTTTAAATTTTCTCAAATATAAGCTCTTTTAGTGATTAACCCAGTATTCCAAGATCTATCCTGTAATATGCGTATACCCTAACAGCAAAGAAGCATGTGAGATCTTTCATCTCAGGAATTTCTTTGAGTAGAAATCTACTCTTAGTTTCATCTGACATGCCTATATTGTTGGTGGCAAACAGTATATCATCAACATACAAAACCAGGAAGATATGCTTACTCCCACTAAACTTATCGTATATCTAGGTCATCGACCATACTCATCTCAAAAACCATACAGTAAATAACTTGATGAAACTTGTAATACCATTGGCGAAGCTTGCTTAAGCGTGATGAATTCTTTAACTTGAACCAACCCTCTTTGCTTATCTGCAGACACAAAATTTTACGGTTTGCACGCTAGGTGTTTCATCAATGTCACCATTGAAATCACCGGTCTTAACATCCATCGTAAACTCAGGTCAAAGTCGCCCACTGAAGTGCCATTATTGTCACCAAAAGAGTCTTTCGATGGCTTAGGAGAAAGTCTCTTTATAATGATCTGCCTTTTATTGTATATAACCTTTGCGACAAAGGCAGGCTTTGTATCTCCTCCATAAACCACCTTTGAATCCCTCTTGGTTTTAAATATCCATTTGGCTTAATGGGTTTCACACTGCTCGACGATGGGACGAATCCCAAACGTCATTGTCCTTCATGGACTTGATCTCTTCATTCATGGCATCAATCCACTCTTGAGATTTAGAACTTTCCAGGGCTTGGCGGAAGTTGATTAGATCATCTCCATGGCATGATGTGAGCTCATGTTCTTTAAAATACAATGTAATCATTTGGCAATGCACTTCTCCTTTCTCTAGTGGATCTCCTTAATGGCGTAGGTTCTGGAGAGTGAGAGTTTGTTCTTTTAGACGGGAGGTTCTTAGATATTGTTTTATTTGGATACGCATCATGAAACGATATCGGGTATAGAACTTTGTCCAATCTGGAGATAAACGAGTACATGAGATCTCAGTGCATATATCTTTGTTGGCTGAAATCCTCTCGTTATCTCACCATCGTTTCATCCTGAAAGCGACATTTAATTACAGTGGAATTTAGTAGTAGGATCATAGAATTTGTAACCAGCGGATCTTTGAGTATCGATAAAATAGCGACTACTTAGTTCTTGAATCCATTCTTTTCATGTGCTGTAGGCCTTGCTTTACCAGACATCCCAATGTGTAAGGTCACTTTAAAATTAAGAGCTTCTTACCGAGTCCGAGTTCATAAAGGGTTTTACTTAGTTGCTTTAGTTGGTACTCTGTTGAGATATATCTTGCCGAGTCTTTAATGCTTCACATGAGTGATATTGACGAGTTAGAATGACTAATCATACTTCTTACCATGTCTTTGGAGTGTTACATTTAGCCTTTCGACAACACCATTCATGCTTGGAGAACACGGCATGGTGTGTTGTGGGACGATACCGCACTCCTCCCAGGAATTTGCTTGAATGGTGCGGACGTTGTTCACTGAGCCGTCGTACTTTCCATAGTATTCCTTTACCATGGTCGAGATCGACGTTTTTTAATCCTTTTATTGAGTTGATTTTCAGCCTTGACTTTGAGCAATTTGAACACTTCCAGTGATTGAGACTTTTCATGAATGAGATAAAGGTAGCTATAACGTGAAAAATCGTCTATAAAAGTGATAAAATATTGTTGGCCATTCCATGAAATCGTAGGAAATGACCCACAAATATCTGTATGTATCAGTTGTAAGACATCTGTAACCCTGTTGGCACCAAATCTCCTTGTGTTTGTTTGTTTTCCCTTTATGCAATTTGTGCAAATTTCAAAATCTGCCGTCAGGGAATCTAGAATCGTATGACCTGAGCCTTTCAATTCTCCTTTTGGAGATGTGACTAATCTCTTATGCCATATGGTAGGAATTCTCGTCGGTTAATTTCTTTTAACACCCTTGAGTGCTTAATTGCAAGGTTTCATGATATGAAAAGCGGTGTTATCTGACCATATAAAGGTTATCTACATAAGATAAAGAACCGGTACCAACGAATTTGATTACGAAAAAGACTAAATTTATTATTTCCAAAAGAACAAGTATAACGAGGAATTTGTCCGATAGCTGCAAATAGAAACCAAATTAGTCGAAGGGCTGGTCTGACATATGTCTCATTCAAATCGAATAAGTACTGATTTTAATAATAACCTAAATGTCCCGATTGCCTCGACTTGACCTTCTTGCCATCTTCTGAATGTATCTTTCCACCCGTCATTTGGCTTTGGCGGACTCGACGATACTGCATGGACCTGCGGTGAGTGGTTGCGAGAATCTATCCACCGAGGTGTGTTTGATGCCAGAAGTCAAATTAAGCTCTGAAACGAGCTAGATTAAAGTGTACCTTTCTTTGCGCGAAGCATGATAGTTGGTACATTGCTTCTTCTTGCTTCAACCTTTCTCTTCTTACACCTGATGTGAGATGGACTCGTTAAGACCGAGTCTCCTTTTAGCGAGTTGTAGCTCATAATAAATTGGCGAATTGTGTGGGGAAGAGATATCAGCAAATCATGGCTTAATCCTCCGAGAGAAATCAAGTTTATGTATAACTGAAGAAAGATGAGACATTTCCATAATGTACTCCCTAATGTTCCCATTACCTTTATATCTCATTGAGATGAGATTTGCAGTCATTGTTTGGACTTTTCATTCTTGTAAATACATTCTTAATTTCTTCTAGGAACTCTTTGGCTGTCTTTATCGTTTCAGATATTGTGCGGTCGAATGCTTACAGGAATGGCCTTCTTAATGATCATCAAATACATGCGATTTGACTACTCCGCACTTCCCGATACCCCTTTTTCATCGAGATGAACTTTGATAGTAAGAGATGCGGGAGAAGAAACCACTTGCATAGAGATCTGGAGATCCATGACAGAGAACTATTTGGGTTCTCATACCATGTCTTGAAGTTTGTGCCATTTAGCATAGGAATAGAATTAATGCGGCATTAATGTTAGAGCCGAGAGGAACAGTAGGCGAGATCGAGAGCAAATAAACAAGCGAAACAAACTCACATAAGATCTGAAAACCCGAAAAATAGAATTCAAGTAAAGGTAAACCCCATCTCAGAATATCGGACACTCTATTAATATTTTTATCTTTGGATAAAGAAAATATTAACTTGTAAGTGATATCTTGGTGTAGTAATCAAATCACGATCAGCAGAACATATCGAGATGATAAAATCTTCCTTTAGACGATTTATTATTCATATATAAAATAAATAATCATCATCGTTTATTACACGGTGTACATCTGATGTTAAATATTAATTTTCCTTTGGGCCAATTAATATTCACATAAGTTACAGGCACATAATCTTGTTATATTTTGAAATAAAATTAATTTGCACAAAAGTGGTCACTTTGGTGACATATTGTGTTAATTAGCTTATCTCAAAATATATATATAAACACATATTTAGATAAATTTTCGTAAATACAACATGCTTGATAACATATTTATATTTAAATCACTGCTTCATTCCTCAGTTGGCCTTGAATATTATTATTATTATTTTATCATGTACCTCTTCGAGGGTACGATGCTCATTGTCGTGCCACTCTTCGGGGAGTAACGTCACTTTGGTAATAGGTCTTCCACGCTTGAGGGCGTATTTCATGTACCCTTCGAGTGCCAGTGCTCATTGCCATTTCTGCTCATCTTCGGGAGGAACATCCTTTGAACCAATAGGTCTCACAGCTTGAGAGGCGTAGTTTAGACTCAATTACTGTTGTCCTTAGGGGACATGAATCCATGCTGTGTCCTTGAGGACCAGAATTCAAAGCTAGACATTCTGTTAGGGGATCGAGAAAAAAATATATTTTCGGCCCCAAAATAAAAAAAAAATCATTTTCTAACATATTCTCAACAATTCAACATGAAACCGCTTTGATACCAAATGAGAGATTTAAAAAATAATTATGTGAAAACCATCACACAAATAGGAACATTCATATTGAATGTAAGAATCAAAAATACAAGATTTGCGAGGCGATACTTGAATTATAACAAAATATTGAGATATTTGAATCAGAGTGCGAAACTTTATGATTTTAGGATGCGAATGCGAAGTCACGAGGCACTATGATCTTCAGGATCTAAGTCTAGTCCCGAGGCTTTATGATCTTCGGATCTACAGTTTTAAATGCAATATTTCTCTGACGATGGGAATCGAGAAGAAGAAAAACCTTGTGTGATCTGAGGGCCAGTAACCTGTTATAGTAGGTGTGTCGCCTTGCATGAGCAGGTCTCGATTGTTCGTAATTTCTATTTTAACCCATCATAAAATAGAAATTAACTATCTATTCATGCCCTTTGTAATATATTAATTAGACCCAGAAACTTAAAATTAATCACTTTAATTAGCCTAACTTTGTTGATAACCTATAATTCATATTTATTTAATATATCGACCCGTATTTTCGATTTTACTCAAGCAGCTTCAACATCGAGTCAAGTTACGGCCGACAGAAAATTTGCAGAGACTCGATAGCACGTCCTACGAACTTTACCGGTTTCTTACGTTTGCTTATCTTAACTACAGTCAGCCTACCTATGGCATAATAGGTTGGGTCATCCCCACCTCCATGTACTTCGCACAGTCTTGCATAGTTTAAATGTACCTATGCTATCTCTAAAACAAGATTTCTTTTGTGAACCTTGTCAATATGGAAAATTACATCACATCACTTTTCTTCACCACACCACTCGAACCATATTTACTAAACTTGTGCATTTAGACTTGGCTGGGGTCCCTCCCCCGCTCTATAGCTCTCGATAGTATCGGTACTGATAGTTTTGTTGATGATTTCACGGTATGTGGGTGTATCCACTTAGCCTCGAAGTCAAAGTAACCCGCTATTGCCGTTTCATTAAGATGGTGGCGTCCCGACTAGATATAAAGCTGAATGTCTCTAAGCGATTTTGGGAGGTGAATATGAGACGGATGCCTTCTCTTCTTCGAGAGCATGGCATTCGCGGTGAGCGCCTTGTCCCACACCCGTCACCAAACGGGGAAGGTTGAGAGGATCATAAGGCTGAGAAAATTCGATTTTAAAAAAGGGTAAAAGTGGTCATTTCGGTAAAAATTCAAAAAAAATTCTAGATCTCGGATGATGAAAGCCGGACTTACTTAGTTGGAATCGTCTCATAGGAAATCTAGCTGATCGAATTTTGTCGGGTGAGGCGATTCAATTTCACGTTTTTGAGGAATATGGGATGTAGGTAAAAGCAAACATGAAAAGACATGTGATGTGACAAAATTATTTTTCGTGTCTTATGTGACACTTTATGTTGCATGATTAGTGATAGGATGAGATGAATGACAGAGATTAGGCGGTGAAATCCAGACGCAAAGACGAATGGGAATTATATGAAAATGTTTAAATGAATAAAGACAAAAGCGGAAATAGTTTTCTTCTCGAAGAAAGAGAAAATCGCGATGAAATTGGTACGAGTTAGTTTTAGAGAGAGAGAGAGAGAGCTCATTCTCTCTAGATTTCCCTATGTTCAGACCGTTGGTTCGTTTAGGACCCGAGTAAGGCGTTACACTTGACGGATTTACGTGTGGGCCCAGCCAGGAGTTTAGTCAGGTTAGACAACTCGAGAGGTAGGATCTTCCTACTTGGTTTATTAACTGTTGGGGTCATTTTATGGATGGGGATTTGTTGAGGCTGAGGCCGTGTTATCGATCTCAAAAAGCTTTGAATCGAGGTGAAGAAATCCTTGTGTGTGGGCGAGTGAGCGATTCTGACAGGGTTTCAGTGTTCATGTGATTTAATTATTGATTTTTGTGTTGTTGGTGATTCAAAATAAATTTCTTGTATTTTAATTAGCCCGTGGCTAATTTTGGTGTTATTGATGTGAATTTAACATGAATTGTGTGAATGAATTATGTTAATATATACATGTTTATATATTAGCATGAGTTGTTGGGATTGGCATAATGTTCCGTATACCTTTGGGGCACCTGGGAATATTAGGAGTGAGTGCATGACATGAAAGAAATTAAAAGGAAAATATTGTGAAAATTTCGACGGAAGAGAGATTTTTCAGAAGAATTGTGTTGGGAGATTGTCCAAGCCAAATTCACGTTGGAGGGCATAATTATTTGGAGGATTATCAGCGGTCGCCTCGGAGGGTTGTCGATAAATTTGCGAAACTACGGTAGTAAGTTTTGAGCAAAAAACTTTTTGTTTTGAAAGCTGATATTTTATTCGCATTTAGGCTTTGGCGTGGCGAGGGAGTCGGTGGGGGCTGAGGCGTGGGATTGGGCATGTGAGCGTTGGTATGATCATGTATTTGCTTTGATGTGTTTGTTTTCCATGACATGTTCACTTAGGTGGGGAGTAACCCATGTAGGAAATTATCACTACTGGGCTTTGCTCACCTTGTCGAGGATCAACGTGGTACAGGGTATACGGGGAAGATGGCGCTCAGAGGCGCGTTTAGAAGAAAGTCAGGTTGTGACTTTGGTATAGACTTTTGTATAACATGTATTAGAAATTGTACATTTTAATATATGTTGAATTAAGAGTAGGGATGGCATCAGATCGGATTTGGATCGGATTTTTCAAAATCCATATCCGATCCTAAATAAAAATAATATATCCATATCCATATCCATATACTACGGATAAAAAAAATCTAAATCCATATCTATCCGCCAGTTTGGATATTCTCCACGGATATCGACGGGATTTATCCATGCATTTCTTAGAGACATATTTTGCTAACCTATGACACCGGTTATAACTTCATGATTCATAAATTTAGGAATATAAACCAAAGTCTAAAGTTAATAAAATATCACAAATCAAAATATTTGTATCAAGTGACAAATTCAAAATGTTTAACATCTTAAACAAAGTTTCAACAAAGTTTGGTAGACTTCATCTTCGCAAAGTTGATGAGAAATATTTGTCATCGATCACGTGTAATCTCGGATCCCACAATTATAAAAAAATAATATAATATTTGAATACTTAAATTGCAATATGAATTAAAAATTTATTAGTTATAAAAGTTAATACCTTCATCATGCACGTGAATATCTTAACTTCATAAATTGATGCGTAACCATGCGAAGCAATTCAAGTCGTCTTTTCAGAAAAATATATAAAAACAATAATAGTAAATTTTACAAAACCTATTATGAATTCTAGGTAAAAAAAAAAAATCAATGAAATAAATTTACCATCACATGTTTCACTTCACTCCCTGACCCGACTTTTTGAGCACACACTAAATGCTTCTATCATCTTTGGATGAAGTCGATTACGATGAGGGCTCACTAATCTCATAGAGGCCCCGAGATCACGGACTCTCAAAACAGCAGTGAATCTACTGGAATCGCTAATATGTCTCTTGCAATAGTTTGACAGGGATACTTTACCGTTCGACTTCCACCATAATAAAAAATATCGGCCCCGAGAATTATCGAATGAAACATCTTCCCTCCAGTAGTGGTCAATTAGATTCTTGAAACTATGGGTTTTATTAGTCTTCATCTTTTCACAAACAAGCGATATAAATCACTTGTCGATGGTTATTGAACTTTCCTTTTGGGTTAGTGGCCAGTTCCATGCTATGAGATTACGTATCCAGTCTCTTTATACATTCTAGTATAATATTCCTCCATGACTCATAACAAAGTCGTTTAATGTTGCTAATTTGTTCACTAAAGTCATTTGGATAAACCAAAGGAAAGTAAAAATTGAAGCAAAGTCATCTTATACCTAGGGTCCAATACTGCAGCAACACCCATCAATTTATGGATCACATTCCAATATGCATCAAATTTTGCAACCATACTCTTTGCCATTGTACTAATTACTACATTGGAGGACATGAGCCATTCATTCAATGTCATTTTAATCTACAAAATCACGGGAAAAAACATATTGGTAATTAGGATATCTTGTCCGAAAATAACTCGTGTCAATAGAACAACTCCATTATCATGAAACATCTTTTGTAATCTCCATTTTGCTTCGCTGAAGCCTGTGAAGCACATGGTGTGACTCGAAGCAACGTCCCGAGAGCCATTTTATATGTGAGTTTAAGCGATAGATAAGTGGAGTTCCACCTTGTTGGACAATCGAGCCGATCTTCTAGTACAGGAACTTTTCGTTTGTCGACAAACATCCTCAAACCTTTCTATTCTTTTCGATCTTGTCGAAAAACTTCGCTGTCGACATTATCAGTAGCATGTGATCACATCTAAACCAATCCTAACAATAAGGTTCAAGATATGTACAACACAAATATGAAGTAAAGGCAGGTCATTGATAAGCAATCGACACTTTCGATTTTTTCTTTTATCTTACCAATCATCACGTCATTAGTAGAGCAATTATCCGCGTAATAGCGAGATAACCTTGAGTCCACATTCCACGACAGCATCTATCAAGCACCTCTGTTAGCACATCACTTGTATGAGACGAGGGACATAAATAAACTGAAAAATAACAAAATTATCAATTAAGTAATGATGAATAAAAAAATTATACTTAATTTAAGAAGAACATGTTAATTTCTGACATACCTCGAGGATTATACTATGTAATGTCAAGATTTATCAATGAAATGTGCTGTAATAGACTTATGAAACCCCTTTTTAGTTCTTAGAAGTCCACATGGATTTATAATAGCAACTCTACTATCATTGTTCTCGATCAACTTCATGACTTTATCCTCTCTTCCTAGTAAATGTTATTCGAGAATGTAGCTGCTTCCACGTATTACGCTGAGGACATGAAAAGAGGTTGAATGGTAGTTGTGAAATCTCTAAATCCTTTATGCTCCACCATCGAAAGAGGATAGTCATGGAGAATAATCATCTTTGCTAATTTCTCTATTCCTTGTTTTTCATTAAATGCACAAGAATTAACATTTCTATAAATCGGTTTTCATCATTTGCCTTATGTCACCCCAGTTTGCTTTCTTCTAGGACACCTATCAAAATGTTGCTTGAATGCAGCGTGCAACGGATGATTTACCAGCGAAAAGCTTAACTGATAATTGTGGGCCTTCTCTTCATTATTAACAACCCGGATGAGTAAAGTGTTTCCACATAGGACTTGAAAGTCTTACCATCTTTTCCTTGTTTGGATTCACAATCAGCCAGTGCTTGATTGAGTGGAGAAGTCACGGGTTTCCTCCCGATTGGGTGATTCTTGTGTGCTAGCAACACCTCTTAGCTGATACTGGTGTGAATGTGCCATATTCTATACGAAAAGAGACCACGATCAAATATAGCTTAGATGCCTTAGTGTATCACTATTCTAAATAAAAATTTACGTACTGTTCAAAATAAAAAAATTATGAAGCCATATAGCCACGATCATTAAAGTAATCTATTTATCTTTAATGCCCATGCACCTTTGGAAGCTGATAATAGTTGACTAACATGTCGTATTCAGTGATAAGAATTTTCTAGAACTATAATGGTTCATGCAAAATACGAGTAAACATATCAAATTTGTCAAATACCGCTAATTAAACCCCTGATGGCGGGACTAAAATAAAATTCAAAGGAAAATAACAAAATTAAAAATTACCTAATAAATCGCAAGCCTGAACGAGAATTTACGATCGATTTTCACGAGCGAGAAAAATTAAAGGAAGAACAAGAGGCAGTCCATTCACGTCGATCTTCATGAACAAAAAAAGCTCTCCATACATTGCAGAGAGGAGAGCATGAAGAGTTGTAGAGGGGTCAACACGCGACATACGAGGAGCAGAAGAGTCGAAGAGCGTGACTAGTAAGGAGACCAGGGTGTAAGAAGAAGGTAGCCGCGATGCGTGAAGGAGAGGAGATGAAGAGGAGAAAGGCACGAAGGAGGGAAGATGAGAAGGCCTTTAATTCCTTAATTCAATAATTGGGTTCTGCATTTTGTGTGAAAAATAAGCGTGATAGTGTTATGGGCTTTTGGGCTAAATGGAATTTTGGGCTTTTGGGCTTTTAAATGAATCATAGTAGGTTAGGGCTTTTAAATGAGGATTATACTAGGTTATGGTTTTTATGATGATTGATTAGGGTCTTTAGTGTTATAGTTAAAAACTTAAAATTTACAGTATTAGGGATTAAAATTTGTGGTATTAGATTAAGATTTATACTTGACAGTATTAGAGTTAGGGTTAGTGATGTTTGATTAGGATTTTAAGTGTTAAATTAAAATTTAGAATATTGAGGTAGAATTTGTGGTGTTGCGTTGGGTTAGGGATTTAGGGGCCCAAAAATCAGCGAATTTGAGAAAGATCTTGTTGTCAGGGCTTTCCTACGCTCGAGGGAGGTGTCGACTAAATGCCATGACCGAGATAGGCGGTCGTTAAGCATTGTCGTCGGTACTGAAACACAAAAGAGTTTGAGTCACATAAGTTTTAATTCTTATCGACGGGAGGGCTTCTTGTTATCGGCGTATCGAGTCACGGGTGATTCCCGAAAATGGCTAAGCTCGAGCATCTTTGAAGAGATATGTCCGATCCGCATTTGGGAAGGATAATGAAAGGCCGTGGATCGAGTATGGCTGCCATGGGGCTTATCGACAAATTAGGGTTTATTGGTGTTATAGGTTTAGGATTTCGCGTGACGTAAGAAGTTAGGGTTTACAATGTTAGCATGTACGTTAGGGTTTACAAATTACAATTAGGACTAGATTATAATTTATAATGTTATTATTGTTAGGTTTGGGGTTTACATTATTATATTTTTAGTATTCATTATAACTTTACTAATTAGGAATCTAGGATTTTAAAAAAACCAGTCAATTAAATATTTAGTGTGTGTGAGATCATATCATATTATATAGTGTTATTACAAATTACAATTAATTCATATTATATAAAAAAAAAGCCATACCTATATTGACAATTATAAATTTATAATGTATATAATTTATTAATGGCAGATAATTGTCAATTACATAATTACCCTTAGACTATATTATATATATATATATATATATATATATATATATATATATATATATATATATATATATATATATATATATATATATATATATATATATATGTATATATGTGTGTGTGTGTGTTTGTATCGGGTAGAATCAGATCGGATATAATTGGATCGGATCGGATATCCATAACGTTCGATTTGAGATCGAATCTGGGTTTCGGATCGGATCGCTAAATCCCATATCAATCCATATCCATTCAAAATCGGATTTATCCCATATCCATATCCATTATCCGATTGACGGATTTTCTTGTTTGTCGGATCGAGGATCGGGGTCGGAAATCCACGGATACGGACACATTTGCCATCTCTAATTGATTTATTAACTCTTAAACTATGGTAATATAGTTGATGTATTTTGTAAGTATTGATGCGGGGACTGAGTGGCTGATTATTTTTACTCGCATGTGGACCGTTGGTCGTGTAAAAGTTGTTTGGGATAGGTTGTATATGGGTAGAGCTCACAGTACAAAAGGAGATACGCGGGTGCAAGAAAAATGAGTGGTGTCGGGTTGGAGCATCCACGAGCTATTGGAGTTGACGGGTTGTCAATGAGACACCCCGGTTTTGGGGCGTCACAGAGGAAGCATGGGAGTATTGTTGATATGGGTCTCACTCTGTTGGCCAAGGCCTCCATGGATCTCAAGTGCGGGTGGGGAGGCCTTCCTGCAGCTATATCTTCTTAATCCACCTGCCCCTTTGTTTTAAATCTAGAGTCACCTTATGAAACCGGATCTTTTATCCAACCTCCCCAAGTGCCATAACCTTCTTCGCATTTGGTTGTGCTTGTTATCCATACCTCGATCATACGGTCGCCATAAGTTCCATTTTTCGGGGACACCGCTGTGTTTTCTTGGCTATAGCCACTTATCACAAGGTCCTGAAATGCCTCCATTCCCTCAGAGACGTGTTTACATTCGGATCTGTTACCTTTGATGAGACGATTTCCACACATCCACTTCACTTTTTCACTATTTCTTCCACTTCCCCAAAGTTCTCCTCTCCTCCACCTATTTTGCATCCTTTTCCTCTCCCTTCTCCTTCAAAACCCCTTTCATAAGCGATTGGTCTCCGCTAACCGCTTCCCTAATCTGATTTTTCTCCCTAAGCCTTCCCTCTCCCACCTTACGTCACGCCCGAATTCTCGGTCAGGCCGAATGGCGGATCGAGCAGAGGTTCGAGTGCGAGACCATAAGCGGGACTCTTTTGCTTTCATCGGGGCGTTGGTATATCAGTCTTATCACTATATCAACATATCACTTCTCAAAGTCGAAAATAAAACTACTTAGTAGTGGTGTTTGATGTCACATATCACGATGCGAGTCCCGTTTACATGTTCGAAAACAATACATTTACATTCTTGATCGAGGCCATGAAAACTTCTGTTGATGAACCCTTCTTCGATGGCGACCAGTGAGTCACGAAGATCAGCATCTCCTTCTTACGTACCTACACGGTTAAAAACGTCTTCAAGCTTTACAGCTTAGTGGGAAACATATGTAGTATGCATATACACATTTATATTCGACATATAACAATAACGGATATCAAAATTTCCATGCGTTATATAATGTGGACTTATCTGATGCCCATGCTTATATGAGACTTATGTCCAGTAGATTCTGAGCTTATTCTTATTCGGGAACTTATGCTTATAAGCAGGACTTATGTTTATTGGATCTCCGTAGGAGTTACGGGAGCTTATTACTTGTTCTGGATCTCAGGTAGAGGTTACATGGCTTATCCTTGGTCGAGAGGTACCGTGAGTCTTCTGAGATCGAACGATACACATTTGTTTACTCTTATTCCTTCTTATGGTTATTATCATATAACTATGGGAATACTGAATTGATCTTAATAAATGAAGTGAGACCATGACCTGATAAGTATCAGAAGATACTATCTGTCTTGAATCTTGTAACCTGAAACGAAGTCTTAGAAGCACTAGCTCGAGCAGGGAGTGCGATGAGTGCTACAGGAGTCTGAAGCCTTATCAGGAATAAGTGTCGTAGCAGCAGCGGGAGTCTTGAAGCTTACTAACCAAGAATAGAATCTTGAGTAACAGCGGGAGTGTCGTGTCATTTAATACGGTCTTAGGCATTCTGATTATATGTGATGAAGCTTCACATCTTATCCCAGCAGGGCATGAACTTTGCCCCGGAATTTGAACTTATGCTTCTCGGCTAGGTACGGGACATTTTCACTTGCTTCTTTCTTATCTTAACCCAGTTAATCATTTATTAGAGTTAAAATTACTCTGGGTAATAAATTATAAGCAATTATGCAAAAATACCAAAAACAGGGGTTGTAGGAACTAGTGGTACCGGTACCACTCTAATTGATGATCTGGAATGGAGTCCGGTTCACGGAGGGGCGATGCGGAGTGCAGCTTTGGGTGAGTAGGTGTGGTGCTCTTTGCATCGAGGGTGCAGTGCTAGCCCGAGTGCGGGTATCGGTCTCCGTTTACCAGTAGCGAGAATTCACCATTTCTTCACGCACTTTTCTTCCATAATTCTCTTACATTCCATCCTTCGCAAAAGCGCATGGAATCCTCGAACAAGCTCCGCCCAGCGCTCTTAGTGTGAGGCTCCCGAGGTTCTTCCCAGGATTTACCCGACTCAACAAAACCTTGGAATTGTGAAGGATTCCATATCTAATTATTATCAACTAAGGTTTTCAACCCGACTTCCCTTAAATACAGAGTTAGGATGTATTCACCAACAAAACCACCAGAAAGGGAACCAATTAATGTCCCGAGAGGAAGCACTGTAATCCAAGTACCAGTATAGTTTTTTATGCAAATCTTACTTCCATACTCAAATTCCATACCAAACTCCAAATATCCATACCTTTGCTTGATCTCTCTCTTTCTTCCTCTTCTTCTCCTTCCTCTTCCTCTTCTTCCCGTAAGCCCTCTTGTTTGGAGACCAAAAATGAGTTATTTTTGGTCTCCCTTCCCTATTTATAGTTAAAGTTTCTCTTAATTGCCTTTTTAGTCCTCCTTCTTTCTCTTATTTCCACTACCACTTAAGTTATTTCCACTTTGACCTCTAGTCTTATCAAGTTATAAATTTTTATGCCCCCTTTTGACAAATTACACTTTTGTCCTTATGTCTTGGACAATTTCCGGGTTTCTAATTTTCCATGTTTTCGCAATTACGAAAAATTCAATCTATGCCTGCAAAATACCCTAAACACGTTGAAAACGACTAGGGTATATTTCGAGGTGTTACACCTTCCATGCTTCACCCTAGCCCTTCTCTCCCACTATTTAGGTTCCATTTCTCCCCCCTTCCCCATCACCCACTCTCCTTCTTTCCTTTGCTCCTCATTGCTCTCGTCATCCCATGCCAACGAGGGCTAAGTTCGCCATTGTCAAACCTCGAGCTTACATCTCTTCTTATCCCTCTTCTTCTCTTGACCCAACCTCTGTCTCGGTTGCTTTTTCTGACTCTCGTTGGAAATCTGCCATGGAACAGGAATTTTCAACCCTTCTCGACAATCACACATGGGAGCTTGTTCCTCATACTCCAAATCAGCTTGTTATCAATAACAAGTGGATTTTGCGTGTCAAGTATAATGCTGATGGCTCCTTAGATCGCTATAAGGCTCGCTTGGTAGCCAAGGGATTTCAACAGGTTCTAGGCATTGACTACTTTGATACCTTCTCTCCGATTGTTAACCCTCTACTATTTGCATCATTTTCTACCCCGGTCGCATTACAATAATCGCTCCATTCAAAGATATTGATGTCAATAACGCTTTTTTTGAATGGTGATCTCCATGAAACCGTCTCATGGCACAAACAAAAGGCTATGTTGATGCTCAAGCCCGAATTTACATGTTTTTCTCTGCATAAGGCATTATATGGTCTCAAACAGTTCCCAGAAAGTGTCAAGACCTTAACTTCCTGCAATGTGGACCGGCACTAGGGAATGGGAAGGCATAAGGCCACCGAAACCCGTAGCAAGCCTTATTGAAATATTCATGCCGACTATCATACGATCACCTGCCTATATATATCCATATGCATATTTATAATATGCCTGGGATGTCAAACATCACAGGAGAAATAAAGTCCCGATCCCACATACACCGGTTATCATACACAAATGAACGTAATTATCTCGAATTACAAACATACTAATATTCCAAAGTACCAAGGACACCTAGATTAAATAGACAAAGATTACTATCATAATAGTGACATGTAACCGCCGTGAAGGAAAGAATTCGGCGGGTTCTCAAGGATCTGAAGAAGGAGGACTGACAGTACCTGAAAAATAAATTAAGACTGTCAGTCTCGAGAGTGAGTTAAGATCACATAATTTATACCGTATCCACAACCAAAATGCTATACATACTTATAGTAATTCATAATATGAACATGGAAATGAAAATTATATTAATAAGAAAATTCACATAATCATGTATACGCACATAGCATGGGCCATGTCATAACACAAATATTACTCAATCGAGACATTAGTAGGACCCTATTCCTAATACTATAAGCCCTACTACTCTTCCAAATCCAATGAGACTGGCGCCCCGAGAGAATGCTCGACCAGGGTCCTTAACTCCAGTCGACACTTAATCCAATAATCTATAGCTGGCGCCCCGAGAGAATGCTCAACCAGGGTCCTTACCTCCAGCAACTAACATATCATAATCCATAGCCGGTGCCCCGAGAGTAACGCTCAACCAGGGACCTTACCTCCGGCATCCCGAGAGAGGCCAACCAGGAACTCATGTCCATAACCATAAACCTATAACATAACTGATCAATAACGGCGCACCCTGGCCCCGACATAACCCATTAGGTGGTATGTCCCGCTTATAGTTCCCATTACAATATTTCAAATACAATGCACAAAGAATATCACACCCAACAATACACACTCACATCCATCATCATGACAAATTCATATGCGTATATATTTCATATCAAACTAAATAATTTAATTACCATAGTAAATACAATTCCAATAGTAATAATCATGTCGTGATGATGGGTGTAGCCGCACGCTTATAAATGCTATGCAATGCATGCAGATGATGTGTCATAAACTATATGCGGATATCAACTCACGTAAGAATCGGGTCTCGCAGCCGCTCTCTACGCCTCAGCCGCCCGGGCGAGGCCGCCGGACAATCTAGAATAGAAAGACATAATCAATATCAAGATTGAGGTTTAAGCTTAACTCTAGACTCGACTAGACAATTCACATGCTAGACCGATATAGCACATCTAAATTCTAATGTACCGCGTAACCTCCCCTAAAACTCGAATTTAACTCCCGTGAAACCAGCCCCGTAACCTCGCTAAATAACATTTCCAATATACACAGTAAATCAAACACCGAGTCGGGCCACACAACTACAATTTTATTGCCCGACTCGTCCCAATCCATCAAATCAACAATTGTATTCGCAATATACACAATCAACCTTACTAACTACTTCGGATCATACAATACAAGTAACTAATTCAACGTAGTCCGAAATACAGTGGACATATTCAACATACATTATTGAACAATTAAAATCGATTATCGGACAATTACACGATTAGAGTTCTACACGCTGGGTATAGATTCTTTACCAAGCTCGAATCGCGAAACTGATCACACCGGGCCTGAACTACTTCCGAATCCGGGACGAAAGTTCTCGTCTCGGCACGCTCTCGAGAACCGCTTTCGCCGACGGTGGCCGGAAAATTTGAGGGTTGCCGGAATTTGATTCCAAGGACACCCACGCGAAGCCCAAAGCTCAAGGGACCCGAAAAGGTGATCGTTGGCTGAGGGATCACCGGAGTGGCCGGATCGGGCCCGACAAATCCTCAACTCCGGCGAGCTCCACCCTTCGCTTCACCTAAGAAACGATCTTGGAATGTCGATAAAGGGTGGATCCTTAAGTTTTGGGGCGAGGAGTTCAGACTGTGTCTGCTTGGGGCGAAGGTGGTCGGAATACGAATACCGGGGCGGCAAAGAAGGGGCGAGGAGAGAGTCATGGTGTGATTCCGGCTGAGACGGTAGCTTCAGCGGAACTCAAGCAATACAAGGGTGGCTGAGATGGGATTCACCTCTTCCCGTGCCTGACGGCCGTATCAAGGCCGGAATCGGCTGAATGGCGCCGGTGGGGGTGGCGCGCCGAGAGGTGTCGGGGAGAGAGAGAGAAGGTGGAGGTCGAGATGGCACCTGGGCAAAGCTGCCAAATCTCCTTTTTCCCAAACTTAACCCATACAATTAAGTCCCTAATTGCACTGATCAGACTTTATCTAATTAAATCCCAACAATAATATAAAATGTATATATATATCACAATTAATAATGCATAATGATAATTATTTAGGTAATTTGTAGGGTCAAAATAACATATTATGTCCCAAATAACTCTTTAGGATTAATAAATATATACCTACGAAAATTGAATTTAATAATTCAATTTAAAACACATCAATTAAAATTACGGGTATCATATTCTCTCCCTTAAGAAAATTCATTCCCTGAATTTACGAATAAGAAATATACTCATCACCGGAACAAGTAATGGGTATGACCGTCAGAGATCTCTTGCTCGGATTCCCAAGTGCACTCTTCAGTCGAATGATTCTGCCATAGGACCTTGACCATCGGAATGACTTTCGATCGGAGTTGGCGAACCTGAGTATCCATAATAGCTACAGGTCGCTCCTCATACGATAAATCCTCACTGACCTCTACTTCTTGGGCCTGTAGCACATGTGAAGGATCGGACACATATTTCCTCAGCATAGATATATGAAAGACCGGATGAACATTGGCGAAATTAGGTGGTAACTCCAGTCGGTAGGCTACATCCCCAACTCTATCCATTAACTTTTAAATGAATCCACGTAGCGAGGTGCTAATTTCCTTCTACCAAATCTCATCGTACGCCGCGGACGGAAACCTTCGTGAATACATACTCACCTACACCAAACTCCACATGTTTCCTGGGTCCGTATAGCTCTTCCGTTTCGCCGAAAGTCGGGTCCTCAACCGTCTCGAATGATAGGAATCTTGTGAAGTGATTTGAACCAATTCGACTCCGCTAATTTCCTTTCACCAACTTCTTCCCAAAGAAACTCGGCCATCTACACTTCCCCGCCATACAAATGCCTCGTAAGGGGCGCTAAGCATACCGATACTAGCATGATAACTATTGTTGTACGCGAACTCCACCAAAGGTAAATGCCAACCTATCGCCTCCAAAATCCATTACGCACATCCCAACATGTCTTCCAATGTCTCGAATAGTCTTCGTGATCGGCCCATCCGTCTCGAGGGTGAAAAGTCGTATAAAGTCCAATCGAGTACCAAGTCTCTCATGAAGCCTCGCCAAAAACCTAGAAGTGAACTCGGGGCCCTCCCTGGTCAGACACAATAGAAACCTGGAATCCCATGAAGATCAACAATCCTCTCAATATACACCCTAGCATACCCGGGTTTTAAAAAAGTCAGTTTTCATTGTGCAAGAAGTGTGTCGACTTAGTCATTCGGCCGACTATCACCCAAATGGAATCATACCGGGTTCGAGGTAACCTACCACAAAGTCCATGGTATTCCCTCCCATTTCCACTCGGAATGGGAGTGACAACAACCTAAACGGCTTCGACATGCTCAAGTTTGACCTCACAAGAAGTCAAACACTTGATACAAACTCCGGCTTACATCCTTCTTCATACCACTCACCAGTTACCCTTAAGAGTCCGGATACATCAAGTGGAACCGGGATGAATAATCGAAGTCAAAGTGGTGAGCCTTCCATAATCTCTCTTCTAAGTCCATCAGGGACGTACAACCTAGTACCCAATCCCAACGTGCCATCATCCCCAATCACAAAACATTTGCTCGACCGAATCCTCATCCATAATCTTCATCAACCTGTGGGTCTCAGACCGAAATGACCCACCTGTCCATCGAATCGATTTGACTTCGAACAAAGCAAAGTGCTCCGTGACTCCAACACCTCTACCAGAAACCCTCGATCATACAATTCATACAACTCCTAGTTAATCGTCGCTTCTCTCGTACCATCGTATGGATCATCGATGATTTCCTAATTAAAGCATCCGCCACCACATTACTTGCTCGGGTGATAATGAATCGTAAGTAATCATAGTCTTTGCCAACTCCACCCATCTTCTCTGCCTCAAATTTAGCCTCTCACGAAAAAAATATATTTTAAACTCTTAGATCCGTGAAGATTCACACTGCCTCGCCATACGTAATGTTCCATCTTCAATGCAAAATCACGCCCGCCATCTCCAAGTCATGAGTGGTAATTCTCGTCGTGCCTCTCTCAACATTTTAGAAGCATAAGCAATCACCTTACCGTGTCGCATCAATACACACCCTAATCCGACTGAAGGCCACAATATGACCGTATAACCTCCCACTGGTTGTACGCCAACACTGGAGCAGAGGTCAAACAATCCTTCAGCTTCTGAAAACTCGCCTCACAAGCCTCTGTCCACTGAAACTTCACATTCTTCTGGGTTAACCGTGTCAAGGGTGCAGCGATCCTCGAAAAATCCTGCACGAAACGGCGATAATAACCGGCTAAACCCAGAAACTGAACCTCGCCACCGCTCTCGCCAATCCATCATCAGCTCTCTATCTTCGATCCACTTCAATACCTTTCCTCGATACTACATGTCCCAAGAAGGTTACACTATCCACCAAAAATTCACACTTGGAGAACGGCATAATTGTCGCTCCCCAAAGTCTCGCAATACTATCCTTAAATGCTCTACATGCTCCCTCCCCTCACTCCGAGAATATACTAAGATATCATCAATGAACACAATTACAAAGCTTATCCAGAAGGGTTTGAACACTCGCTCATCAAATCCATAAAGGTCGCCAGCATTAGTGAGTCCAAAAGATATCACTAGGAACTCATAATGGCCGCATTCTCGTCCCTTTCACGCCGTCTTCGAACATCCTCATATGTCTATTCTCACCGAGCAATATCCCGACCATAGATCAATCTTAGAAAACATGATGCACTCCCTAAGCCGATCAAACAAGTCATCTATTCGGAGCTGATATTTATTAATGTGATTGTCGCTTTGTTCAAATTGCCCTAGCCTATACATAGCCGCACATCTTCTTACAACAAGACAGAGTGACCCCAGTGGAGAAGTACTAGGCCCGACAAACCTTTGTCTAACAAATCTCAGAATCGCCTCCTTCGCCTCCTTCAACTCGTTGTGCCATCCTATATGTGCAAGGAGATGTATCGTGTCCTGCATAACATCAATGCAAAATTCTATCTCCCGTCAGTGGCAACCCCGGGCAACTCCTCCGGGAAAACATCAGAAATTCACAAGCGACAGTGATGTCATCAACTTTTACCTCATTCACGCCGCGGTCTCCTTTACAAGAGCCGATAACCTCGCACCCCTACAAGAACATCCGCCTAGCCGTACGGTTGAAATTAAATTAGAAGGGTCAGATCGCCACCACTAAACCCAAACTCTGAATCCCCTGGAATCCGAAAAATCACTTGTTTCTTCTGCTAATCCAGGAGGCGAGTGCTCGCCAACCACCCATACCCGTATAACCTCGAAATCCATCACATCCAACAAAATAAGATCCGCCGTGGTTGTCTTACCTACTACGTAACTCCGACACGCATGGAAAGTGAATATTCGCTTCTAAGGCATCACCGTAGGCAGTGACCGACAACTGAGTCTCAAGTCTGGCCGGGTCAACACCGCTTCCAATGCAAAACTAGAGACACAAAGGGAGTGTGGGCACCGATCTAATAACACCCTAGCCTTAGTATGACGTAATCGAATAGTACCTCGACACGACAAGATTTGGACGCTCGGCGCCCGAGGAGGAGCGAAAACTCGGCCCTACCACGTCCGCATCGGGTAGAGCGAAACCCGACTGCCCCTACCACTAAATCGCCTGAGCTCTACCATATCCACGGTCCCGGCTGCCACTATACCAGCACCCGCCCGGTAAGAACTAGGCGTCATTCCAATGAATCAAGGGCAACACTACCGCTAACCTCGTGGAAAAGGTCGCTACCGGGAAATTCAGTGATACGATTCGCTATACGCCCAACTCTCCACACCTAAAACAAGCTCCACTAGCCGCCTACAAGGGCCCCGATGCATCCGCCCACACTGTAGCACATACAGCCGAACTAAGGCCGTAATCCTCGAGCCCGAACTCCGTCCCTTGAACCATAGCCCCACCGGGCCTGCAAACCCCCCGTCCAACCCGGGAAGCTTCCTATAACCCCTTTCCGTCAAGGCCTACCCTTCTTGTGACCCCTTGGTCTAAACCGCTTCGCTCGGCCGACTGCACTTCAATCGGGCAATCCCCGCACTCACCATAATACCGCCTGCGGTACTAGCTCTGCTCCTCTTCCGCGTCTCTTCTAAGACCATCCACTAAGATACCTACAAGGCGAAGGTCGGCCCCATCCGTCTTCGCTAAATCAAATGACCTCCAAGAAGCCACACTGACCGTACTAAGGATATGAAATGTGGTCCAAGCCCTGATGTACTTGATTGGCCTTCATGTTCTCCGTCGCAACTACTAACTCGAGCAAATTTACTAAGATACATGAGCCTCGCGGTGTACTCCACTACAGCATATATCATCTCTCTTCACCGCTTCAAACTGTTTTCTAGACTTTGTGTCTCATGGCAAAAGAAATGTAGCTATCTTCAAATCTCTCCTCGAACTGAAATTCATGTCATACCCTCAAGAAACGACTTGATGTAATCCTTGTACCACTTCAATGCTAAGCCCTTGAGGGAGAAACCTGCCATCTCAATAGTCCGCCCATCGATGCTCTCATCAAAATGCCTTCTCCACTTCGTCCAAAACTATCGGGTCACCGATACTCCCATCAAATACAACCTCATTAAGCCCGTGTACCGGAATAAAGGAATGTGGATTCGGGCCGTCCTGGTCCACCCGGCCGAGAACTATTAGCAGCCGTCGCCGATGCTCTATAAGTTGCCGGAGAGCCGTTCGCACCCCGCCATACTCGCCAAAAATGCCCCATACCGTCGCCGACACGTGCATCCGTGCCTCGAACTCAGGCCCGGGGCATATTAACCCATGGCTCGCCCGTGGCTCATCGGCTCTGCACTGCCTAGTCACGCACGGGGCCTACCTCGCCCCTTCGCCTCTCCCAGAACCGTGGATCGGGTCAAGGGATACCTCATCCGGGGCCTCCTGGCCTCATCATAGAACTGCAGCCGCAGCCGCCGTCGCTGCGCGTATCGCAGCCACGATAACCTCGTACTTCCGCCTCATACCAAAATAAACACAAGACTATCGAGCACAATGACGCCTCTAACTGACGCTAGTAACTAGATGCAATGATGATGCATAAGCGACCTAACTCGATCCCACTCGCAAGATCGAAACTTAGACTCTGTGCCATAGGAAATGAACCTATAGCTCGATACCAACTTTGTCACGACTCCACTTCCGCCGTGACTGCACTAGGGAATGGGAAGGCATAAGGCCACGTAGAACCCGTGAAGGCCTTATTGAAATATTCATGCCGACTATCATACGATCACCTGCCTATATATATCCATATGCATATTTATAATATGCTCAGATGTCAAACATCAATAGGGAGAAATAAAGTCCCGATCCCACATACACCGTCATCATACACAAAATGAACAGAATTATCTGAATTACAAAACATACTAATATTCCAAAGTACTGCAGTGACACCTAGATTAAATAGACAAAGATTAATACTATCATAATAGTACATGTAACCGCCGTGGAAGGAAAGAATTAAGGGTTCTCAAGGATTCAAGAAGGAGGACTCGACAAGGCATTCGAAAAATAAAATTAAGACTGTTTCGCCGAGAGTGAGTTAAGATCACATAATTTATACCGTATCCACAACCAAAATGCTATACATACTTATAGTAATTCATAATATGAACATGGAAATGAAAATTATATTAATAAGAAAATTCACATAATCATGTATACGCACACAGCATAGTTCATGTCATAACACAAATATTACTTCAATCGAGACATTAGTAGGACCCTATATTCCAATACTATAAGCCCTACGGCTCTCTTCCAAATCCAATGAGACTGGCGCCCCGAGAGAATGCTCGACTAGGGTCCTTAACCCAATGACACTTAATCCACACCATAGCTGGCGCCCCAAGAGAATGCTCAACCAAGGTCCTTACCTCCAGCAACTAACATATCATAATCCAAGCCGGTGCCCCGAGAGTAACGCTCAACCAGTGGACCCACTCCAGATCCCCGAGAGAAACGCCAACCAGGAATGGCGTCCATAACCATAAACCTATAACATAATCTGATCAATACCGGTGCGCACCCGGTCCTGATGTAACCCATTAGGTGGTATGTCCTGCTATAGTTCCCATTACAACATTTCAAATACAATGCACAGCAATATCACACCCAACAATACACACTCACATCCATCATCATGATACCATATGCATATATTTCATAACAAACTAAATAATTTAATTACCATAGTAAATACAATTCCAATAGTAATAATCGCGTCGCGGATGACGCGAGCTCTAATGCCATAAATGCTATGCACGTATGCAGATGATGTCATAAACTATATGATATCATCAACTCACGTAAGAATCGTCTCGTAGCCGCCGCGCCTCAGCCGCCCGGCGATTGCCTGACAATCTAGAATAGAAAAGACATAATCAATATCAAGATCGAGGTTTAAGCTTAACTCTAGACTCGACTAGACAATTCACAGCTAGGACCGATATAAAGACATCTAAATTCTACCGAAAATTCGGCAGAACCTCCCCTAAAAACTGGACTTAACTCCCTGTAAAACAAGTCCAGAACCTGCTAAATAACATTTCCAATATACACAGTAAATCAAACACCGAGCCGGGCCACACAACTACAATTTTTATTGCCCGACTCGTCCCAATCCATCAAATCAACAATTGTATTCGCAATATACACAATCAACCTTACTAACTACTTCGGATCATACAATACAAGTAACTAATTCAACGTAGTCCGAAATACAGTGGACATATTCAACATACATTATTGAACAATTAAAATCGACATCGGACACCACAATGTATTAGAGTTCCACGCTTGGGTATAGATTCTTACCGCTCGAATGGCGAAATTGATCACACCGCTTAACTACGGAACGGGACGAATGCGCTCGCCCCGGCACGCTTCCGAGGTCCGCCGCCGCCGACGGTCGAAAATTTGAGTGGCTGCCGAATTTGATTCCGCTGACACCCACGCTGCCCAAAGCTCAAGGACCCAAAAAGGTGATCGCTTTCGTTTAGACCACCGAGTGGCGCCGAATGGCCCCGACAGCCCCCAACTCGGCGAGAGCTCCACCCTTCGCTTCACCCAAGCAAACGATCTTGAATGTCGATCAAGGGTGGATCCTGTTTTGGGGCGAGAGTTCGTGACTGTGCCTGGCTTGGGGCTGAGGTACGGAATGGCCGAACAAATGGCATGTGGGCAAAGCAAGTGGGGCGAGCAGAGAGCTCTCGCGCGCGGATTCCGGCAGATTCGGTAGCTTCGTGGCGAATCAAGCAATACAAGGGTAATGAGACGGGATTACCTTTTCCGTGTCGGACGGCCGACGCTGGTCGAATCGGGCCGAATGGCGCCGCGGGTGGCGCCGCCGAGATAAGGTTCAGAGAGAGAAGGTGGGAGAGCTGGAGATGAGACTTGCAGTTACAATCTCCTTTTTCTCTCCTAAACTTAACCCATACAATTAAGTCCCTATCATAATTTGATTTGGGCACTTTATCTAATTAAAATCCCAACAATATAAATGTATATATATATCACAATTAATAATGCATAATGATAATTATTTAGATAATTGTAGGTCAAAATAACATATTATGTCCCAAATAACTCTTTAGGATTAATAAAATATATACCTACGAAAATTGAATTTAATAATTCAATTTAAAACACATCAATTAAAATTACGGGTATCACATAGAGCTTGGTTTAAGCGTCTCAAAACTACTCTCCCTCAATGGGGTTTCTGCTCCTCACAATTTGACTCCTCTTTATTTTTTCTTCATCGAAATGGTAATCCACCATTTCTATTGGTTTACGTGGATGATATCTTAATCAATGGAGGGGGTTCCTCTACTACTACCTCCCTTGTTCACAACCTCAATCTCACGTTTTCTCTCAAGGACCTTGGCCCTGTTCAATACTTCCTTGGTTTTGAAGTTTCTTGCACTCCTTCTAGTCTTTATCTTGGTCAAACGAAGTATGCATCTGATCTCCTTTCTCGCACCAACCTAGTTGATGCCAAACCTAGCCCTACCCCAATGTGTCTGGGTCATAAACTCTATCTTTTTTATAGCCTTCCTTTTGACCATCCCTTCCTCTACCACAGCATTGTGGGGGCATTACAATAGCTTACTCACATGCGTCTTGACATTGCTTATACAGTCAATAAGCTCAGTCAGTTTCTTCATGCACCACCGTTGCTCATCAAGCATCTCAGAAAGACCCTTTGTTAGATAAGGGCACCATTCATTATAGCCTTTTCTTTTATCCAGCCAAAGTTTTTAGTCTTGAGGGCTACTCCGATGCTGATTGGGCTACTAGTATTGATGATCGTAAATCTGTGTTAGGTGTGTGCATTTTCTTAAGAGGAAACTTGATTAGTTGGAGCTCCAAAAAGCAGTTAGTTGTGGCTCGATCCAGTATCGAGTCTGAATACCGCGCCTTGGCATCAACTGCTTCTGAATTGCAATGGATCCACCAACTTCTAAATGAGCTTGGTATCCGTCTTCAGACCTCTCCTCCACTCTTGTGGTGTGACAATATGGGGGCTCAAGCCCTAGCATCTAATCCTGTGCATCATGCCCACACGAAGCATATTGAAATTAATGTTCATTTTGTTCGTGATCTTGTATCCTCGCACAAGCTCGAGGTTCGCTATATGTCCACCAGTGATCAGTCAGCTGATCTGTTCACTAAACCATTATCAGCTGATTCTCTTCACTTCCTGTAAGACCCGAAAAAATTCCAATTTTCGGAAAAATGGCAAAACAGTAATTTTGGTCAAAACCCAAAATTTTTCTAGATCTCGGATGACGAAACGGACTTCACCGTTGGAATTTACCCCATAAATCTAGCTACTCACGTAGAGAATTTCACAACATCGAGGTAGTTCAATCACGCCGAGGCACCGCATCGGTGCCGTAAAACGGGTTTGAGAGACATGTGATGTAACAAAAGTCACCTATTACATGTACTCTTGTGACACATGTTGCAAGATTAGAGAGATGATAGAAATTGATGGCTTAGATTGAGCCATATGTCAAAAATCAAGAAAAAGGGAAAATATGGGAATTATGAGAAATGTTAGTGATAATAAGACAAGGATGAACAATGTTCATCTTCCCCATTTGAAAGCCAAAAACGACACTGGGCTGGAAAAGGTGTAGAAAGTGAGGTTTTAGTGATTTTAGAGAGAGAAGGAGCTCCTTCTCTCTAGATTTGCGGCCTTTCGGACAGTCGGTTCTCGATGGAGCAAGAAGTAAAATTGTTCTACACGGTGAGGGCTACGCATGGACACCGATTTGATGGAGTTCCGACAACTCCAAGAGGTAGAGATCTTTTCCTACTTGTGTTATTCTTTGGCTAAGAGCCATGTAATTGGTTGGGGATGTTCTGAGGCTTGGATTAACCATGTTTTCAGTCTCAAAACATTTGAACCTAGTGGAGAAAATCCCCATTGTTGTGGCCGTGAACAGTGCCAACATGAGGGTTTCACTGTTCACATGAATAGTGACGTGATTTTTGGTGTGAATTTTATGATGTTGAGTGATTCAAAATGAATTGTGGTTGTTAATTAGCCTATATGAGCTAATTTTGGTGTTATTGGTTGTGAATTTGCATAACATGATTTATGTGGATTAATTATGCTTGTATATACATGTTTTATATTAGCATGTATTTAAATTGATTATAATCATGCATTCCATATGCACTGGGGCACCCTAGAATATTAGGAGTGAATGCATGATATGAAATTGAAAGAAAAACGAAAACATTTGTGAAAGGAATTTCGACGGAAGATTTTCCGAAGAATTGCCTTGGAGAGTCATCCAACAAATCACTTCTGACAGACTATGATCAAGCTGAGTCACATCCAGTTAAGTCGCCTCGGAGGGTAGTCCAATATATTTACCGAATCTAGGTAGTGAGTTTTCGAGAACAAAAGCTTTGTTTTTGAAAAACTCGAATATCTTACTTATCTCTAGCTTTGGCATGTGAGGGAGCTCTGTGAGACCTGGACACGGGATTGGTCATGTGTACATTCGAGTAGGTTCATGCAATTGCTTCGATGTGTGATTGTTTGCCATGACATACGCACTTAGGCCAGGAGTAACCCATGTAGAAAATTATCACTACTGGCTTGTTTCACCCCTGCCGAGGATCACTATTTCGTGCACAGGAGTGGGGTAATAGAGGACTAAGGCCACTAGAGGCCGCTGTAAGAAAGCCGTCAGGGTTTGGTGAGATTTTGCATAACATGTATTAGAAATCAGTACATTTTAATATATGCTGAATTAAGAGTGATTTATTAACTCTCGAACTATGGTAATATAGTTGATGTATTTTGGTGAGTATTAATGCAGCCCAAGGCATTATTTCATCTCGCATGTGGGACCCCAGGTCATTGTAAATCATTGGGACAAGTTTGTACCCTTGCAGAGCTCCCCGCACAAAGGAGACTTTACCCAATTCTTCATGAGTGGTGTCGGTGTTAGTCTCGACATTCATGAGTATTCCACTTGTTGACGGTTGTCAATCTTTGTAGACCCTTTACGGGGCATCACACTTCCTCAAGCCTCACAAGTTATGCCTCTACCCCTCGTTTAACTTACAGGGCATGTTGAGAATCTTCCAGCTACTACCAATGTGCATGCTACACTGGATAACAATTTATAATATACTCCTCTCCGGTCCTTATCTTAGTTTCTCAGCCAAAACAAACATGAGGCTAAAGCCTAGATCCTCCCCTCCCGCAATCTAACCCTCCTCACCAGCCTCGGTGTCCTCTTCACCCCTTTGTTCACAGTACGCGGATTTGATGTTCTCTGGTCAACAAACGCTGAGTACCCATCTCTGTGCTCATGCTCCGGCTAAAAAAACACTACAATTTGCATATTTTGTGGTGGATTTGCGGCTTGGCATAGAGCTATTTAAGACAAGAATTGAACTTTGTATCTTGAGCAAAACAAGGTACCACTAGGCCATGTATCACTTTTGTAATTTGTCTGCAAATAAACACACACACATATATATCACTAGGTACCACTAGGCCATGTATCAATTTTTTAATTTGTCTGCAAATAAACACGTGACTACACATACAATACGATAGAAGTATAGCATATATATATATATATATATATATATATATATATATATATATATGTATATATATATATATATATAAGTATATATATATATATATATATAGATTAATTTTTATATTATTTTTAATTTTAATAATATATAAAATATATATTTATTACATTATAGGTTCAATCGCCGTTCAACCAGTGAACCAATAACTTTTCTGGTACAGGTCTTGTTTTTAAAACATTGATAAACATTTCAATTTTGACTTTTATCTCGTATCGTATCTTTTGTCCAACAAAACAATTTTTTTTTTTTAAGAGAAAAACAATTTTATTGATTCAAAACTAGCAATACATCGATAGAAACATAGAATCAAAACCTAAAAACTATAAATGATGAAACAATATTCAGGTTAATAGCATAACTCAAAGTCTATACATTTGATAGAGTCTACACATTTGATATTACTATTGTGATTAGAATACCTTTGACTCAAGTTTTGTAGCATACTGACGACCATTGATTTGATTAATTCTCTCTGATTGTGTATACTTTGCTCGTTCAAATTGCTTAAACACAACTAAACGTTGACAAAAACCAAACCGTCATACTGAGACGACACTACCATCCGCTATACCAAGACGATAACAACCACACGAGCACCAAGGCTACAACAATCACATGCGCACTAAGGCGACGACTAAATCACGAAAAAAAATTATATAAAAACTTAGATATGTGTGGAAGAACCACTTTATTGAGGAAAAAAATGGAAAAGAGGTGTAGATGGGTGATTTTAGGCCAAGAATGACAAAAAAGCACATATTATTGCTTAAAGAAAAGAAGCTAACAAAGAAAAAGTTGAGAGAAAGGGAGACTAGGGTTTAGGGAGATGATAAAATAACCAAATTTCCAACAAAAAAAATTAAACAACATAATTATTTGATTTGAAATTTGATAATATATCTACTATAGTACGAAAAACATTTTACTGAAAATAATATTCGTATTATAACCAAAGTTTAAAATTTTGGATATATCGGCTGATATATCAGATATCAGTGAGGTTTGAAGCGATATCAATTATCGATAATCTGTTGATCGAAATTTCGAGAAAATGTCAGTAATATCAACGATATATTGGTTAAAGACCGAAATATCATGGGAATGTCGGGTTTATGGCACACACGCACATGCAGGAGGAAGTAGTTAAATTTTCAGTAAAATATTGTCGATATATCGGAGATATATCCAAAGATATCCATTAGTTATAACAAGACTCTTTATTTTTTGGCAATGGATCACTTTGTGGGAATCTTTACAAATCAGGGTTGTATAGTTCGCTTTCTTTTTCTCCTATTGTTAATAATGTTAGTACCACCAAACGTTTTAGATAGAATGAAAAGTCTTCTATTCTTTGACACAAGCACTAGGTCATATTTCCAAACAAAGAATTGAGAGATTAATTAAGGATGAGATTCTTCCGGATCTTGATTTCTCAGTTTTTGACACATGTGCCTAGTAAGTTTGTTCCTAAGACTCCATATAAGCTATGGTCATAAAAGAAGCCTAGTCTTTGTCACTTCCATGTTTGGGGCTACAAGGTGGAAGTGAGACTGTACAACTCGCAATCCAAGAAACTTGATCCAAAAACCATTAGTGGGTACTTAATTGGTTTTTGTTTAGGATCAAGAGGTTTCGGGTTTTATTGCTCGTCGCACACCACCAGAGTGATTGAGTCATATCGAGCTATCTATTTTGAAAATGATACTGATACACGCCAATGGCCAAGAGAAATTGTGTTGAAAGAACACCCAGTTTTTTATTCATGAGCCTATTGCTTCCGCTCCAATCTCTAGCCCTATTGTTGACTAACATCTAATAGCCACTCTCGATAATGAACCAATTGAGAATGTAGATCTAATAACCCCAGATGTATTCATGGATATACCCTTGAGGAGGTCAGAGAGGGCGCGTAGGCCTGCAATTTCAGATGACTATATTGTCTACTTGTAAAAGCATGAGTATGATGTGGGTAATGTATCAGATCCGACAACTTACAAAGAAGTCATTGTTAGTCCTCAATCTAACTTATGGATCGATGCAATGAAAGATGAGATGACTTCCATGTCACATAATAAAGTGTGGAGCTTGGTAAATTTTCCAGATGACTATAGACTTATTGGGTGCAAATGGGTGTTCAAGACCAAACGCGATGCCAAGGGACATGTAGAGATATATAAAGAAAGATTAGTGGCTAGGGTTACAGTCAACAAGAAGGTATTGATTTTAAGGAAACCTTCTCTCCCGTATCCACTAAAGACTCTCTACGCATTATTATGGTTATAGTGACTAATTTTGATTTGGAGTTTCATAAGATGGATATGAGGACACCTTTCTTGAATGGAGACTTAGTTAAGGATGTTTACATGTCTCAACCTATTCGTTTTGAGGAGGTTGGTAAGGAAAACATTGTTTGTAAACTCCAGAAATCCATTTATGGTTTAAAGCAAGCTTCTAAGCAGTGGTATCTCAAGTTTGATGAAGTTGTCACCGCCAATGGTTTTAAGGAGAACATCGTCGATCGATGTATATATATGAAGGATAGTGGGAGCAAACACATATTCTTGGTTTTATATGTTGATGATATTTTGCTCGTAGCTAATGATATTGACCTATTGGTTGAGACAAAGTAGTTATTTTTTAGCCATTTTAATATGAAGGGTCTTTGGGAAGCATCCTATGTCTTGGGCATACAAATACTTCATGATAGACTTAGCAGCATTCTGAGATTGTCTCAACAGATGTATAGTGAACGCATTTTGAAAAGGTTCAATAAGCAATCATTTTCTTCCGGTAAGACACCAATTGTAAAGGGTGACAGATTTTCCAAAGGCCAATGTCCTCAAAATGATATTGAGAGAGATAAGATGAAAGTAGTCTCTTATTCTTCCGTTATGGGCAGCCTGATGTATGCTCAAGTATGCACACGCCCTGATATTGCTTTTGTTGTCAGCATGTTGGGTAGGTACTTGAGTGATCCTGGTCAAAGCTACTAGAGAGCGGCTTAGAAAGTTTTGAGGTATCTTCAGGGTACCAAGGATTTCATGTTGACATATCGACGTACTGACACTCTTGAGGTGGTTAGCTTTAGTGATTCCGATTATGTAGGTTGCGTAGATGATAAAAAGTCCACTTCTAGTTATATCATTATGATGGTCGAATGATCTATTTCTTGGAAAAGTGTTAAGCAGACATTTACAACTTCTTCTACTATGGAGGAAAAGTATGTGGCGTGTTATGAGGCTACTTGTCATGCAATATGGTTGCGGAACTTCATTTCATCTTTAGAGGTTGTTCACTCTATTTCTAAATCGTTGAAATTGTTATGTGATAATTCTGCAACTGTATATTTCTATAGGAACACTAGGAGCACTTCTCGCTCAAAGCACGTTGATGTGAAGTTCTTTTTTGTTAGAGATAAAGTTGCAGAGTCCCTCATTTCAATTGAGCACATGCCTATGACTAACATATTGGCAGACCCACTAATCAAAGGCTTACCTATTTGTGTATTTTAAGAACACGTCACCTATATGGGATTATTAGGAGCCTAAACTCTTTTGTTTTAGTGGGAGTTTTGCCTTTTCATGTATTTTGTAAGGAAAGCTCATGCATTTTCATTATTACATGCACATTTTGACGTTTGTCATTATCTTGTGATTTTGTATCATTTTGACCAGATGAATGACAAAATTATGTTTTTCTTTAAATTGAATCAATACTCTTGTCATTGTAATGCTTTTTGATTAGTAGCGCCTAATTATGTATGATTTATATATCCTCTCGGTATGTTAATTGTATGTGATTGGTTATGACTATTTAAGTCTCTTGTTGAAGCATTTGAATGATGATTTTGATTAGTAGTGCCTAATTATGTACGATTTATGAATCCTCTCGGTGTGCTAATTTTATATGATTGATTATAGATATGTAAATGTATAGTGAAAACATTTGAGTTATGATTATGCCGTCCAATTGGGTGAATGTTAGAATAATTTATTAATTATGGACTAAGTATAATCATATTACAATTTTAATTGTGTAATTGTGCATGTTAATTATAGGTCATTCATGAGATTGTTTAATATTAACTAGCTATGGACCCATTGTTCTATCTTCTATCTTGTTTTGGTAAGCCTATTGAACCAAAGTCTAATTGTTCTTTTGTGCTTTATATATATATATATATATATATATATATATATATATATATATATATATAAGTAAATAGAACTTTATACTTAATATGGGGTTGTAGAACTCCAAACCCGAGAAAATTCTAATTTCTAAAAAAATGGTAAATGATAATTTCCTGGCAGAACCAAATTTTTCTAGATCTCGGATAACAAAACAGACTTCACCGTTGAATCGTCTAGCGAAATCTAGCTACCATGTCGACTTCATCGACTCCGAGATAGTTCGAATTTCACAAGCCGAGGCACCGGTGTCCAGGCCGTAAAACGGTTTAAGTAAAGACATGCGATGCGTGGAGTTAGTTTCACCTACTACACGCACCCACGAATAACTACGCCGCACATTGAAGCAGATGATTCAGACAACTTCACTGGGGATTAAACCTACACAAAAATCCAACCAGTGACAAATATGGAATTTTTGGAAAGTTTAAATGAATAAAACAAAAGAGGAATAATTTTCTTCTTCAATTGAAAGCAAAAACGTGCAGTAGGTGTGGGTTTGAGACTTTAGAGAGAGAAAGAGTGACTTCTCTCTAGATTTTCCGGCGTTCGGACCGTCGGTTCTCATCGGAGCAAGAAGCAAAGTTGTTCTACGCGGCAAGGGCTACGCTTAGGCACAGATTTTGTGGAGTTCGACACCCAAGAGGCAGGGATCTTTTCCTTACTTGGTTTATTTTACAGCTACTTTGCTAATGCGGGATTATTGAGGCCCTGATGGCCGTGTTTTCGTCTCAAAATCTTGAACCGAGCGGAGGAAATCCTTATTAGGCCGTGAATGCGTCGGATCAAGGGTTTCACTGCTCACTGATTGGTTGTGTGATTTTGTGTTGTCGAGTGATTCAAAATGAATTCGTTGATTTGTTATTAGCCCATGTGAGCTAATTTTTGGTGTTATTGGACAGAATGAATAATACGAATATGTGAATTAATTACGTTAATATATGCATGTAAAATATATTAAGATGAATATTTTAATTGGCATAATGCATTCCCATATGCACTGGGCACCCTAGAACGATAGATGGGAGTGCATGACACGAAAAATGAAAGAAAAGTGAACGACAGAAAGGAATTCTAGAAGATTTTCCAAAGAATCTGCCTCGAGAGTCATTCAACAATCTGAGTATGGACTCCATGACTGCTTTCTTGCACTACCCAACAATTCACCTCGGAGGGTTGTCCAACATATTTACCGAAACTCGGTAGTAAGTTTTCGAGAACAAAAAGCTTTTGTTTTGAAAATTGTATTTTTGCTCACATTTGGCTTAGGCATGTGTGAGGGAGTCGATGAGGACTCGAGACACGATCGACGCAGGGACATTCAAGCAAGGATCATGGTCTACTGAGTGTGATTGTTCGCACACACGCGCACTTAGCGAGTAACTCCATGGTAAATTATCACCACTGGGCATCGCTTCACCCCCGGTCGGCGATCACTATTTCAGTGGCCAGGAGGCAGAGGACCACGCTCACTGCAGTCGCGCTGTAAAGTCGGATCGCTGGGTTCGACATTTTTATCTCAGACAACATGTGGCCAAATTGTAAATCTTAATATATGTTTGAATTAAGAGTGATTTATTAACTCTTGAACCATGTAATATAGTTGGTTGGGATATATTTTGTGAGTATTGATGCATGGGCCCAAGTGGCCATTTTACTCGCATGTGAACCCGGTGTGGTCGTTGTGAACTGTTTGAAACAAGTTGTATTTGGGTAGAACTCCCCGTACAAAGGAGACTCTACCCGATTTTCGTAAGTGGTGTCGGGTTACCCGACATCCACGAGTATTCTGCGGGTTGACGGGTTGTCAACGGGACCCCCGAGAATGGGGCATCACAAGAACACACTTTGGAGAAAGGGAAATAATCATCTTCAATCCTAACTTTTCTTTGATTTCATCTCTTGCAAATTTAGGAGACAAATGATGACCAACAATTCTGGATCCATATCATGTATGTTTTTCTATCGAGTAAGAATTGATATGTTTATTTGTTCAATAAAATTATTATTTTATAATGTATTTATTGGATCTTTTGATTGTTGATCAATTGTTTTTGGGCTCAATAAATACTCTTGATTTTTGAAAATAATATAGCGGATAATTAACTAGAACCGATTAGCATCATTAACTCACTAGGACTAAAACCAAAATATTTTATTTAAAAAGCAATATAATATGGACCTAAATTAATTAACATAAGCTAGGTTGAATTCACTCAAATAGATCAATTAAAATAGGTTTCCTGTTATAAATATTGGATTTTGAATGACTATAATGACACACTGATTACGAGATCACTTATTATATATGCCAGACATAATGTCATTCATTATGTACATCAATTAATGTATCATTTATGCAAAGGTTTTTATCTTTCACTATAAGCTTCCATAAATAAATTTAATCAAGATGACACAAGATCACACTTCTCGAATTCTCTTTGCCTTTTCCTTATTTCTCTCTAAATCTTGATTTACAACACGTTATCAAAGCACGCCATCAGTTTATAGTTAGTTTCTCAACATTTGCCCAAACTCGCTTCTCCTCCGTGCATCGCTGCCGACTTTTCGGCCCAAATTCTGTTTATTGTTACTTTTCAGCCCTAGATTCGAACCAATAACTTCCATCATACTATTGTTTACACTCTACTATTGTGCTACTTTATTTTTTATTTTTGTTATTTTTTCTTCTATTTCTCTATGGTATCATTTCCAGAAGCATTTGATACCCATTTTTCAATCGAACAGAATTCCGTGAATTTATTACTAAATTATAACTCACCATCATACTTTTGAATTCCCGAAGAATTCCATTTGCACAATTTGGGTGAATTTTGCCAAACTCTTTTAAATTCTAGAAGAATTCTTCTTAAATTCCCGAAGAAATTTTTACAAAATTATAAATACCAAGAAAATGGTGTCATTTATTTTAGATTCCTCAAGAATCTATATTTCTTTATTTATTCTCTTGTTAAATTTTTGATCATTTTTTACAAATTTTCTTCGCTTATTTCTATTATTCTTTCGTAATATGTCTAACTCACAAAATTAGATTTCGCTCTTGATATTTCGGCAACAACTACTTATCCCGGATTTTCATGATTTGAAATACACTTAGATGCTTTCAACCGGGAGAAACCATCAAAGAAAATTAGCATCCCGCATAATCGTGCTAAAGCTTTAATTTTCCCTTCGCCATCATCTTGACGAGTCTCAAGAATGAATACCTTACAAGAAAAGACCCATCAACCTTCCGCGCAGCTTAAAAGACCGATATGACCACCGAAAAACAAAGGATACCCTCAAAGCAAGATATGATTGGTCGCATTTAAGGTTTCAAGACTTTAAGTCTGTTAGCGAATACAATTCACTTTATTTGAGATTAGGTTCGCAGCTAAAGCTTGCGGGGGAGAATATCACCGATGAGGATATGTCAAAACTTTTACCACTTCTCTTTTCACGCCTCTAATGTGCTCCGCAGCTGAAGAATATAGAGAGCGTCGGCTTACTAAATATCAATTGATTGCATGTCTCCTTTGTGGTCGAAAAGCAAATAACGAGCTTTTGCTTCAAAATCATCAACTTTGCTCTTGCTGTGATTTAAAGCATTTAAGCAATGCTACTTTCGCTTCACCCCATAAAGAATAGACAAGGGTACAAAATGGGCCGTCTAGGGAAAGGACGAGACGGTGGTGGTCGAGGGCGTGGCCGCAGGATAATTCTAGAAATCGGGAACAATGGTCCTTCAAAATAAAGAAAAGCACCAATAAAGGAAGCTCCCAAACTACGTGCAACCACGACCGTATCACTCAACGCTAACAAGATAATGCTTGCTATAGATGTGGCATGACGGGTTACTGGTCACGCACTACCGTACGGCCAAACATTTGCTGATTTCACCAAGCATCAATCAAAGGCAAAGGCAAGGATATTGAAGTCAATTTCTTTAATGGTAATGGTGATATGGTAATGATTCGCTTCCACTTCGATGTTTCGATTTTCGAGGACCCCACGTGGAAATATTTCCATTCAATTGGTGATGGGCATGTCAATTCGATTAGTTCTTTTCTTTATTTTCTTATGTAATTCCATTTCCACGTAGTTTCAATGTTTCAATAATATTTCTTTTTCTTAATTTCTAAACCTTATTTTTCATAACTTAGCTAACATGGATGCCTCCCAGCCTTGCCACCTCAAGTCAATATCAATGAGATATTTGCTTCATGCATCGTGCTATAACTCATTCTATTTCACTTAAAAGAAGTATTTTTCCCAATTAACATTAGCCCCTTCTAATGTTACTACTATTTCTGGTCTTGTCAACTTAATCGATCGCTCCCAAGAAGCACTATTATTCTACTGTGTGGTACTATTCTCCACCTTCAAGATGCCCTTTATTCCACCCAATCCAAACGCAATTTGCTTAGTTTTAAGGATATCCGCTTGAATGGATACCATCTAGAAACAATGAGTGATGAAACTAGTGAATTTCTCCTCATTATTGCCACTCATGATGGCACAAAATGTATTCTGGAAAAATTGCGATCATTAGAATGTGGTTTATATCTAACCACCATTACTACTGTTGAATCTTATGTACTCGAACCCAAGTTCGCACCACCACTCATTGTTCTATGGCATGAACGACTTGGTCATCCAGGCACCTCTATGCTTAGGCGTATACTTCACCAATCTAATGGTCATTCCTTGACCAATGGTCATATATCGAGTCACAATCATTACAACTGTATTGCTTGTACTCAAGGGAAGTTTATCACCCGACCTTCTTCTCTAAAAGTCGATTCTGATCCACCTTAATTTCTAACGTATTCAAGGACATTTGTTGACCTATTGACCCACCTAGCGATCTCATTTCCGGTTATTTTATGGTTTCGCTGATGCATCAACTCGTTGGTCTCATGTTTTCCTTCTTTCTACTCGAAAACCTTGCTTTGCTCGCTTACTTGCACAAATTATCAAACTTCGAAAGACATTTTCCCGATTATCCTATTAAACTATCCTCGTTTGATAATGCCGGTGAATTTTCTTCTAAAGCATTTCATGACTATCGCATGTCACTGGCATAGAGATTCAATATCCTCGTTGCTCATACAACATACCGTAATGGACCAGCTGAATTTTCATTAAGCATTTGCAATGGATTGCTAGACCATTACTCTTAAGAACCAAATTACCTTATCTCGCTGGGGGCGCCTACTGCTACGCCGGGTAACTTGATACGTCTTCGTCCTATCAGATCATGATTTCCTTACAACAGCTTCGTCCCAACCAAATATTTACTTCACGCGGTATTCGTTGTGCGCTTTATGTCCCTATTCTCCAAACCAACGTTCCAAAATGGGTCCTAACGTAGATTGGGTATTTATGTAGGTTTTCGCTCTACATCGATTATACAATACCAACCTTAACAGGAATCTTTTTATCGTCGTTTTACAGATTGTCATTTTGATGAATCTGTTTTTCCGCCATTAGGGGGCAATAAAACAATTTATAATACATGGCGTGAAATTACTTGGAATACACCATCATTGTTGCATCTTGATCCTCATACTAAACAATCTGAACTAGAAGTTCAAAGAATCTTTCATTTGGCGTGATCTTGCGATCACTACTGCATGCTTTCACTAATCCGAATAAAGTGATAAAGTCACATATTCCAGCTGTTAATACACCAGCACATTGAAATCCCTATAGGGGATTCGGGAAATGCTATTACTAGTACATCTAAACCACGTCTGAAACGTGGAAGACCTATCGAGATCTAAAGATTCTTTCATGAAA
This sequence comes from Tetrastigma voinierianum, assembly GCA_016808115.1. NCBI lineage: Eukaryota > Viridiplantae > Streptophyta > Magnoliopsida > Vitales > Vitaceae > Tetrastigma > Tetrastigma voinierianum. The sequence continues at coordinate 845,785 of JAEQBH010003626.1, forward strand.
GAAAATCTAATAAGTCGCTTAATTCCGTAAAGCACGCTTTGATGAAATTACTCCTGAAGAGCCTATTACGATACAGTCAGCTCCTGTTGAGCTAAATACATTACAAGGGTTAAAGGAAACAAGCATAAGAGTAGCCGTGAATCGACCACTTGTCTTCTATGAATGAAGAGATTCTATAAATTATATGAATTCAAGGAGAAATATGGGACCGTAGAAATACTGTTAGCAATGCTTTTCTTTCCAAGTGGCTATGGCATTATGCAAAATAAACGATGATCAGGAGCCACAAACTATAAAATGAACAACAATCGACAAGATTGGGAAAATGGAAAGAAGCAATTCAAAGAACCGACCGGGTTAGGGGCTAAAAGGGAGGTATTTGGACCAGTAGTTCCAACACTTGAAAATGTTAAGCCTGTTGGATATAGATGGGTCTTTGTACGAAAAATAAATGAAAATAATGAAATCGCATTTGATATAAAAGCCTCGCCTTGTTGCACAAGGTTTTACACACAAAGACCCGATATCGACTATGAAGAGACATATTCACCGCACGGGATGCAATCACTAGATATTTAATACATTTGCGCCTCAAAAGGACTAGAAATGCATTTGATGGATGTTGTCACAAAGATATTTGTATGGATCCATAGATAGTGACATATACATGAAAATCCTCGAAGGATTTATTCGCCGCTAAAATTTTCAAAACCACGTGGTATGTATTCAACAAAGTTGTGTAACGATCTTTGTATGGACTTAAACAATCGTGAATGTAGGTACAATCGCTTGAGTACATACTTATTAAGAGAAGGATATGTAATAATTCAATCTCGCCATGTGTGTATATCAAGAAATGTATAGTTTGACAATTATAGCAAAGATATGTGGATGATTTGATCACAGACTCTCATGGCTCCTGTGAAACTCAAGTAATTATTTAAAGAAAGAATTTGAGATGAAAGATATAGGTAAAACTAGATATCATTTCGCTACAGACGAGTATTTTTCAAATGGGATTTTTATTCATCAATCAACATACATTGAAAAAGTCCTGAAGCGCTTTTACATGGACAAAGCCCATCCCCTTAACTCCCCTATGATTGTAAGATCACTTGAAGTGAATAAAGACCCATTTCGTCCTAAAGAAGAGAATGAGAAACTCCTTGGTCTAGAAGTACCATACTTAAGTGCCATTGGAGCACTAATGTATCTTGCAAATTGTACAAGGCCAGACATAGCCTTTTCAAAGGAACTCGCTGCAAGATATAGCTCAGCGCCTACTCTTAGGCATTGGAACGGAGTAAAACATTTGTTGAGATACCTTCGTGGGACAAGTGATATGGGGCCTCTTTATTCTAAAGTACCAAAACCAGAATTACTGGGTTATACCGATGCGTGATACCTTCGAATCCCTATAAAGCCTGATCACAAATGATATGTATTTATTTGTGGCAATATCGCCATCTCGAGATCCGTTACAAACCATGGTGGCAACCTCTCCAATCATTCAGTTATTAGCAATACATGAGGCAAGGTGGAGTGCATGGTTAAGATCCATGATTCAACATATTCGTGATTCTAGTGGTCTTCCTCCTATTTCAAACACAACAACAACATTATATGAGCATAATGCCGCCGTATTGCACAACTCAAAGGCGCGACATCAAAGGAGACCGAATAAAGCATATTTCAAAGTTCTTTACACGCATGAGCTTCAAAACAATGGTGAGATTGATATACAACAAATAATGTCTAGTGATAATCCTGCAGATTTATTCACTAAGGCATTACCTGCTACGACCTTCAAAAATTTCTACGCCAAATTGGAATGAGGAGACTCAAAGATTCCTACAATCGGTGATATTAAGACATCGTGGGGAGCTGCAAATAATCAAAGCATACTGTACTCTTTTCCTTCACTAGGTTTCGTCCCACCGGTTTTCCCCAAGAAGGCTTTAATGGAAAGAAGTATACCTTCAAAGATACGTACTCTTTTCCTTCACTATGGCTTCGTCTCACCGCTTCCATAGCGTTTTAATGAGTGCATGTTCTTTTGACGCGATGGCTGTCTGGCGAAATATATAAATATTGGATTTTGGAATGACCATAATGACAATCGACATGTATCACTTATTATATATGATGATTACAATGTCATTCATTATGTAAATCAATTAATGTATCATTTATGTAAAGACTTTTGGCCTTCTCACTATAAGCCTATAAATAGGCCTAATCAGCATGAAATGAAGATCATCATAATTTCATCTGAATTCTCTCTTTGTCTTTTCCTTATTTCTCTCTAATTCTTTTGATTTACAACATTTCCTTTTTTTTTTAGAATTCTACTTTCATACTAAAGAACTAATAATCAAAATTTAATTAAAAAGGTGTATTTTAGTTAAAAATGATTTAATAAATATAAATATAAAATAAAAAGATTATAAACTTTTAAAGCTAAAATATTTTTTAATAGGTTTTCTTGGTAGGCAAATAACTTTAGAATCAAGCACTGGATTTATTTACTAATTTTTAGAAATATTTGGAAGCTAAAAATATAATGAATTAATATTACAAAATTATGAAACATAAAACAAATTCAGATTAATATTAAAATGTCGGACACCAAAATTCATATGGTGACTTTATTAGTTTTTTACTATATATAATTATATGTTTAATAGATTGGATTCATTCACGAGTTATAACGAGGTCTTTAAGTATTATAATTTCATGAAATTTCTCAATAGGTAAATAAATTATAAACTAAATAAAATTTGTATTTAGTGCTTACAAATTCACTAATTTTAAAAAATTCAATTAATACAAGAAATTCGCAAATTAAAACAAGTATAAAATGGTTTTATACAAGGTTACGATAGTATGCAGTTTTCACCCTCCTAACAAATAAAATATTAATTTTTTGGGGAATCTCATGGACCATTTGATGTAGCTCGATTACGAATAATAATAAAATTAAAAAAAGAAAGCGAATAAAATAAATGGAATGAATTCTCAAGTTTTCAATATTAATCAAGTCTACCAAAAACAATAACATAATGTGCTATTTATAAACACAAACAAAAATCCTAATGGATAATCCCAAAAATCATAACTGATAAATCCAAAAATCCTAATAGATAAATTCAAAAATCCTAATAGATAAATCCAAAAGTACTAACGGATAAATCCAAAAATATAATTAAATAAATAATTAATAGTAATAAAATTCATCATTGGACTTGAGTTTATCCTACTTAGCCTATGGCTTCACTCCACATTTCCATCATTCTCTGATTGAAAAGAACTCGACCAAGAGTAGAAAGCGAAACGTAGCTAATCCAACAATGAAGAATCCAAACGACGAAGATCATCCTCCGTATCCAAGTAGCATCGTAATCGACGACCATGCCATTTAACAATAAACGACTAAACCCACCATCTCTAAGCTTTTCACGAACTATCATCAAGGGATAAGATTCACCGCCTTCTTAGAAAATTGTAACGAAGGCATAGTGGGTGCACTTGTTAGCTTCCACCCGCACACTAGAAGGCAAAGCAGGCGCTCAAAAGTGCCTTCGCAAGTGTAGCAAGTCTGCTACATTGAAAACAGGGCTAATATCCATGTCAATAGGCAAATCAAAAAGATATGCATTAGATCCCATTTTACGAATGATAGAATAAGGGCCCAAGGTTTTGCATAAAGTTTTTTTGAAACGCTTTTGGAATTTCTTTTCAGATCTAATGCACCATAACATAGTCACCAAATATTAAATTCTTTATATCTACGATGCACATCATTGTTCGCTTTATACTCCCACAGAAATTTCGCCAATCTCAAGATGTGTCATGGATGTGTTTTGCAAAGTTTTCTGCATGTTTAGATACACACATGTGAGGTGGTAAAGGAACAAGATCAATAGGTGTGCGGGGTGAGTAGTCATTAACAATTTGAAAAGGACTTTTACCAGTTGAACGGTTAACAGAATTGTTATAAGCAAACTCAACTGTTGACAAAGAATCAAATCAGGCGCGAACACTGACGAACACTAAGTATATTGCGGACTCACGATTAACAACCTCGATTTGCCCGTCGATTACAGGATGGCTTGGATGAAATTTTAGAGTAGTGTGAACAATTTCCAAAGGGTTTTTCCAAAATAGCTAACAAATTTCACATCTTTATCGAATCTGATAATTGGAAGGCAAGCCCAGTCTGATTTAACCTTCTCTAAAAAGCGATTTAGCAACATGTGAAGCATCATTGGTTTTGTTACATGGAATAAATGTGCTATCTTAGAAAATGCGTCGGCCAATAACTAAAATAGAATCATGTCCTCTAGCCGAGTCACAGACGATCGAATAAAGTCCGTAGTATCTTTCCAAGGTTCATGAGGAATAGGCAAAGGAGTATATAAATCAGTGTTTTGTTTCTTAGCCTTAACTAACTGACATGCTCTGCATTGTGCAACTATCCTAGCAACGTCCTTTTTTAGAAGGCGATAAAACCTATCTTGACGATCACTGATAGTTTTATCCCTCCCAATGTCGACTAAACCATGCATGCATCTCCCCGAATTAATAAATCCTAAATGATATCAGGAATCGCACAATTTAGTCACTTTAAACAAATAACATTTTTCAACAAGGAAGTCGAGATACTCTTGGCCCGGTTACCGTACTAACTATCATTATAAATAATACAAAAGTCGGGACATGCGAGAATACTCATTTTAATCTATCAGGCCACATTGACATGAGCACTCATACGATGAAGTGTAGCAGATTAATCGACTAAGTGCGTTCGCGGCTTTGTTCCAGTACGAAGCGATGATTAATCACAAAGAATATTCATTAAAAAATTTAACCCACTTAGCATGTCGAGCATTTAATTTCTTTTGTGAGTTTAAATATCTTAAAGCTTGAGTGGTCGAAAACAACACAAATTCAATAAATGACAAAATAAAACCTCACAACGAAGACTACCCTTAGTATAGCATAAAACTCTTTATCATATGTAGAATATCGTCTTTTAGCATTATTGAGTTTTTCACTAAAAAAAAGCTATAGGGTGACCTTCTTGACTCAGGCTTGCCGCGTCCTCTGCTGATGCGTCGTAAGCAACCTCGAAAACTAGTAAATCGGGATATCTCGAAATTGGTGCCTCGATCATTCGACCTTGATTTCTCTAAATGCACAGCTAAGCGACATTAGACCATTGAAACTCCTTATTTTTAAACATTCGGTGATAGGAGCCATAATAATGCTAAAATCATATAAATCTCTTATAAAAGAAGCTAAACCATAAAAACTACAGTCTCGGTGATAGATTATTAGTTAGGCCACTCCTAATAACTCACAACCTTTTTCGGATCAGCGAAATGCCATGTTCGAGACCGATAAAGCCTAAGAAAAGCACATGTGGTTGCATAAAAGAACACTTCTTAAGGTTAACATAAGGCAGCCTCGCGAAGAGTGAAAAACTTTGTCTTAGGTGTGCTAAATGCTCTTCGGATGCTATAGATCGATATGTCATCAAAGTAGACCACGAAATTTACCAATGAGGCATCGGGACATGGGTCATAACTCATGTGAAATTACTAGGAGCATTAGATAAACCAAAGGCATGACTAACCACTCAAACAAACCATCTTGTGTTTTAAATGCGAGTTTTCACTCATCTCCCCCTTTGCTGCAGATTTGATGATAACCACTATGCAAATCTATCTTAGAAGAACCTGACTAGAACCGGTAATAGGTCGACATATCCTCAAGGCGGATTAGGAAATCTATATGTGACTATGATCTTATTGATGGCTCTACTATCCGCACACATTCTCAGATCCATCTTTCTTGGAAATTGTCGACAAAGGCAGCCTTTGCCCGCGAGGGACTAAGGCTATGCTAACAAATCCTACTTTCTAAAGTCCTTCTACTTGCCTATTGATCCTCTCTCTCTTTGAGATTCATCATAATGTGGAAGTTAGACAGGTTGAGAACACAGGAACTAAATCTATAACATGTTGGATGTCTCTTAAAGGTGGTGGTTATTTCGACAACTCATCGAACCTCAATGCTCAGCAAATCATCGCCAGATGCTTCACTTCCCGAAGGAACATCGGCCAATCGAAGAAGAATCGGAGACTTCTTTTGCCACTAATGCTAAGCACAGACCAGTCTCAAATCCCTCTCTCTCAAACTTCTTACATTTTAAAATGTAAATTTCTTTGAAGTTTAGAGATGTCATGTTTACCATTGCAATCTTTAGGCTTAGCAGGTCTCAAAATAATGTTCTTACCCTTGTACTTAAAGGAATAAATGTTATATTTACCAAAATTGGTAACATTAAGATCATAAAGCCAAGGGCGGCCTAAAAGAACATGGGCAACATCCATGGGTAGCACCTCACAATAGATTTCATCCTTATAATCCCTAAATTTGAATGAAATGAACACCTTTGAGTGATAGGCAAAGCATGGTCATTCATGACTACTCACAAATGGATTTGGATGTGGATTACACTTTTAGGTTTAACAATTTGCGTATCGCCAAAACCACATTCATTGAACTACCCCATCAATCACTAACCCACATTTCTTATCTCTCACTGCAATGTGTATTGTGTGAAAAATACTAGTGCGCTTCAATGATCATTATCTCTGAGTTGTGGATAGCACACATCGAACCACACCCGACACACGTCTTTATCCACAGTACTTCATGAAGATCATCTTCATCACGAGAATAATCTAAAGGATCGAAATAATTTGGTCTTCCTCATTCTCAAAATACTCTGTTCAGCATCTAATGTCAATGCACGTTGGGAATGACGGGAGCGCAATCTGACCCTTATGATGACACTTATGAACCATTCGATGAATTACTAGCCTTAGACTCGATAGGAAGCCCGATAGGAAGAGTATTCTATGAGCTAGACTCTTTGCTCCTAATGTTATTAGGCATAGTTTTACTATCTGATGACATGGATTGTGACTTGGACTGACCTATGTGTGCAAAAGAGGAGGGTCTATTAAACTTCTCGACTTCTAAGGCTTTTTGGTATGCATCCTCTACAGTGTGTGGAACATGCAATCTAACCATTCTTTGAATGTCGAACCTAAGACCATTAACAAGCGAGTCACGAGACGACAAATTGGTCCTCGACATAGAACTCACTACACCTAAGTCTAACTTCCTCAAATTTAGAATGTTCATTACTAAAGTCATTTGTTTTAAATTAATCATGGTGGAAAGCAGTGGCTCTTATATGATGGAGGAATGTACTTTTCTTGCAACTTTGCTTTCATAACAGGCCATTGGGTGATGGGTGGTTCACCAAAACGAAGCATGTCTTGCAACACATTTTGCCAGTACATCTTAGGTGAATTGGTTAATTTCATTTTAACAAGCCCGAACTGTTCCACTTATCAGTCATTTCATACCAATCAAAATATTCCTCGATATGGAAAATAGCCAGTGGGAAAACATTGGGATCCATTCTACCATCAAATTCAGGAGCATTAACCTTAACTTTTTTTGTGATGTCCCTTTGAGGTTGTCTAACTTGCCTATCCTGATCTCTTCCCCAAATAGCAATAACCCTAGGCTGGTATCGCTGAGGAGTGACATCTTCTCTCACTTGATTTGGTGGTAATTTTGCCTTGGTGGTTGGTAATCTAATGGGAAGTTGACATTAGCAGGTTGAAATCGATCACCTAGGTTAAACTGAAGGTCTCCTGTTGTAGGTAACCTTGTGTGAGGTTGAGCAATTGAATTACTACCTAAGTTCATTTTACCCAAATTGTCATGCAAACCATTTGCGAATTCATCATATTGATGTGAACCTCCAGAAGGACTTAAACCCCCAGTGTGTGGTGACCGATGTGTTTCCTAACAGTTTCATCAACATATTCACCTATCTCATGTTTACCCAGATGTTTTAAAAGCAAGTCCATTTTTTTATTTATTGCATGAGTTTGTTGTTCGAGGCGGATTGGCGTGAGTCGATTATTACACATTGAATTTAAATTACTGCCGTCACGTGGTAGATGGTGTACTTTAATGGCATCATGATGTGAATTTTAAAACTAGACTATCATTTAGATCTTGAGATAAGGCGGTAGTCTTAAGTCAAAATTATTGAGTCTCTCGGTTGGATCATTTGGGTTAGGTGAAGTAAAGATGCCATGATATCACTTTTGGTGGTGACATGCGAGATAGAATCTAAAAATTCCTTTGAGTAAAGAAATTTATAAACTATACATGCTAATCGACAAACACTGAATCTAAAAAATGAATGTGATTATATATCACAGTTACACGAGTCACGAGATTAACAAAAAAAACAATTTTTTTAAAATACTCTTTATACTCTATCAGAAAGCGAAAAACCTAAAACAATCAAACAAAATATACTTAAAATACCCTGAATATTAGCGAGTTTTCAAAGTCGAAGAAAATATGCAGGATTGAAGAACCTTTAGGACACCTACAATTCTTTAAGCGAGATTGCAAGGGAATCAAAGTTGTATCTGACAACAATGAAGGCGGTAATGGCGGTCGGGATGGCTGGCGAGATGAAGTTGATCTGTAGAAGCAAAGAAGCGGCGCCTTCATCACTCTCCTTGGTCTATGGCGCTTACTCCTCCTTATCGGCTTTGGAATCAAATTTAGATTCCCGTTTGATAGGTTTTGCACCAAAAGTCAACTCAATATGGATTTTAATATATTTAATTTGATGAACTCTATTGGCCTTGAACCAAATGGTTTGACCTTCATGGCATTAATTGATGGTCTCTCTAAATAGGGGAGACTAGAACAAGCAAACGGGATTTTGGGTTCAATTTGGAACTTGAACCAAATTTGGTTGAATAGCGTGGTAGCGTGGTGGCGGTTTGTCGGCGGCGTCGTTGTTGGGGCAAGGAAAGCGCAAATCGGATATTAAATAGAACAAACAAGAGCTTAAGCTCTGATCTCGGATCAAGAACTTAAAACAAAGAGAAATAAGCTTGTCTCGGATCGAGTTGAGCTCGATCTTAAACTAATATGCTTCGGCTACGAATAATAATATAATTAAAAAAAGCGAATAAAATAAACGGAATGAAATTCTCAAGTTTTCAATATTAATCAAGTCTACCAAAAACAATAACATAAAGTGCTATTTATAAGCACAAACAAAAATCCTAATGGATAATCCCAAAATCATAATGGATAAATCAAAAATCACAATAGATAAATCCAAAAGTACTATGGATAAATCAAAAATACAATTAAATAAATAATTAATAGTAATAAAATTAAATACATTGAACTTGGGTTTACTTATCTCGTTCCAGGCTCATATAAGGGCCTACTCATACTTCATCGCCATTCTTTCTATTTACCCAGTATGATATTCATTTTGACACTAAGTTTTCATGGTATGGTTTTGTTAATCCCAAAGGCTTCATACCAATTAGAGTATCGACCTCATTTTTATATCTAAATTGATATCTTCTCCATATTTGAAATAATGAGACTTCTTTTCGTTTTGGCTTTGGCCAATAATCTACAAGTGTTTTAATCTCAGTATTTATATTCAAATATATGAAGATGTAAATATAAAATGATTGAGTGAGTTTTATGTAAATCTCTAGATATAGATATGGAGTTCAAAATGGAAAATGATTAGAGATGCTCTTATGTATTGTCCATGCTTATAAACTCAAAAGTTTTTCCATTATTAATTGATGTGAGACATTTTGAAACTTTGGACTTATACCCAGTATAATCATATCCAATCTGAACAAATATTTTAATATTTATTTAAAAATTAATATGTTCATAATTTGTGTTTGTGTTTATCTACGGAAAAAAATGCGAATCTTAAGAAAGAAAAAATATTAAGTTTGGTTTTAGGTTTGGACGAAAAAATTATAAGGGGAAATATATATTTCTCCAAATAATTTGGTTTGTTGTCTTTTGAAAAAAAAAACGGAAAAAAAGAAACGAAAAAACCAAACCTTTGGTTTTTGTTGCTATAGAAGACAAATGAAGGGAAAAATGGTGTTTTTGAATTTGTTGTTTCTAGGGAAAAAATTTCATGTTTTTTTTTGTAAAGAAATTGTGGGTTTATCTTGGAAAAAAAAAACTAATTTATGGCTTTGGAAAAAAAAATCTAAGAAATTTTCAAGGAAAAAAACTTTCGAGAAAAGAAAACATTGGAAAAGGATAATTGGCTTATCCTTAATGGACAAAAAAGGAAAAAATTGGATTTACCCTTCTTTTTTTTGGAGAAAAACAAATTGTGGTTTTCGTGTGGAAAAAAATCTTTTGTTTTTCCTTAGTTTATCCGGGAGAAATTTAGTTTACTTGGAAAAAAGGTGAATATTTTCTTTTGTCTTTTTGAATAAAAGGAAAATAAAGGGCTTATTGGAAAAAAAACCTTTGAAAAAGGTTATTTGAAAACAATAGTTTTTCCCCGAAAAATTATTTTTGGGACGTGATTTGAGAAAAAAAATAATATTTTCTTTGGAAAATTCCAAGATTATTTGGGAAAAAAAGAAGAAATTCTTGGAGTCTAAGGAAAATAATAGAAAAAAGGTTGGGAAAAAATATCCAGACTTTGTGTGGTCATTCTTCTTACGTTGGCTTGAGATGGTCGTGAATATATTGTTATCGTATTTATATATTGGGTAGAGCTTCGACGAAGGAGCTGCGTGATTTTTTGTAAAAATATGGATCAGATCGTAGGATGACGGTGTGATATCGGGTTCTTAAAAATGCTTGAGTGCGGGTTGATGTGTTGTCGGTAGGTTGGTTTAAATCATGGAACGAGTTTCCGTCTAGTTGATATGGAAAGATCATGAAGCGAGAGATAAATTATAGGAATCGAATATCGAAGTATCTAATGAACTGGCTTTTTTGAATCGTATGTTGAGAAGATTATGAAGCATTTTTTTTTGAAATAAGAATGAGGAAAGGGAGAAGCGATTGATTTTATTTTATTTTTGTATTATAAAGCGGAAGGCAGAAGAATCTTAATTAGGAGAGCGATAACGGGTTCACGAAACGATTTCAGCAAGGTTTGCTCATGATCTCCTCTCCATTGAACTTGGGTAAGTAGTGATCACTGCCGAAACTTTGAAAAACAAATGGATACAGTTTCTTAATTGCATTGCATGTTCTCTGCCCGCATTTAGTTGACTTTCTAATGTAAATATTTTAGAGTACATAGACCAAGAATTGAATTGGGTCCAGAAGTTTAAACTGCTTGCACTGCACGGATAGGCAGATCCCATTTTAGACTTTACCCAAAAGCAAGTGATGTAACAAAGAAAATATCTTCACAATGGATCAGTTCGTGAAAGGTAAGTAATGGTAAATTTTTTTTTTTACATTTCCTTGACTGTTTTAGGAGTAAAAAACTCATGCCACTGAGAATCTCTTAGGCAAGATCTCAGGGATATCAATTTTAAACTAGAAGCAACAACACATATCAAACTAGGGCCCAGTTTATTGAAATTTGTTACGATCTACCGAAATTAAATTAAAATTTGAGTTATTTAAATTATCAGCCCAAAAAATAGATCATTGGCTGACAATTTTAGCCAGGCTCTGACAGTACTGTGAATTTCCTTATTAAAGGCAATTTAGCTCTTGCCTAGATTTGGGATGGATCAGACTCATTAAATTTGGGCTGAAAAATCGGAGCCAATTTCAACTCGACCCACCCTCCCCGTTAGATCGAGGAGAAAGGGTCAAAGAGTTGTGAGAGTGATCTCCAGAGAGGGTAGAGGTAAAGTCTATAAATTCATGATGACCAAAAGTGAAGAAAAAAAATAGAGATAAAGTCAATAAATTATTTTTTTTATGCTAAAAACTTATTATATGTTTTAACTCATTGCTATAAAGATCAAATTGTTGTGGAACATGTGAATGGACAAGTTCATTCATGTGAATGGGAAATTGTCAAGCAAGAATCTAAAGTACTAGGTGAATGCAGCAGGTACTAGGTGAATGCGTAGCAGGTTGCGGGATCATGAACACATCAATTGTGTATTAACAACAAATACGATAAGACAATGATCTATCAACTCTCTTTTTTCATGTGTAAAGTTGTAGCGAAAAGCATATGTTAATTTGAAATTTGCTTTTTCATCTTCTTCAAGTACTGATCATAGTTTTGTATAATTTCACAACATTATAAATGTTGCTACCTTAAAAGATGTGTTTTCTTTTGTTAGAACTTCATTGCTGTAATAACACTCATAGAAGTGAAAAATAAATTAAAAAGAAAATGAAAAGAAAAGAAAAAGAAGCAATTAGAATTGCAATATAAAGTCTAGATTTTCTTCTTTCTTCATTCTCTATTTTATTATTTCAAATTTGCTAGCTATTTTGAAAAATGTTTTTAGAAATTTATTTAAAAAAATATTGTTATGACCTTTTTAGTAACGGCGAAGAAAAGCCCGATCAATAAAACCCCTTGCCCCATTCAAAAAATCCTCATTTATATCATAATTTTTAGTAGCAATTAGGAAATGACTTCATCCATAGTCGTTCATTTAATTAATTACATCCAAGAAATGACCCTACCCATAATCATCCCTTTTAGTTGTGGCAAGGTGATGCCCCCATCTATAGTTGGCCCTTTTAGTTGTGGCTAGGAAATGTCCTAATCCATAAGCATCCCTTTTAGTTGTAACCGTAATAAGCCATCATCAATTGGTCCTTATTAATTATGAATCACCTTTTGTAGGGTCGAAACTAGAGTTACGATTATAACTTATAGTCATGTCCCCTATAATCATAATTTGTTGCAGTCCAATTTCTTTGTATCTATATCATATGATTGCATTTAGTCTTACTTTTGGTTAAGGCCAAATGCCCCAACTAAATCCTTACTTCTTTGTAGTCATATTTTTAACATTAATTTTAAAAATAGTAGATTACAACTTCAAATTTTTATTATGTTTTTAAATTGAACTAATTTAAATTAGTTTAATAGATTATTATGTATAAATCAAATCAAACTGATTTTATCAGGTTTATATTTCAAATTATTGGTTTAAGTCTTAATAAATTAAAACCGGTTCTATGTATTTTTATATTGAAAACTGGAATAAACTGTGCACAGCCCTAAATGGAAGTTTGGGCGATCCGAGTCCTTTAAGATCCCAGGCTACGATTCCTTTAAAGAAGAATAGACTTTGGCAGCTGTTGCAATCGATCGATATTCAATGGGAAGGTGGGAAATATACAGTGGATATGAGCAGCCAACGTGTCACGTCATGATTGCCCTGTTGTCCTTTCTGCAAAAATAAAGTCGAAGAGATTCTTGTATTTCATGGGAATTGTTTCCACAAAAAGAGTAAAACGATGTTCTTAATCTGTCTCAGATTGATTGCCTTGTCTGACTTTTCTACTTAGTTGAAAGTTGAAACTAGGTGAATCGGTGATGGTTTTCCTCCACTTTTCTTCTATGGATTTTTCCCACGCCCACTTTTCTTGAATGCGGGGACGAAAATCTCTTTTGAAATTGACGTGATTCCTTAGCTAACCCTTTCTAATTAGTGTTTGTTTTTTATTTTTCTTTCTCCAAAACCAGTAGTCTATGATGACAAATATTACACAAAATTCCCCACTTCCTAAAAACATTGCAAGTAGACATATTTTACATAAAAAAAATTCCTACGTGGCGGTCGTGGGTTCGTCTTAATCTGACAACCTTGACTGCACAACTTGGTTAGCATTGAAAATAAAAATGATGAATGTGATGTACTTCTCTGCCTTTGCTCTTCTATTCTTTTTCAATTTTGGCATCCTGTATATGCCACCTCTTACAAGAAAAGTTGGTAAGGTATATTATATGAATGCCTTAATCATAATGGACCAAAACCCCACTACAAAAGAGAGTTGTTTAGTTCAATTGGGTAATTTAAACAATACGAGCAAGGTGAATGCATTGACCTCCTCAAAATGGTAAAAAAGTTGTAGGGATGGAAGTCGAGAAAATCTATTGTTAATGAAGAAATTTGATTTTGAGAGGAGTGTAGCTAAGATTCAACATGTTGTCAAAGAGTATCTTGTTAGTCACATCACATAATAAAAATGCGAGCAGAAAAAATTAATAGACATAAGATTTTTTTTACGTGATTTAGCAATCAATGTGATCCTTACTTACATTTATGGAGTACTATACCGATACTCAACAACCCACTATTAAAAGATGAATGAGAATGTACAATGATGAAGCTCTCCTTTCAATTTGAGCCCTTAATTTTTAGATCCAGCCAACTAAAAAATAAGGCCAGCCCGTTTTTACTTATTTTGGCTTGTAGCTCATGGTAGGCCTAGGTTGGCCAAACGTTGGCTCCAAAAGAAAAAGAAACATGCAAAAAATGATTTGACTAACCCATTTCCCACCTCTAGATGTAGGAGCTGAAATAATTATATGGATGCAAGATTTAGCCTGAAATAGCTCTAAAGTTACAGCTTTCTAGTGGTACTTGCATCACTATTAGCCCTGGTTTAGTCTTCAAAACAGGACAGAAACAAGTGAACAGACTGATACTTGCAAAGTTGCAATCTCAAAAACAAAGCTTGGGCTGACTCATGCAAGGCACAAGGGGGAGTGCTTGATATTAGGCCCAACACAAGCAAGGAAGACATCTTGGTTTGGCAATTGGAGCAAGCTTAAGAAAAGGACCGATTTTTTTTTTCGTACGTAGGAAAAAGAAAAACAAAGAGATCGTATTCTTGTAAAAACAATTTGAAAGAGTTTCAAAATTAATGTTTGAATCATTCTCAGGGAAATTTGACCTCCAAATTTTAAACTCCGTAATAATTAAAGCCTTTTTTGATAAGATAATCCATAATTCTATTTGTTTCTTTATAGAGGTGACAACAATGAAATACATTTAGCAACGGCCGAATTGATACAACCTTGACAACACACATTGCTAATAACATACGACTGATATGGTAAAACACCTAAATGAACAGTATGACAAGCAAGGGTCAATAAAATTGTTACTAACTATTTGTACCCAAATTTAATTTGGCTTAACCCAATGTTATTTAGGCATGAGCCTAAGCTCAAGGTTGAAAATCCTAGTAAAATAAGTTAAAAAGCCCATGCAAAAAGCCTAGGGTATTTTTGAAAATTTAAAATTTTTGAAGATTGACCGGTGGAAAACAAATGAAACTTTTTCAAGAGATGACAAAAAAATAGAGAAACTTGGTAAAATGATAAAAAGACGTTGACAACTTGAGAAGGTGAGGTAATAGAAAAAAAATGAGGTAGTAAAGAAAAGTGAAGGAGTCAAGAACTTTTACAGATATTCAATAACCTTTATAAAAGAAGGAGTTCTGTGAGATAGAGGAGCACTTAAAATCATGTCAATCATTTGATAAATATTAATAAATCTTCGAATTCTTGTCAGTTTGCCAATTCTCAGTGCTTTATGTCGTTTCATTCATTCGTAGTCTGATTCAACATTCTTTAAGCTTTATTCGCAGCCAAGCTTTAAAAAAATATTATTTATATTCTTAGATTATGGTGAATTGACGAGAGCTAAGGAGCTTTGCTTTTTTAACTTTAAAAGGTTGGATTTTTAGGCACAGTATTAATTCAAAAATCTTGGTTAATTAAACATGATTATTGTTTTTTTATTTGTATCTTCCAGAATGAAAGTCACAAAAATCACCCAACACTAACATGAAAACATGAGTTACTTCTGTGGTTGGTGGATGGCTTTTATCAGGGAGTAATTACCCAATAGGGTGGTCTCTCGGTGTGATAACTGATAAGAACCCAAATGCGTCATCTATTTTGATAATTCTTAGGCAGGGCGTGACAAAAGATAGAAAATAATATCAAAGTTCATTTCGCATTAGGCTTTAATATCATTGAATTAAAAGCTTTCTGAACTCACAGAATTTAAAGTATTTGTCTTGTTTTATGTGGACATTTAAATTGCATGGCCCAATATTAATTGTAATTATTGGCATTCAATTTTCTGTGGACATTTACGGTACATGGGCCAGTATTTATTGACATTCAAAAAATTTTGTACTTGTTTCATATTAGTTGTAATGATTGACATTCAAATTTTAAATCAAATTCTGGCTCTTAAAAGTTAAAACTGATAACTATCATATTCAATGATAATATAATTCATTGTTTAAAACCAAAATACTTCTCAAAAATATTTTCAAAATAATATTTAATGGGTTTTCCTTTTTTCTTACATATTTCTATTTTTATTTTTAATTTAATTAAAAATAAATTTTTTTCATAATTATGCAATGAGAATGATGAATTTTTAATATATTCCTTTTTCATTTTTTTCAACACCACATAAAGAAGTAACAAAAAAAATGACAAATTTATTAAATATACCACATTGATTTAATAATAGAAAATAATTTATAATATTGATACACAATAATAATCTAGATTAATAATCTATAATTTATTAGATTACTTTTAGGAAAATTCTAGCATTAAGCATTCCATTGGAATACTCATTAATAAGCCATTTGAGTAAATAATAAAATTATCTTTATCTTTGACTTTTATAGTAAAATTTTGTCATATAACACGTAAATTATTCAAAAGGGAAAATTATTTTTTTTGGGACAAGAGATATGCACCATTGACCAATTATGCTTTTCATTATAATAAGATATGCACCATTAGTTAATTACACTTACCATCATAATAAATTTTATTTAAAAGGAATAGGTAAAAAACCACATTCAGGGATCAAATTTTGTCCTTAAAATTCTTTGTAAAGTTTTTTTTTTTTTTTTTTTGACATTTATTAACATATCACATTGTAATATTATATCCTCATAATAATTAACAACCCATTTCATCCTTTTACCATTGGAACGGTCTCAACAGTAATCTTCTTCAACCCACGATTTTGACAAGGAGTTGCCATCATATGGGGTTTCAATGGATTATGTACACATGGCAAACGGAGGTGGGGATGAGTTGGTTGAAGACTTTCAAATTCAAATATGCAGTTACTAATGAGCATGCTATATGGGTGGTTGATTGAAGCCCATAAATGTAGGGGCCACCACCAGTCATTAATATCATATTGAACTCCCCGAATCAATGCGACTGTCTTGCTCTAGACAATAGACTAAGCTTCCTAGTACCTTCGGTGTAAATAAATGCAAGTTGGGGAAACAGAGTTATCATATAAACTTTAAATTTTCTTAGTTCCGTCTGCATTAGATCTCATGTGTGGATAAGAATAAGCTGACCTTAGAGTACTTCTAATCATTACTTCTAACACATAGAAACCAAGTTATTTTCAAGAAGGTTGAATCTAACCTTTTTCTCATTGTAAAGAAAGCTATCTTAATATTTCAAAATATTAAAGAGTATTTATTTTATCATTATTTTCATAATGAAGAACGAAATATTTTTCAATTTATTAAAAAATGGATTTGTTGGATTCCTTCTATTAATGGTAAGTTCAAGTTAAATTTTGATGGTTCTAGTGTAAAGAGTAAGCGTGCTTCAAGGTGGGTCATAAGATATTCTAATAATTTTATAAAAATGGTGGCTTGTAGACATTTAAGGAATACCTCAATTATTCTAAGAGAAGGTATGGTACTTAGAGATAACATTTTAGCTGTCAAGAACAATGGTTTTTTAAGCTTAGAGATTGAATGTGAGTAAAAAATAGCAATAAACTGTTTTACGAGAAAGATCAGTGTCCCTTGCTTTATTAAGGTATTAATGAAAGATATTTTGAAGTTATCCAAGGATTTAAATATTCATATCTGTTACCATGTCCATAGAGAAATTAATAGAACTGCAAATTGTTCTCGCGAAGAAAGGTATTGATATTTTAAATTTCTTATAATAGCTTTGCAGATTATTATAGATCTTTATCAAATAGTCTTTCTAAGCTTAAAACTTTGTAGTTTCCCTTCATAAATTAAAAAAAAAAAAAAAAAAAAAGAAAAGAAAAAACCATTGCACATTCTAAAAACTTGAAGAAAAAATCCTAGGAGCGTTAAACAATCAACTCGCCGATTTGGGTTTAATATGAGGGCTTCTTTGGGTCCGAAGCGGATAATATTTACATAGTTGGGTAAGGTCGTTACAAATAGTATCAAAGCTTACCCCTAACCCTAGTGTGGGGGTTTGTTTCTGTTGGGAAAATCTAGGTTAGTTTTCCCCAAATTAACAAATGTTTCTATTCATGTGAATAGTGCTCCGAACGTGAATAGTAACTTTCAGCGGAAATACTCGTAATTTACGATACAAAATAATGGCAATTTAAAATAGTTATAGCAAAAATAATGGAAATAAAACGTAAATTTACAAGGTTCGTGATAGCCTACGTCTCGGGCGTCAATGACAACCTGTAATGAAAGAGAGAAAATCTGACTTAAGAGCATAAATTAATTTCCTAAAAATTGATGCAAGAAATAATAAGCAAATTAGGTATCACCTGAAATAGCCTTAACTGGATGGGGAGAGGTGTGTTTCAAACAAAGAAGGGAAGCCCCTTTTTATAGGCTAAAGGGAGAAAGCAAAACCCCTGACTAAGCGATGTGGGATTGCATTTCCTGACAAAACAACAAATCTCCACTTTAAAATATACGAATCCCATCTACGTAACTTCTCTTTAACAAAGAAAGCTATAAACGCCTGCAAGTGCGGCTCAGCAGTATGATCAAACTTTTTCAATGTTGATCAAGTCTAAACAATGATTGAACTTATCATTGTCACCACCTTAGTCAACATATCTGCAGGATTATCATCAGTCTTGATCTTTTGAACTAAGACTCCACCTTCTTCAATGATTTCCCACACAAAATGATACCTCACATCACTATGCTTCGTCCGTACATGATAAACTTGGTTCTTCGCTAAATGAATAGCGCTCATTTGTCTGGCTTATTGTAACATGTTTCTGACCAACACCCAAATCATCAAGCAACCCTTGTAGCCATATTGCTTCCTTAATTGCTTCAATGATCGCCATATACTCTGCCTCCGTCATAGACAAGGCCATTGTCGACTGTAAAGTAAACTTCCAACTAACTAGTGCTTTTGCAAGAGTAAACACATAACCAATAGTTGATCTACGTTTATCAAGATCACTTGGCATAATCACGAATCGCGGTATCGACTACGTCTTGCCGTAATATCGTCGCTTCTTAAATATTCGAGCCAACATCTAAGGTTTTGAGATGTACCTTAGAATCCATTTCTTGCTTGCCAATGTTCTTTTCGAGGATTAGCCATGTACGCAACTCACGGAGTCCCAGTGCATGTGAAATGTCAAGCCTTGTACACACCATAGCATACATCAAGCTACCCACTGCATTTGAATAAGGAACCTTTGACATATATTCATGTTCCTCTTCTGTCTTTGGACACTGTGAAGCACTAAGCTTGAAATGAGGAGCAAGTGGGGTACTTACATGTTTGGTCTTCTCAGTTCTCTGGCGTTGTAGTACCTTCTTGAATCTTTGCTTCTAAGTTAAACAAAGTGTGCCCCTGCAATACGTCTCTTGCTATTTCCATGCGAGAATCTTCTTGGCTTCACGAGAATCTTTCATTTGAACTCCTTGCTCGATTAGACCTTGATACGCATATCTCCCCTTGATTCCTTGATGCTATCAACAAGTCATCAACTTATCTGAAGGTATATGAGAAAGTCCATCTTGGAAACAACGGAAAATACGCACAGTGATCAAAACTATACGGTGTAGTTACGGCTATCATGGTGATCAAATCGTTTATACCCTTGCCTTGGCGATTGCTTCCAAACCATACTAACGATTTGCTCAATTTACAAACCCGATTTTCTTTTCCGGTAACTTTGGAAACCATCTGCTAGGATTGTAGATTTTCCACTCCTAATCACCATGTAAGAATGTTGTCTTCACGTCCATTTGAACTAGTTCCATATTAAGCTGTGCTGCAGAGACCCCAACAAAAATACGTATGGAGGAATGTTTCTAACGGAGAAAATACCTCATTGTAGTCAATTCCCTCCTTACGAGCATGGCCCTTTGTAGCTACCCAGTCTTGCCTTATGCCGAGCGTCATTCTTGCTTGAAAATCCTTCTTTACGAGCATAAACCCCATTTTCGTGATTTCCTTCTTTCACTTTGGTAGTCTAGCTAGCTTCGAAGTGTGATTCTTCCTGAGGTGCATTTCTTCATCCATGGCTTTCTTCCACTTTTCTTTTGCTCCGGACTACTATTTGCTTGAAAAGTCGAGGTATACCTTCTTCTACCCTTTGGAAATGCATAAGCCACCCATATCTTCAAGCCCAGACGGGTTTCCTAATCTCTTCTTGGCCTTCGATGGCGGTTGGTAAATCTATTGTTGCTGGATTCGCCGTTTGAAACCTCTTCCTCTCGACATACGCTTCATGATCTATCTCTTTGGTCTTCAGCTGGATTTAGTGAAAGTCGTTTGAAACTCCACCTGTTTCTGAGTACCCTCCACCTGCGACAGTCTTCCCTCTGGCTACTGAAAAGTGTTCTCTGACACTTTACTATATGTTGTTACCTTCTTCAACATGGCAAATTCATCAAAAGTAACATCCCTACTAGAAATAATTTTCTTCGAAGATAGACACCATAGTCGGTATCCCTTGACACAGGTAACTCCCGCAAGCAATGCCTTTTTAGCCCTTGGATCGACTTAGATTCCTTTACATGATAATAAGTAGTGGAGACGAACACACGTAAAATATCATAATCATTTTCTAGGTTTTCAGTCATACCTCGAATTGTTTTTTTCCATTGTCTGCAGTTGATAGTAGGCGGTTAATGAGATGACTTGCATACACATAACGGCCTCGGCCAGGCTGTTTGCCTGAGCCGGCATTGGGCTGAAACATACAGAACTTTCTCAGTGAGTTCGATTCATGTGTTCTGCCGCCCCCGATACTCTTTGCGATGTATATCTAACTGTAAAGTGTCAAGATATGCCTTCCTTCTTACAGAAATAGGAAAAACGATCATTTCGATATTATGTACCATTGTCGGTCCAGATTACTTTAATCTTCCTGCATCGGTTTTCTCCACCATTTCTTCCATCTGAAATGTTTCAAACACATTATCTTTGGATTTCATCGTATACACCCCGAGCTCTTAGAAAGTCATCAACAAATGTAAGCAACCAGTAATGTTTACCTCGAGCGAGTCTTGGTTGGTCCCCATACGTACGTATTGAATATAATCAATATACCTTGATTATTATGGATTGTGGTGCTTAGAACTTCACCCTCTTTTGCTTTCCCAGAACACATTGCTCGCAAAAATCCAACTTGCAAGTCTTTGCACCTTTCAATAATTCTTGCATAGCCATCGTTTGCAGGATTTCTCTCAACATCCAAGTCTCATATGCCATAACTTTGGACATTTTGACTACTTGTCTACCTCACGATATTCTTTGTTGTTGTCCCAGATGTCTTTGCCTTGATAAAGGTACGGGTTGTTTCTCTGATACCTTTCATCACCCTGTAAGTGCTCTGAAGCGACTTTTAGAATCTAGTATATAATGATAGTGAACCTTTTGACTCAATGAGTTTACCCAGAAAGAAATGATATTCTTTTCAAGTTTCGGAATGTACCAAACATCTGTAGCACCTTGGTCGAACCATCATGATTCTTCAAACTAATTGGAAGCGGAGTTCCGGCTATCTTGAGGTTGATTTAATACGCGGATGAAACGAGCACTACCATCGAGTTACGTAAAGTTGAAGAAGCGCTCTTTTTAAACACACATATGGAATGAAGCGGTGAATCACACAACCATTCATCACGATCTTGTGCTTGATGACACACAGCCCGATGAAAAATCGGCTTATCATCTTATTTTACATACTTCGGTTACCTTATTTCCCTTTCTTTTATGCGACTTGAGACAGTCTTTCTTCCAATGCCCACTTTTCGTGACAAAAGGCATTGATCTTTGCAAGTTTGCCTTTTGGCGAGATCTTCCCGCCTCCTGGTTTCGGTTTGATTACGACCTCGAGCAGTGTAGAGAAGCACTATTTGGCTCACGTGTTCTAATTTATCTTTTTTTCGATCTGGGTTCGTCTGAGCGGTAGTTCTTTAAAGGTTATTGTTTCCTTCCCAGTCAACATACTAACAATAAGATGTTCATATTAAATCGGGGAAGGGAAATTATGTCTCAAGCCTTATCAACATCACTTACTTTCTCATCTAAATTCATCATCGATTTACTAATGAATCAAATACGGTGATGTGATCATTCATAGTGAATTACTGGTTTATCTTGAATGATCTGACCGTTCTCGTATATAACTTGTTCTCCCATGCTCTTCTTGCGTGAAGCACATGCTTGCATCTGCCCCATGACTTGCTTGCGAGATATCTCTCATAAGCGGATATTTTAGCTCCTTGGAGGGCACGATCGAGATCGTCTTACATGTTAAGCGATTGATTCTTGTCGATCTTTCTCATGACACCTTTTGGTGTTTTTTTTCTGGTCTGACATCGAGCTCCTGTGGAAAGAACATCCTGCACCTCACACTGCCACATGCCAAAGTTATTGGTGCCATCAAATTTCTCCACATCAAATTTGGTATTAGTCACCATTGATCTTGATGAGAATCCTGTCGGTGTAGAGGTTGATGGTGCACTTGGTCGAGATCGACGGCACACAGCGAATAGTTGTCCTTTGCGAATGTCAATATTTGATAGAATCTTTACGATGTGGAAGGTCGAATGAAAATTTGCAACCACGAGGCATACTTTCGGAAACTATAGAAGCCCAGGTAAAAGCCCCAGAAAGGAACCTTTTACAGTGAAGATCGAGATAACACTACAACCCGCAGGCATACTCAGGAGGAACCTTGGCTTTGATACCCAAATGTTAGAGGAAAATCGAGTTGGATTTTCCCAATTAACAAATGTTTCTATTCATGTGAATAGTGCTTTCCGAGCGTGAATAGTAACTTTTCATTGAAATACGAAGCAAATCTACGATACAAAATAATGACAACTAAAATAGTTATAGCGAGGAAAATATCTGAATAAAGAACACCGAGGAAATTTACGAGGTTGTGATAGCCTCGTCCTCGGGCGTGTAACGCCCAAAAAAATACTAGAATTTTATAATAATTTTATTATATATTAGGGTGAGAATTGGGTCAAACTGGAGTTTAGGAGATTTGATAAATTGTAGAATGTAAATTGAAACCATGAAGCGTATGATTGAATATTATATCTTTAAATAAAAATTGATGAACCAGAAAATAACCCCGGTGAAAAGGGCAAATGTGAAATTTGTAAAATAAGGACCTAAAGGGTCGAATATTAGCTTAAAAAACAATGGAAAATAAATGATAAATGATAAGGAAAGTGAAATAAATATGGATTTAAAAATGTCGAATAAAAATGGATTGTGGGTAGCGACATGACCTTATGAAGAATGAGTGACTTAAGACAAAAAGGAGAAAAATGAAAAAAAATGAGAAAAGGGTGTGTAGGCCAAACAAGGCCTTACACTTGAAGGAGTTATAAAAGCCAAAATGCGGTCTTAGGGCTCATATGAGCAAATCACGTTTTGGAGAAGGAGAGAGGAGAAAAAGGAGAAGAAATCTAGGGTTTGGAGGAGTAAACTTGGTTGGCTTTAGCATTTCTTGCTCCTAGAATAACAACATATAAGAGGAGATTTGAAGAGGTAAGGTAAGAAAAATCAAAACCATAACCTCATTCATTTTGATTTGGATTTGGGTGAAAAGCCCTAACTTGAGAAAAATGGATTTTTATTGATTCTAAACCACATTTGGAGTTGTTTTGGGTAGATTTCATGGTGGATTTTTGATATGGGACGAATTGGAGAAGGTTTGTGAAAGAAAATTTGTGAGAAATGCAAAATCCAGCATTTTCTAAGCAAAACTTAGTAGGGTGTCACCGTCTGGGTTAATTAGTGCCGATGCAGGGATGTAGTGGGCAATCGGTACTTGTACCGCTGAAGCGTCTGGGTACCAGCGCGTGGGTGGCAGTGCGTGCGATCATAGATGCAGGTGCATTACCTTCCAACGACCAGTTTTGCGTATTTTGCACTTAGTTAAGTCAGTATTCATGCGCAGTCATTAGGAACCTAAGAAATGATTAATGGGGATTCAAATAAAGGGTAGAACTAAGTGAAAAATGTCACAGCACCCTTGTGTCGCCTCGAGGAGGTGAGAGCGAGTTCGTATTCGGGCGGAGACTTAGTGTCTTAACCCAAGGCGTACTTGAATAAATTTGTAATTCAATAAAATTGTTTAACAATTGTTTATACACTAAAGGCGTGAATGGTATTGACTAGGGATGGGTGATGATCGCCCAACCTAGGGTAGAGATCGAGAAAGAGAAGGAAGCTGGGTCGGCGGCTCCGGTTTGCTCTCTGACTCTATTCTTATTTCAAGTATTTTGGTAGTTTACCAAGTAACTATGAAATGAGTACATAAATGAGTATATGAAATGAGTACATGAATGAGTACATGAAATGAGTACGTGAATGAGTATATAAAATAAGTACATAGATTGAGTATATCTTTGAAAGATATCTGAAAGTGAATATGGAATTGAAATGTGATATTTGGCAGAATGAATGTGAATGAGGATAAAGGCGGGATTCATCAAGCGAATCAGTCGAAATGCGATTTGAATGATATATCAGATGAGCGCACTTTGACGAGGATGCAACAATGGGCATCGGAGTCCGCGAAGGCACCGCCCAAATTGTCGATGTCACTTGGCGGGATGCACCTATCGGCATCCGTCATGATGGCGTATGACATTGAAGAAATGTTCCCAATTGGCGGGATGCACTAATCGGCATCCGTCATAATGGCGTATGACATTTAATTGATACCACATGTCGGGGTGCACCAAACGGCATCCGTCATGATGGGAGACCGAATAATTGATACTTACGTAATCGGGGTGCACGAAGCGTCCGTCATGGTGGGAAATGGTGTTAAATGTGTAAACACATTGTCGAATGATAATAAAGGCAGGATTCGTAAGCGAATAGTCGAAAATGTAAATTGAATAGTCAAGGTGAAAGAACCAACATTGACGAGTGAAAATGGGATTTTTATGTATATGCTTAAATCTCATAAATTGAATTGTGAATTGAATTTTTGCATTGAAGATGCATGTTGTGATATAGTAAATGATTTGGAAATCGAAAGTATGCGAAAATGAATAGCATGAGTATATGTTGAAATAATAGGCGTGGTTTAATGTTAAATGCATGCCAAGTTAAATTGAATATTGAAATAGGCAGAGTATGGAAGCCAGCTGGCGTAGAAAATGCTTGCGTATAGTTTTATCTATGCGCGGGTTGCAGTAGGCAGAGGGAAGACAAGATCGTGAAGCTCGAGTCATAGAGAGTACGTGTATAAGTATATACTCAGTCATTTGCATATCATCTCTTTTGAGCAGTGAAATTTTGTAAACAAAGGGTTAAACTTTGAACCTTGATTTTTGTATATCATTCTGGAAAGGCATGAATGTCTTGGCACCTGTAAATGTATTTTGTTAAATGTTTATGGGCCTGCAGTGCATTGAATTTGTAAATGATTATGGAGGAAGCACTTGGCCCGAAGCTATGCGACGAATGACATAATAAAATGTTTTGATAAGATAAATGAAAACGTCGGAGTAAACTGGGCTCTGGTTTGGATCTGCCATTCGGGTCGGGCTGGGGATTCGGGTCGCGACACTTTTGAAAAAGAAAATTTAATAACACGGAAAATAAAAAGAATTAAAAGGGTGTCCCCGGGGTTTTAGTTCGGATTCGCCATTCGGGTCGGATCGAGGCTCGAAGTGTGCGGGGGGCGTCAAAACGAACAACTTCCACTAATGAAAAAATCTGACTTAAGACCCCTTGAATCAATTTCCTAAAGAAATTGATGCAAAAATAAATACCCAAAACAATTGGGTATCTTGCAAATTCTTATTAAGTGGATTGGGGAGAGGTATGTTTTGAAACGAAGAAGGGAAGCCGTTTTATAGGCTAAAGGGAGAAAGCAAAACCCTGACTGGCGATGTGGGATTGCATTTGACAAAAACAACGATTTCATTTGGCCTGTGAGTGTTGTGCATTGGTCATGTAAAGGGGGTGTTGTCGCGTTTAGTCCGTAGAAGTGTTCTCTGTTGATACGTAGAGAATGTTTGTCCGTTTGACCTGCAATGTCATGGGATATAACAAGGACGTTGCATTTATATGGGATGATATTTATCACATCCCACATCGGATATGGGAGAAAAAGTTTTTAACATTATATAAGTATGGGCTCCTCTCAATCTAATAGATGCATTTTAAAGCCGTGAAGACCCTTTTGGACCCGAAGTGAACAATTAAGATTAGTGTCATATTTACACTTGAAGAGTCAAATGAAGAATGAATATTAGTAAATAAAGGTGGCAGAAAATTGTGACGCTATCAATGAGGATTCTAATCTGTATTAAATAAAAATTAACCACAAAAACTCAAACTTATAATTATGAAATGACAACTTTGAATTTAGATGGATCGTGATTTTCCACCGAATGATCAAGGCGCACCCCTTGAAGATGCTAGGTTGGCTTGACAATTTTATTAAATATTATCTTTTTACAAAAGAAGCATTAGAAAAAAAAAAACTAGAAGAACGAAGAAGGCGATGAGTAGCACTCCAAAAAGCCCATCAAAATTATAGAAATATTATAATCATAACTCGAATTATTATTGTTTACTGAATTAAGGAGTGCAATAAATTCAATTATAGTGATGGAGTATCTCCTGGAAACAGAGACAGAGCTCTTTGGGTTTGGACATCATCACCATATGGTCAGCTCCGGCAATGAACTTCACTTCTTTTGGTGGGCTGTTGTCAATCACCCACCGCTGAAAGTCCTTCATTATTTCATCTTTTTCTAGCACCACATACACCCGATCCACGGATCCATATTTCTCTTTGCTTAGTAAAGATTCGTTGGCGAAGTCTTCCAGGAACAACCCATGAGGCCTTACCAAACTTTTCGCCAGTTCCAGATCCTGCAACCAACACAAATCCCATTTCACGATCTCCTTCAAATGGTCGGAATCAAACAAATTCCATTAAATCAAACCCCCTAGGGGTAGCTCAGGTGGCCCGATCATTGGTTTTACTAATAGTCACCTATTTCGTGTACCTTAGGTCACTATAGGTTTATCCAAACATTAACTTTAGGCTGGGTTTACTCTTCAATAGCCACCTGTTGGAGTCCCTCGGTTAGAGGTTTATGATCATTCACTTCAGGCCGAGATCAGTTTAAAAAAAATCCATTAAATCAAGTACTCACCTCCGGTTGGGAGTGTTGATAAAGTGCCACTGATAAGTATTCCGGACCAAACGTTACTGCTGTTGGAAGGCTCTCCAGTCCTGAACCGAATGAAAGCTGGGTATCCAGTAATGATTCAGGGTTGCTTCTGTTGATGAAGAACTGGATATCCAAAACCATATATATATAACACAAAACCATCACAACAAATAGAAGTTCAGTGATACTTAATTAAATGAACAGCAGATTAGAATGTGATCAAATTAAGATTTATTGTACTTACTTCCTGTGCTTGAGTTATAGGTGGGGATAAATAATTTGGCATATAAGCTGACACAAATATTGCAACTAGAATCTTCTCGGGGAAGCTCTCCATAGCAATAGAAATAGCGAGCCCTCCATAGCTATGACCCACCAAAACCACTTTCTCATCTTGATAAACAGAGGCCATGAACTCCATCAGTGGGTTCACATAATCGTATGCAGAAGTAAGCTCGTCGAGCCGCTTGGGGTTAACCCCAGAAGAGCCCAAGTCCAGGGCCGTGACGCGGTGACTGAATGATTTGAGCAGTGGGACAAGCTTGTACCAGCACCAAGCTCCATGGCCGGCTCCATGAACCAGAACGAAGTGTTTCCCGGCTCCGGCCATGTCTTGATGATGCTTTGTATTGTATTGGGGAGTGTGGGATATTCTTATTCTTAATTATACCATTTAGGAGAATGGCCCGAATGCCAATCAAGCCACATTGAGATGATGGCGCAGGCCAGAAACGCGGCCTTTATTTCCGAATATGGTAGACATGTTGTATATGAGTTGTCACTTGTCACTGGCGTGAGGACATACAGTGTTCAGAATCTGAGTGTCGCTGTAGATATCTCTTGATAGTCAATGCTCATTTGCTGTCGCTTTGATGCAAAATTTGAATAAGTATGCATGGATACAAATTGAATGATGGATTGTGTTTGGATGCATACGGCGGAAAGAACATAATAGTAAAGAAAATTATTTTTTTTTAAGTCAATTTACTTTGCATATATTAATATTCCATTCTTACAAAGGATTCACACCTTCTCTTACCCCTCATCTCATTCCTTTAGCCAAAGTTATTTAATTTTTATATTGATGATTTAAAATAAATAAGTATTAAATAGTAAATAACTTTTTTCCAAAAAAATTAGTAAATAAAAATTATTTATTGATTTTAATTTTTTTTTCTTTATTTATTCTTTCATAGTAAAATAAACTATGACTAAATTGGTCTTAAAAAAATGAATTCCCAATTCAATATAGTTTCACAAATAAAATCTCTCCTATAACAGAGAAAAATAAATAAATATTCTTCTTGACAAATTTGAAAGGAAAAAAAATGTTTCAATTGAAGTCAATAATAGAAAAGAAAAAATAAAATAAAATATTTTTTTGTGGATAGTTTTAAAGAAGAAGAAAAGTTGTCAAAACTAATAATCACAAAAAAAAAAAAAAAAAAATCAGCCCCTTTAAGAGAATCTCCAATTATAAATATTTATTTGACTTAGGGCATTTACATATTTAGAAGATATTAAGTCCAAATTTTGAAGTTACGACTCGGCGGTAATATCGATTTTTAACTCCAAATCACTATTAAATTCTTGAATCTTTATTTTATCAAATTAGAATATTTTAGAAATTTGATATATGATATATTTTTATTTTATTTAAACATAAATATGAAATTATATTAAATAAATAGAGTATAATAAATGAAAATATATTAAAACAAAAATTTAATTTAAACTAATAAATATTATATTATAAAACATCATATTGCATTATAAATAAAACAACATTAATAAAAGCTACATGATAAACACATTAACCAAATGATAAAAAATACAATATAAAAACTAATAAGATGATATCACCTCCATAATTTTCCTTTATCGTATTAATTAAAATTACTAAAAGTTACCATCATTTGACATTGATCCCACTTGCTTGGGATTTACAAGTCATTTTTTTCAATAATCTCAATTATTTTCACCTTGAAATATTCACTTTCAAATGGATTAGATATGGAATTAAGATTTTTTTTTCATAATTTATTTTTCTTGTATTTCACATTTCAACTCATATTTGTTACGATAAAGAAGATCATTATGCCCTTCAAAATGCATTACTTGAGCATTTATGATAAATGTATGGCAACAATGTTTCTTATAGTTCAAATGTATTAGTTTAAGTAAATGATGTGTGCAAAACATCATGTGATGTAATAATCTCTATGTTCTTTTATTTTCAATTTGAAGTTATATTTTATTTTAAGAAATTATTAGATTAGTTAATTAAAATATCAATGTCTTATATTTAGAATATAAAATAAAAATGTATTATATCAATATAAAAAAATAATTTTAATAAAAAAATTTAAATTATTCAAATTTATTAAATCATTTATGATGTATATAGAATAATTCAAAATTAATAAAATAATAAATATATCTTAAAAAATAAAATTTGTTATAAAATTATTATTAAAA
This sequence comes from Tetrastigma voinierianum, assembly GCA_016808115.1. NCBI lineage: Eukaryota > Viridiplantae > Streptophyta > Magnoliopsida > Vitales > Vitaceae > Tetrastigma > Tetrastigma voinierianum. The sequence goes on from JAEQBH010003626.1 coordinate 875,614, forward strand.
TAATTATTTTATTATTATAAGAATAAAATAACAAGAGAATAATAGTAATATTAAAATAATATGATAATAGTAGTCGCTATTCACATCTCCAAATATGAAGATGGAAATAAAAGATGATTGAAATACATTTTTTAGATCCAAATCTTCAAATATAGAGATTGAGTCAAAAATGAAGAATGGTTAAAATTGCTCTTAGTCAATGATAATGGGGGCAAACTTAAGTAATAAGACTTCTTGCCTCAATGATGAACTGAGTGAGGACGATCAGTAGAATCGTAGTTAGAATCACCTCAATTCAAAGGGAATTTTTATTTCAAAAAAGTTTCGGTGTATGCACATGCCCTAAACATATGCTAGAGATCCACCCATGTTTAGGTTCATGCTTGCTCCTCGTGTTGTCACCAAAGATTGTATTCAAAATTTTTAATTTCAATAAAAATATTTGTTAGCATTTTTTTTCCTTTCGTGCGTGTGTATATGAAATAATAAATATAGATTGGAGATGGCAGGATAATAAAAGGTTTAAAGAAAAAGGAAGTAAAAGTAGCATACAAACAAACTCTCTATACCTGTGTTTTTGAGTCAGAAACTGCTTTTAGGGTAAGCAATGAACAGATAAAAACAGCCTCTACAACACCGCTCACATGCCTTTGTTTTTGAGGAGGACACATAATCTGACCATTGAGTCGGCCGATTTGTCATCAACTAGATACTGATAAGAAAATCAATGGGAAAACTATATTATAGGGTCACGTAGCATTTTATTTGAAAATTTTGGCTCATAAAAGCTGAAATCAGCTTAGTCCCTTAATGTAAAAATACTTATAAAGAGTCTAAGTACAATCTTAGTAAATCTTGGTTATTATTTTATGTATTAGATACGACCTCATATTTAAACTTTGGTTACTATCTTCTGTGTTAGGTACGGTCTTGAACTAAGGTTTAATGAGGTTCTATTTTAATTCTTTATCAATTATTTTCTGTATGGAACTAGCCTAAGTTTCAACTTTTGGACCTAACTTTTCCAAATAAATGCATCTAACAGAGCTACTAAATAGATCAAGCCCAACTCATTTCGGATCGGCAATTCGGAATCTGGTACAACGGGTTAGTATGCGGTTATTTATTCGGGTTAGTTTTCAACCAGCTCGTATGGGTTGCGAGCCAAAACAGGCCAAAACCTTAAAAAATGCTTAAAAAAATTAATTTTACAAATTCATCATTCTTTAAATAAAAAAAAATGTATACAAATATATAATAATAATTAATATAAAATAATTGGAGTCTAAAAAACGATTATAATAATAGTAAATGGCTTTTAAATAAATAAATAATTTTATAATGCGGTATAACCCAAAGTCTGAAAACTAATGGCTGAATAGTATCAAAACAATAAAATAACAATTTAATAACATATGCGAAAAAAAACATTTCAAAGTATCAGGTAAAATCTATTATCTCTGTCTACATCCTCATCCTCATTATATCCAATAATAACTTGTGATTCCACATTAGAAATGATTCAACATTAGAATGATGTATATCTTCGATAGTGATTGAGTTATCATCATCTATTAATTAATTTAGAATGTTAAAAACATAAATTTCATTTATGTTTGGAATAAAAAAATATTTTTTCCAACAATGCATCTCAACCATATAATAATGAAATATCCTATTTGTTTAAAAATTCATCTTGCTAGAAGATATAATCACATCATGAAAGAAATTAGAGTATAATTTTTGTTAATTATTTTAAAAATAACATTATTTTGTTATTAACACTAGTTTAAGTAATAAAATTATTTAAAATATATTCAAATAATTTAGTTATTAAATTTATTAATTTCAAACTAGTACAACTTCATTTTTATCAAAAAACATCTATAATTGAATAAAATATAAAGGATAAATAAAAACATAAAATTGTAAATATTTAAAATATGATTAATGAGATAAATAAAATTATATTCAATATTAAAATTTTAATTTATTTAATTCAAATGGATTCTGTAAATTTTCATACAATATTTTTTAAATATTAAATTATCCTTATAAATTATATTAAAAAGATACATTTAGAAAATTTAAAATAAAATAGTTAAAACAATAAAGTTTATATATTAATCATATATTATAATAATTATCATTTTAAAGAACCTCTATGCTACAAAGAGATATCCAAAATGTCAATTTTATAGATGATAATGATGCTAAAAAACATCGTATGGGCTGGAAACGTAGACCGAAGAGACAAACCCTTAAGCGAACTAAGGTGGGCTTAGAGAGTGACGCAGGCGAGCCCGGCGTGAAACTCGGCCCATGGCGACATCCCCATCACTTCTAAGTAGCGGTACGATTTGGGGAACTAAGCTGAATCCGTCAGATAAACACCTAACATGGATGGTCCACCATCCTGAAGCAGACATATAAAGGGAAGTCACGTCTGTGATTTCTCTCATTGAGGGAGGAAGGATCTCTCACAATCACGGCTCCCTAATTATCCTTGAATATTCAATTGATGATAAGGAAAAGGTGATTCCCTACCCGATTAAGAAGATGGCGTATCGCCGTCTAACAAGGAAAGTCATCGTGATCACCCATGATAAATGCAGGCGATTCGTAGAAGAAGATGCGATTACAAAACTATCAACAGTTGATCTCTTTCCCTTTCGTAGAAAATTGACTTAAGCACTCGAAGGCGTCGGCACTCTCGCGGGACCACGCTGTGCGGAGTTGTATATCGTCCGGCGATGGATCGCTGATGACTCCAGCGGCTCGACCGGTGTCGATGGCATCATCGAGTTTGGCGCCCGAGTCTATGGGAGCATTGTTCCTTTACCGGAAAATCAAGCTGATTTCGATGCTTGATGATATCGACTCGAAACATGAGTAGGAGTCACGACAACCCAGGGTATGAACTGACAAGATGGCGTTGACGGTAGACAACCCGAGACACTCGAAGCTCTTCATCTTATTGCTTATGAGATGGAGGCACCATCTCGTCGTCGGCGTCTGCTAAGGGAGTTTCTGCGAGACTCACGTGGTCTGGCGCCGAGCCTGATAGGCCCTTGAAGGCCGTAATACCATTCCATAGGAGGAATAGCAACACCTCGGCGCCCCTCGAGAAGTTGATGGAGGAGGAGAAAATAGCATAACCAAGGAGCATGATCCTACATTACCCCGGGGATGGTCCTGATGAGGGGATGCACGGTAAGAGCAGCGGAGGAGATGAGCGGCTATTAGCGGGAAGGGGAGCAGTCTTGGGAGTAGCAGTTCGAGGACATCCAGCCAAAGGCTTCAAACCACATGAAGGAGGTATAAAGGTTTGAGCGATCTTCAGTAGATGCTCACGGTATAGCGAAGCGGAATCCGTTCGGTCGAGTACTACATTTCCCTCCCGGCGAAATTTAGGATGTCGCGGTCGGGAGCCTTTGGCGGAATGAGGATCTTGTAGACCACCTCGACACTATCGGCGAGATGGAGTTGCACTGATACTAGGACCTCGTGCGATGTAGAGCCTTTGCCATCATGCTAAAAGGCTTAGCATTGCTGGTTGACAGGCTCCGTAGCTCGATCTCATCCTTGGAGAGTTCTCCATCCGGCTTTCGTGTCGGCTTCATCGAACTGGACATGCAGTGAGCCTACTGTTTGGCCAAGTAAAAGCGAGGCCAATAGGAGAATCGAGGAGTCAGCGTCGGAGGTTGACTCGGAGTCATTAAGTAGACATCTATATGAAATTTTTCCATCACGCTTTATAGCGGGTTAGGCATATAGTCCGAACTGTGTTCTCCATCTCGAAGAACCCTCGGCCTGACATGGGTGAGGTGCTCCTCGCCGAAAAATACATCAACGACGAGGAGACCCTTATATCTGTGCGAAATCTTAGCGCAAAGGAGAAAGCGAATTTAGAAAAGTAGGGCGAAGCCACAGAAGGCGAAGAGACATAAGCAGATCTCCACGGAGGAGCGGAGAAGATGAGGTGGGCCTCCCGAAGAGAGGTAGCGTCGGAGGCCAGCTTTGGTCACGGCGAGCTACGGTAGTGGTACCAACATCGTGGTTCACCCGGCGGCCTGGTGTGCAGAATTTTATACGAGGTGCGAGGATGGGATTGCAAGGTGGCCGGCATCTCGGATAGTGGATCCAAATGAAAGGAGCATAACCAAGTTGCGCGAGTTCCCACGGAGATCATGGGCCTTAGAACAAATGGCGTAGTGTTTGAAGAAGAAATCGAATTCTAATCCTCGTGGACATCTCATTTATTAAACGGCTACAGAATCTGAACCCGGGCTGCTCCTCCACCACCTCGTCGGCCCGGCCCCATCTCGGCATCGTGACCCACAGGAGAGATCAATGTGATTTAGAGTTCGCGGGTGGTGGGAATCCCGAGTTCGACCCGGGAAGGCTCGCTACCGACATCGGATCAGGGAGACAGGTGCGGTCGTGTCGAGCTCCCTGCAATTTGGATACCACCATGCTTCTCGGACTACGACATGAGCTATCAACATCCACAGACATTTGTGTAAGAATTCGTCATGGCCAACTCGCAGTTCACGAGTTACGATCGACAACGGGAGCTCGGCCGACATCAACTTCGCATCAACGTTTGACAAAATGGGCATTGGAAGGAAGCGAAGCGGTAGCGCCCGCTACTGAGGGATTCTGCGGAAAGTCTTTACCCTTGGGGTCGATGCAATTTGGTACTCACTTTGGGAGACCCCACGTGCCCGAGTGACAAACGACAATAAAATTCCTCATAGTGGATGCCCGTCAACGCTAGCATATTCTTGAAGGCCTTACCCGATGCCATAAGGGCCGTCCCTTCCTCTTTATCATATGGTTGTCGATTTCGTGGAAGTGATTAGGAATGGTTGAGGAGACGCGGGTAGCAGTACTACTTGGAGTCAATGAAGCGGCAGGTTGACAACATCCACATGGATGAAACTCGACATGAGAGATGAATTAAACACGAGCACATGCCCTGAAGTGTTGGAACTAGTCTGACTTGGCTGACCGACGAACACCTCGCTACGCCGGATCCCGAATTGGCGGGCGTCGAACCTCCTCATCCACTTCTTAAACAAAATGTGGAAGTATTCGCTTGGAAGCAAGAGGACATGGGAGGAATTGACGGTTATCACCTTAAGGCCGAATGTAGCCCCACCGGCTAGGCAGGTGAAGCGAAGAAGAAGTTTCGCCTAGAAAGCGAGCGATCCAACGAAGAGGTCGACAAACTCCTCGAGGCAGTATTAGTAGATTATCTCGGTAGTTCGCTAATGTGGTTCTCATCAAAACCAAATGTGGAAATGTGAAATGGCGACTCTGCATTGACTTTTCTGGAGTCATTAAGACTTTGCCCAGAAGATAACTTTCCACACTTTGAGTCGACCTCATAGTGGGCCATACTTGCTAGCCATAGGCTCTCGGCTTCATGAGCGCTTTCTCGGGTTATAATCATATAGAATGGACCCCGAAGCGATCAGAAGACCTCATTCGTGTGGATAGAGAGCGTCTTGTTATCGAGGTGATCGCTGGGTTGAAGAACAACGGGGCCACCTATCAAAGGTTGAAATGTGAGAATATTCCAAAAACATATTGGAGTATTCATGAAATATCATAGATGACATGATGGTGAAGTCGTCAGTCCCAGCTCCACGTAGACCACCTATTTGAATCGTTGAGCTCACGAAGAATTTATAAGGTGAAGCTAAACTCAACTGATGTGCCTTCGAGTCTCATGAGAGAGTTCTTAGGTTTCATAGTCAATGACTGCAGAATAGAGGAAGTTCTTAAAAGTCATGCCTGACCGGGAGAACAGTTGCGCTGAGTCGCTTTGTGTCCAGATCCAGTGACAAGTGTCAGCCCTTCTTTCATGTTTTGAAAAAGGCCTTCCACTAGGATGCCCATTGTGAAGAGGCATTCTCAACGCTAAAAACCTACTTAAGATGTGCTGCTAATTCTTGGGCGTTGGGGTCTGAGCGGCAACGCGATAAAATTCTCGTAAGCCGGCGCCACAACATGTTCTTGGTAGGCCTTCTCGATGCCACCAAGTATCCCATACACTTATTATATGGTTGTCGGTCCGTATGGAGGAGAATGGAGTAGGAATGGTTCGAGACGTGAGGTAACGAGTGCTACTTTGAGTGATAAACGAAGCGGTTGTGACATCCACATGGATGAGCTGACATGAGAGATGAATTAAACACCCAGGCCTATGCCCTCATAAGAGTTGGAACTAGTCTGACTTGATGACCGGCCAGGCGCCTCGCCTCATCGGATCCAAGTTGGCGAGGACTGTCAGACCTCCTCATCCCTTCTTAAAGCAAAATGTGGAAGTATTCGGCTTGACGAAGGACATGGGAGAAATTGACAAGCGGTTATCACCATGGGTTGGATCGCCCCACCGTGAGCAGATCAAGCGAAGAAAGAAGTTTATGCTAGAGAAGGTAGAAGGAGATCAGCAAGAAAGTCGACAAACTCCTCTGGCTTAGGAGCTATCAGAAGTAGATTATCCCTACTGGTTGGCTAACATGGTTCTCGTCAAGAAGGCAAATGGCAAATGGCAACTCTGCATTGACTTTCTGGAGTGTTGGGCTTGCGAAGATAGCTTCCCTACGATTCGTGCCCACGAAGTAGGTGTTCGAATCAACAAAATTTATATCCTAAAATTCCTCTACTTAGTAAGCGAGCTCTTAACGGTACTCGGTTCTACGGTCGAACTAGAGATGGGTTTCTTATTGTAAGTAGTTTGTAGTTGGCTCAAAATGGTGAATTTCAATTTGGATTTTAAGATTTTGTAAACGTTAGGTGTTTGATGGTAGAAACTGAAATAAACTAAAAAATTAAGAAATAAGAAAAATAGAGATCTCACTTTAAGTATCGAGGATATTGGGATTAGGATCTGGCGGCCCGAGGTTTCGGGGTCCTTTCCTTGATTAGGGAGGATGACATATAGTCATCTCCCCGGCTGGATCTTCATTTAGCTATAAAAATTGGCCCTTAATAAATATCCTTTGAAAATGGCATCACGCCATGTGTACTCTCGGTCATTAAAACGCAAATCACCTTGACTCACCTTACAATGGTCATAAATGATAACTAACAAACATCGATGGATCTAACATTAAGCATCGATGAGCCCCGAATACAGTAATAACCATTGAGTGACTCAAAAGGAATGAAAACCTAATATTAAGCGGGGGAGAGCATTGGCGGTGGAGTACTGCGTGAAAAGCGAGAGGACCTCGGTAGCCTCGGATCTGCGCAGCCGACCCATACGCTTCGAGGAGGAAAGGGTTTTAGCTGCTCATCCTCCAAGTTGTCATCCTCGGAGGGTGTTTGGGTACGCGAGTGAGAAAAAGGAGATAAAAGAGACAACGAGAGAATAAGCCGAGCACGTGTTTTCTTCTATCCCATAGTAAGTTAGGTCAACAGTGTACAAAATGGCTATATATAGCCTTGTAATGAAGGGAAAAACCAAAATACCCATGTTACTTGGTGTTACATCGAGGCCCAGGAAAATAAGTAAAAGCGGAGTGATTACGGGCTAAAAATAGGAACGAAGAATTTCGCACAGCGAAAATTTCGTGCATGCGAAATTTCGCGCATACAAAATTGCCTGATCGTCTCACCTTCTTGCACTTGGGCCTTCTACACATGAACTTTACGCATACCAGCTTTTCACGCTGAATTCTTAGATTTGAAGGAAATTAACGAATCCTTTATCTTTAGGACGATTGACAAAAATGGTATCAAGAGCTTTGCTAAAACTATAAAAATAGCCCTGCGATCGAGTATAAAAGGGACATGCGTGCCAATTGGGTTAATTTGAATGATTAGTACAAAAAAAGCACTCAAAACCTATAATAACTAGGGTTCAAAATAGCACTTTGAACACTAATCACTGCCCCAGATCGACCTCATAGTGGACGCCATTGCTAGCCATGAGCTCCTCAGCTTCATGGACGCCTTCTCGGGTTATAATCATATAAGAATGGACCTGCGATCAGAAGACCTCATTCGTGGCCAGGACGGGAGAGCGTCTTTGTTTATCAGTGATGCCTTTTGGGTTGAAGAACAAAATTTATGAGTTGGTAAGCAGAATATTCCAAAAACATATTGGGCATCCATGGAGTATATATAGGCGACATCTTTGGTGAAGTCGGTGGCCAGAGGCTCCACGTGAACCACCTAGGTGAATCGTTCCAAGCTCTGAAGGGCGCAAGATGAAGCTAAGCTCAACGAGTGTGCCTTGAAGTCTCATGGGAGTTCAGCGGGTTTCATAGTCGATAATTTGGAATAGGGCAAATCGAACAAGATAAAAGCCCGGGTGCTCGATGATGACCACCATGACACTAAATTCGGCGCTGGCCAAGGGAGAAACGGTTGCTGCAGGTTGCTTTGTGTCGAAATCCGATGACCGTGTGGCCTTCTTTGAGTTTTGAAAAAGGCCTTCCCTTTAGGGCCTTGGCTGTGAAGAGGCATTCTCAGCTAAAAACCTGCCAAACCACCCTCTCTATTTTTGTAAGCCCCTTCGAGGGGGAACTCCTTACGCTCTACTTAGTCATTTTCGACTTCTCAACTAGTCTGCCTAGTCGAGAGAGCCGGGATGGGCGCGATGCCCGGTCTTTCTGCGTGAGCTAGGAGGAGCGGAGGAAGGGGGGGTATACGAGATGGAAGAAAGCTAGTTCTAGCATTGGTGACCACCGTTAGAAGACTTCGACCATACTTCTAAGTTCTGCTTATTGAGATTCAGACATAACACCTATTAGGCAAATGTTGCATAAACCCGAAACCTCGGGATGGTAGTAAAATGGGTCGTAGAGTTGGGTAGGTTCGACATTAGGTACAAGGCAAGCAGTCAAAGGACAAGTTTTGGCATATTTCATCATAGATTCACCTCGTGAGCTGCTAAACCACCGGCTCGCGTCAGGCCTCCCTGCATCGGAGATTGTCCATAGATGGGACGCCCGATCTTTCGAGCGGTGCATGGTTTTGACCTCCCCGGATGGGATTGTGATGGAATATGCACTTTCAGTTCGGGTTCTATGTCTCTCTTATACTTGGCTAGAATATGAAGCTATCATTGTTGGGCTTAACCTCGCCCACTCTATGGAGGTTGATCAACTAGAGGTATACGCGATTCGATTGAGTGAGTGAAGCGAATAGAAGATTCCTACGAAGTGAGGGTGCAAAATGATCATTTACCTCGAAAAGATGCGTGAACTACTCGAAAAATTAGTGCGGGTTCGGGTCGGATACGTCGAGGCGAGAGAAAATTCACGGCGGATGCCTGGCAAAGTTAACTGACATCGCGGAAGACCTAGATAGGCGGATGCAGTGGGCACACTCCAGGAGCCCTCGATAAACATCAGCAATACGAAGAAATTTTATTGATGGCTGCGAATTTGGATGGACCCGTCTAGGACTACTTGTTAAACGAGACATTGCCAAGCGACTCGAAGGAGGCATCTAAACTAAGAGCAAGGTCAGCTAAATTTGCTCTTTTGCAGTGGACCCTTTATAAACGAGGTTTTACGCACCTCACCGAGTGAATAGGAAGGAGGATGCGACTAAATGCAGGAGGTGCACGGCGTCTGCAGCAACCATATCAAAGCTCGGACCTTAGTAGGAAAAAGGTTGAGGCGAGGGCATTATTGGCCCACGATGCTTTCGAGGCGTGGCCCGGTCGGAAAATCCAAAATCTGTCAAGAGCATGCGAGATCTCCGGCCTCCCATCCGAGCAACTGACCTCGATCATAAGCCCCTGGCCTTTTCAGCAGTGGGGTTTAGACATACTAGGGCCCCTACCCGTTGGGAGGGGCCAGTGCAAGGTCACCATTGTAGGAGTGGACTACTTCACCAAGTGGGCGGAAGTAGAGCATTAGCAACAATCAGAAAAAGGTACGTAACCGTTTGGCGTTCCATGTATGCGGGTTCGTAATCGAAGCATTGGTATTTGATAATGGAAAGCGATTCGACAACTGAAATTCGAGAACTTTAAGTCGAGCTCGAATTAAATTACTATTTGTCCTAGCTCGTCGCAATCCAACGTGGACAAGCGAAGTCACTATAAGGAATCACGAGCAACACTTGAAGACTAAGATGGAAAACTACAAGGGAAAATGGGTAGAATACCTCCTCGGGTACTATGAAATACGTAACTACCGTAAGTTTGAAACTGAGAAACTCAGTTCACCTTAGCATTTGGCACTGGCGGTAGCCCGCATCGAGTTGGGCTCAAGTCACACAGAGATTCGAGTTCGTGCTTGGCCAGAGCACGATGAAGTCTCTCGCTTAAACCTTGATCTCTGGAGGAGAAGCGAAGCGAGCTACGAAATCTGTGAGGGCCCCTGACGAAAAACAACGAGGAAAGACCCAGCTCATAGAGGAAACTAGGACCAATGGGAGGGACCACATGTCGTATCACGGATAATTCGACTTAAGCAGCAATGAAACGAACGGAAGGAAGACCTTGCATCACTCTGGAATCGCAGGAGCACCTCAAGTTGTTTTACCCGCTAAACCTCATATTATATCTATTAATCGCGCGAGATTACACTTTTCGTTGAATACGCGGTTTTGTGTCTATTTTCGGCACGCACTTTACTCTTGTAAATCGCAAAGAAAGAGCCGGGGGCTTCGGTTTGCTCAATCCATGGGGCTCGGAAGGGCCCAAGGAGGTTACATGAAAAATCAGACAAGTATACATATTTTCAAAAGATTGTACTTGTGACGCCCGTTCCGGTGTCGTTGACAACGGATTAACAACGGAATCGTGGATGTGTAACAGGCACCCTTTCATAATCAGGCGGAAATCTCGGCATGCGGGAAGTCTGCAAATACGATCTGTCAACCGGTTTACAATGACCACATAGGGTCCACGTGCGAGAGTAAAATAATGGCCTTGGGTGCATTAATACCCCTGAAGCACATCAACTATATCTGATAGTTCCAAGAATTAATAAATTACTATTTACCAAACATATATCAAAATTTAGAGTCTTAATACATGTTATACAAAAGCCGGATGCAAAGCGCTGACCGGCTGCTACAAACGTGACCTCACGAGTGTGTCGTCGCCATGTGGCGGTCACTTGTACGAAATGGTGATCGCCGGCAAGGTGAAGTAACCGCATTAGAATAATTTCCTACATGGGTTACTCCCCACCTAGAAATGCACATGTCATGGCAAACAATCACATTCAAGCAATTACATGAACCTATTCGAATGTCACCATGACCAATCCCATTGTCACAGAGTCGCCATGAAACTACGCCGCGTATACTGGCCAGAATCTGAGTAAAATATCCGGTTGCAAAACAAAAGCTTTGTTCTCGAAAACTCACTCACCAGGAATTCGGTAAATACATTGGGCTTACCATGCCGAGCGAATTGCTAGATATTTCTCAGAAAGCAGATCCATGCGTCGCCTCAGAGATGAAGCTTGTTGAAAACTCTCAAAGCGATTCTTCGAAAATCTTCGTCAAAAATTCCTTTCAAACATTTTCGTTTCTTTCCGATTCCGTATCGTCTGTTTTCGGCTCTAATATTACAAGGTGCCCCGGTGCATATGGAATGCATGATGTCAATCCCAGAAAACATTCATGCTAATATATTCACATGCATATATATTAACATAATTAATTGAAACAAATCATATTTATTAAATTCACATCAGTAACACGAAATTAGCTCACATGACTAATTGCAAACAATGATTCATTTTGAATCACTTACGACCTGCGTTTCACACCAAAAAATCTCGTCACTATTCATGTGAATAATTGAAATCCTCTAATTGATCGCGTGAATGATTTAGGATTACTAGAACTGTTGAAGGTTTGAGGCCAGAATTCACAATTTGCATCAGCTCAGAATATCTGGCTCCATAAACATGAAATGTAGCGAAAAGGAATATCACAAGTAGGAAAGATCTCTACCTCTTGGAGTTGTCGAAACTCACCCGAATCGGTGTCCATTACATGAGCCACCGTAGCGTAGATCGATTTACTTCTTGCTCGTCGAGCGGAATGGTCCAGAACGCGACCCGAATCTAGAGAATGAGCTCCTTCTCTCTGCAAGAAACTCAAAAAATCCCGACCCTTTATCGATTTCCTCTCACGCGCGTTTTGGCTTTCAAATAATGGAGAAGATGAATACTATTTGCTATTTTGTCTTATCGTTAAACTTTCCATTAATTCAACATGTCCCCCTCGCTCAACGTGACACATGGCTTAATCTAAGCCACTCATTTCCGTCATCTTTCTAATCATGCAACATGTGTCACATGAGTACATGTAGTAGGTGACTCTTGCCACATCACATGTCTCTTAAAATCCGTTTCTGGCGCGTGCGGTCTTATCGAAAAACATGAAATTTATTGTCTTGGAATTGTGAAATTCGACGTGATAAGTTAGATTTCGGCGAGACGATTCAACCAGTGAGATTCGTTTTATCATCAGAGATACAGAAAAATTTTTGGATTTTAAGAAATGACCATTTACCATTTTCATAAAATTGGAGATTTTAGAATTAACTACGTTCTCATAAAAATTTAAGTCTGAAGTCTGTACAATCACTACGAATCACATGCATATGCAACGTGTACTATACTATGCATGTATACAAGTCATTTAAATATTAAGCGACTAAATACGTACCTTCATCCCACTAAATAAGAAGGGGATAGGTGGCCTTGTCGTGTCCTCGCACTCCAGTTGAATCCTCCATCACGGTCTTGCCATGCACCACAAAGCTAGCCTCGCGGTCTTGCGTTGCAAAGCACGATCAGGCTATCCATAATGCTGCTTGGTCCTCCTCGAAGGTCTCATCAGTCAATCGACTTCAATCTCTCCCGATCCCCTTTACATGGTGGTTGTAGTGTACTCAGAACATGGAGACGTGAAATACCTCGTGGACACGACATGTAGGCGGTAAAGTCAATCGATGCAGCTATAGTGCTGCCTCTCGAGTATCTCAAGGGCCCGATAAACCTCTCGATAACGCGCAAACTAGGAACTTTGACCACTTCTCTCTAGGCATCACCTTGAGAAGACTTGATCTCGACCTCGAACTCTAAGGGTCGGCGTCATTGCATCGACACTTAGCTCTTCTCTGGGCTCTAAGCGAGTGAAGGCTATTTGTCGTAATCAAGCTCACCTTCGGGAGGTGTCTCTGTCGAATCGGGGACCCGATTGATGGAGTTCTCTCCACACTCGGTCCAACATATCGGTGATCACACGCGGCCTCCCATCCTGATGGATCATGGTGCCATCGTATGCCTTGCGATGTTGTTGTTGTGGCGAATTCCGCAGGGCGAATGCTCTTCCCGGTACAGCGCCGTGGGGCTATCTTCCATGACGTGTCCTCTAGCAGCTGTATATGGTCCTCTCACGATCGTCACATGCGTGGGTGGAAAGTTGTACTCATGGTCGTAGTGTGCCCGCGGCCTTTGGAAACTCTTAAGTCTTGTATCGCATACAGTGCCACATCGGCCATTTATGGATCTTTGATGCTTCAGTGGCCGGACAATCTCAGTGTCTGTGGCGAGAATCTCAGTGAGAGATTAAATCCGCCTTGGTAGAAAATATCTGGGCTTCGCTGTTTGCGGTCATTATCACCCATACTGCATCATGTCCTTGTGGTGTTCGTGGTAAGTGGGTCACAAAATCCATCGTGACGTGTTCCCACTTCCACTCAGCCACCTCCAATGGCTAAAGTAGCCTTGCTAGCTTCTGGTGCTCAGCCTTAACCTACTAACATGTGAGACATCGTTGAACAAAGTCCCCTACGTGTCTCTTCATCCTGCTCCAGTAGTACTGACGATGAAGATCCTGGTACATCTTTGTGCGACACGGATGCCTGAGGGGAAAATCGAGCGGTAAAACTCACAGTCTCCTCTCGAATCGGTCAGCTGAGACAACCCTTGCAGATCCTCATACTTAAGGCTACCCAATGCGTGGGCGGTCAGAGTACCGTCACTTGTACCTGATGTACGGTCCACGTGGACACTATCTCGCGTCCTTTAGGACTCGATCACTTATGCTTTCAACCGAAGCGATGTAGCTACTTAAGGCACCTAACGTACCACGAGTGCACACTTGCGGTGCGCCCGAAACTCTCCATAGTCTTGAGGCATCGCCACTCCCAGGGAAGCTATACTAATCAATGTTCCCAGTGACTTGGTAGTGCATCAGCCACCACATTTGCCTTACCGGGATGGTAATGCAAAGTGGTAATAATCCTCAGGAACTTCCATCCATCTGCGTTGCCTCATATTGAGGTCACATTTGCGTGAAAATATACTTCGGACTTTTATGGTGCAGTACACCTCGAACTCCTCGCCATATAGAGTAGTGGGCCCCGAATCTTCCAGGTGAAGACTACGGCGCCCGGCTCCATGTAGTGTGTGGAGTAATTTTCTCATTATTCTTGACTAACGGGAGCCAGCCAAGCTACCGCCTCACGGCGCATCAAACACATCCCGATCCACGACCTCGAGGCATCCTGATACATTGTGTACCACAATCAGGACTATCAAGATAGGAGTTGTGGTAAGTCTCCTCTTGGAAATCTGGAATGCCTCACCATCGTCATCTGTCAGACTTGACCTCCTTCCCGAGTCAATCTTGTGTAGGTCTTTATAGGGAGAAATCCTCGATGAATCTCTTGTAGTATCCATTGATCCGAGAAAGCTGGCATTATCTGAGGCTAACCCATTTCTCCCGACTCATCACTGACCTGCGACCTTCTCTGGAGTCCAGCGGCACGATCTGCGACACCGCATGTCGAAAAACCTCGTATAGTAAGTCGAGCTTCGCACTTCTTGAACTTGGCGTCACGGTAGCGGTCTCTCAGCATTGTAACACAATCCTCGAATGATACTCATGCTCCCACTCTAAGCGAGGGTAGATCAAAATTTCATCCACGAAGTATGACAAAGCCCGATCTAGATAGGGTTGGGTGTACTGCATAAGGTCCGTGAATCTGTGAAGCATTTCATCGATCAAAAGGAGCATCCACCAAATGAAGCTTCAAGGGTACCCGTACTTGCGTCCTAAACGTTATCTTAGGGATATCTGTCTCCCAACCCTCGGTAATGGTAACAGGTGCGAGTTATCTTAGAAAGACTTCGCTCTCTTAGCAATTGACAAATCATCAATCCTCGTGTGGAGTGCCGATTCTTGATCGTAACCTGTTCATTCTTGTAATCAATGCATGATCGAAGGATCTTGTCCTTAACTTTGCCAAAATAGAGCGGGCGCCCGTAGTGAAGTCGGTCTAATGAACCCCCTTGTCGATAACTCCTTAGCTAGACTACGAGGTTCTTGCAGCTCAGCGGGTGTCATCTATGCGGAGTCATAGAGATGGGCGACAGAGGTGTCACTTGATCTGGTCTGACCCTGCGTGAAGCGATCTCGGTAGCTACGTCTAGAAGAAACATCCTCATGCTAAACTACTGAAGGGTAGATCTAGAGTCGGGTCTCACCTCGTCCTCCCAGGAATGAGCTTGCTGCTTGACACATGCTTGTCACGACACACGGACTGCGTACACAATCTAGGGCAAAATATCATGTTTGTCCTGAAACCGCAAACAGTATTGCCTGCGTGTGGCGTGCTTCTCCCAGCTACGCGATTAATATGACTACATAAAATTGTCGGTCAATCCATCTCCAAGGATGACGTCGGCTCGACGTGTCCATGATCCTTAAGTCCACTTGAGTAGAGTCCCGAGATCTCTAACTCGCGACCACGACATATCATCCGTATCCTCGCCTACAATCACAGGGGAGAACTTCATCTATTTCTTTCCAGGCTCAATGCTCTGGCCCATTTCTATCGCGATTGATCACGGAATCTGGGGTGTAAACCTGACCTCGAGACACTATTCATATACAGAAAAATTTTATACACTCATGCATTCATAATTGTCTGAGACAATAATTTCATATTTTAAATCATATCTGACAAAAAATTTTATTTTATAAAATTTTACTTTATTTTATTTTATTTTTAAAAAAAATTTATATTATTTTGTTCATTTTCTAATAGAACCAAAAATATTTATTTTAAATATTTTTTCCTGTTTTACACACTGTAAAACCTTACAAAAAAATTTCTTCACCTCATCTTTTTTTTTTTCATTAAATTCTTGACTATTTACTTAAATTTATGTCCCGACCTCTTTGTTCTCACACTAAACCACAGTGTTCAAGCATTTTTCCTATGTCTTTATTCACGAACACCTGAATCACACAATCACACATCACCATGACAATCCTTCGAGTGCCTGATGAATGCTTGATGTCTGGTGTCCATGAGTCACAGGTAATCGTATACTTGACTTATTGACTTTAGTACAAGGTATTTATAAGCGAGGCTCGATCTGCAGTGTGAAGCTGGTATCAGGACTAAACTCATGGATACCCAACCCGAGCTCCCTAGGTAATCGTTTACCCTTGCTCTGATACCAAGCTATGACGCCTCATTCCTCGAGGGTCCGTTGACAACCCATCAACTTGCGGAATAATCGAGGATGTCGGGTAACCCGACACCACTAATGGCAATCGAGGCGGAGTCTCAGCTGTGCGGGGCTCTCTGCAAAATACAACCTGTCCCGAACCGTTCTGATGACCACATAGGGTCACATGCGAGTAAAATAATGGCCACTTGGGCCCCTGCATTAATACCCACAAAATACATCAACTATATATAATAGTTCAAGAGTTAATAATAATTTACTTTTACGAACATATCAAAATTTAGAGTTTTAATACTTATTCATACAAAATGGATATCCAAAGCCTCAGCCCGACTTTCTTCTAGCCTTTGACCTCAGGCGATAGATCTGATGCACACTGCTGTGCACGAAATAGTGATCCTCGGCGGGTGAGCAAAGCCGTAGAGATAATTTCACATGGGTTACTCCGCTTTAAGTGTACGTCTGTGTGACAATCCCTCGCGTCGAAATTACGTGAAACTGCTGAATATCTGCGTGACCAATGCGTATCAAGTCTTTCTTAACTCGAGTCACATATGCCTAAGTAGAATGCGGAGTAAAATATCAGGTTTTCAAAACAAAAGCTTTTGTTCTCGGCTTCATTTCATAAGAATTCGAGTAAATACATTTGAACTACCCTCAGGCGGTGTTGGATATTTCTCTGAAGCAGGTCGTAGGTCATACTCAGGATGAATGTTGAATGATTTCTTGGCTTGATTCTTGAATCTTGAGTCGGTCGCTTTTCATGAAACATTTCGTTTTTCTTTCAATTTCATGTCATGCATCCTCCCCATTACAGTGCTTGGTCGTATGGAATGCATGATGTCGATCGAAAACATCCATGCTAATATGTTCACATGCATATATATTAACATAATTAATTGAAACGAATCATGTTATTAAATTCACATCAATAACACTAAAATTAACCATAGGTACAGTGTAATGAGTAGTGCGTTTTGAATCACTTCTGACACACATTTTCACACTAAAAATCTAGTCACTATTCATGTGAACAGTGAAACTCTCGGTTAGCACTGTTCACGGCCCTAAATTTTACTCCACTCGGGTTTGAGTTTGAAGGCCAAGATTCTGACTAAATCAAGCGGAATATCCTAACCATAAACATAGCTCTTAGCCAAGAGATATCCTGAGTAGGAAAAGATCCCTTTATCTCTTTGGAGTTGTGTCGAACTCCACGAATCGGGGTCCACGCGTGGCCCTCGCTGATGAATCGACTTTTGCTTCTTGATCAGTCGAAACGGAAATGATGCAGACGACAGAAATCTAGAGAAAAGAACTCCTTCTCTCTACAAACTTCAAAATCCTGCCCTTCATTGATTTCTCTCCTGCACATTTTGGCTTTCAAATAATGGAGAAGATGAATACTATTTGCTATTTTATCTTATCTCATTAAACTTTCCATTAATTCATATGTCCACTCCTTTCCTTTATTTGACCGTGGTTTTTAATCTAAGCCCTTTCATTTAAAATTAAATGCTCTCCCAATCATGCGACATGTGTCTGGTACATGTAGTAGGTGACTCTTGTCACGTCACATGTCTCTTAAGCTAGTTTTGCTGGCACCGATGCGGTCTTATCGAAAAACATGAGTGCATTTGTCTCGGAATTCGACGAGTCGACGTGGTAGCTAGATTTTTGTGAGGCGATTCGGCAGGTCAAAGTCAGTTTTAAGTTTGAGATTAGAAAAATTTTGGATTTTACGAAATGACCATTTTACCCTTTTGAAAATTGGAATTTTCTGGGGTCACTAGTACTTTTATTTCAAAGAATTTAGTTATTCAGAAGAGTACAATCTGATGAAAACCATTATCACATCTCGGGAAAATTACAATCAGCAGTCGTTCTCATCTGAAAATTACAATGTGAAAAACTGAACAGAAACCGTGAAAACCACAGAAGAAAAGGGAGAGGTATAACATAGAAGCGGGACTTGAAGCATTCCCTCTAGCATACATTTGCCCTCGAGAGCGTGTTCCACGACCTAAATCCATCAAATGGCGGGACTAGGGAACAACCGCAACTCAAACAAATGGCGAACAAACGAAAACTGACGTCGGCTATGACCACAAGCGGACTTGGCGAGTGGCGATCAAACCACGAAGCCGTCGTATCAGAACTCTGGCGGGAAGGAAAGCAGAGTAGTATAACATACACCCCCGAAGGAAGGTGGTTATCTATAAAGAAGATTGGACACCTTAGGAAGTCACGCAGTCTGTTTCGATTCTCTATAGACCGGCATTAAAACTACGCATGCTTTCCCGGGAGGAAAGCCGAAAAAAAACAGGGCTTGGATAAGAGCCATGGGCTGGGTTTTTAAGAGTCAATGACTCGGAAGGCCGCGTAGCTCTGGCCTCGATGAGAGCCGGGAGCTCGGATATTAAGAGCCATGGGCTCGAGTTTCTAAGAGCTGGTAGCTCGAGGAAGGATGGCCACAACCTCAATGAGAACCCAGGCTCGGATGCCCCAAGAGCCACGTGGCTCGAAGTTGAAGAGCCATGGAGCTCGGTTGATAGAGGCAGAGTGCTTTCGGTTGTTAAGAGCCACATAGCTCGGGTTGTTGAGCCCACGCACGTAAGTGATTCGTCGAGAGCCACATAAGCTTAGTTATTAAGAGCCCGGTGGCTCGGTTTGCTAAAACCCGGCCAGCTCGGTTCGATAAAATTCAAATAGCTCATGTTGTTAGAACCCGCGTGCTTCAGTTGTTAGAACCACGTAGCTCGAGTTCATCGAAGTACGTGGCTCAGTCAAATAAGAGCCCAGTAACTCGGTTTGTTAAGAGCCACGTAGCTCAGTTCAATAAGAGCCCAATAGCTCGGTGTGTTAAGAGCCACGTAGCCGGTTCGATAAGAGCCCCGGTGGCTGATTGTGAGGCCACGTGGCTCATTTCGATAAAACCCGAGTAGCTCAGTTCAACGAGAGCTGATGGCTCGGGCCGTGCTTCGGTTTGTTAAGAGCCGCGTAGCTCGGATGCTAAAAAGCGCCTGGCCCCGACTCAGTTATTAAAGGAGATGAATAGCCCGGAAGCCTCGTAACCCAGGTTATAAAATAAGATGGTAAAGAAGACAGAAGGTCCAAAGGGTATAAAGGCAAATATCCGCGAATAGACAAAAATCAAGGGTCAACATTACAAAAGTCAGGCTCGAGCACGAGTTAGCGAGCAGCGAAATTACAGGAAGAAGCCTAAATGTCGACGGGACTACGGCGGCCTCGAGTTACTTGGATCTCCAAACCATGTAAGTCGAGAGGTGAAGTCAGGCGGTCGGGGGTAGGAGAGTCGGTCGTTGTAGGGGCCTGATCTCGGGGTTCACCCGGGGAGAGGAATGAAGTGGGGCGTCGAAAATACCACGAGGTCGCAGCCCCGTCGTCGAGTCGGTCTGCCTCCCCCTCGCGAGACTTGAAAGTTGAATCCAAACCGGAAAACCTTCGCGACCTTGAGTCAATGAAGCCACGGAGGCTAGCGAAATCTGAGACTCATCTCTTAGCTCGGCAATCACATTCCTTCCTTCGATGACAAGGCCTCCACGCCTCACGAGATCTCCAGCGAAGCCCGCTGGCATTCCTCGGTTAGGCGCTGCAGACTCACGGCCTCAAAGCCTCTTAGGCCTTCGGCTTAATGTCGTGGCTTTGATGTCTGACTTGTCGGGACCACGTGCTTCGTCCACAGCCACTGCTATTTCGTCCACGATCATTCTGCGGCTTCGTCCTCGGCAACCCTCAGCTCGCCCCGAACCTTCTTTTATTTATCTTTAGCTCGTGCTTTCGCGGTTGTGGTGTGCTTCAAGTCGGATTCATACTTCACGGCATCCTCGGCAAGGTGTTGCATCCAAGCTCGAAGGTCGGCCTTCTCGGAGGTTAGGGAGGCAACCTTGGCTTTATACGCTCTCACTGCTCTAACAGGCCCTCGTCAAAGCTAGCCCTCCTCGCCAGGCTTTTCATATAAGTAGCCATCTGTAGAAACGAGATAAAATTAATGGATAGTTTGAAGCAAGCGGTGGAGCAGACAAATAAAGGCGTCTTGACATACGATGGCCGCTCCTGACGTGGGCACAGGCCTCCTCAGCCCAGACATGGCATCGCCCTCTTGAGAATTCGAGTCCAGTAGGATGGATAATCTGACCCGTGATGAGCTCAGTTGAAATGCTTGTGAGGTCCTCATCCCTCAATTCCAAAGCAATCCCTTCCCTCGTCCTTCGGCGTCGTAAGAGGAAGCTTGGCATTTTGCTCTGAGGGACTCCAAACATAAATGGGTAGGACTTCCAGAGGAGGCTTGGCGGTCCTCCCTGAAGGATTCTTCGGACCACCACCTTAGACACCTCGGCCATGGAAGGAGGCGCCTGACCTCTCACCGGGACTTGGTCGGACGACCCCCGCTCTTTGGCGGTAGATGGTGGAGAAGATGCTCCCAACCTCGGAATCTTACCCCGAATCGCGAGGCTACTCTCGGGGGGAGCTTGAGCTTTGCGTTTGCGCAGCTTCCTCTTCTTCTTTGCTGACCTGACTCGGCTCGAGGCTTGAAGCTCTTCCCGAGCGGAGTTTTCCGCGGCATCAGCCCTCACGAGAAGGCCATGCGAGAGCGGGCCGCCAGCGGGGGGGTGAGAGAGTTCACACACTAGAAGGCCAGGGAATATCCTAATCTAGCCATTTCAAGTACACTGCGGGAGACACTTGGCGATTCTTTGCTTCACCCCTTCATCCTCGGGGCGAGGCGGGCGAATGCCTCGAGGCCTCACAGCGAAGCAAAGTTAGGAAACACCTCATGACTTTCGGCTAAACGGTCGCGAATAAAAGCTCATGTAGGTTCTTGGGGGCAATCCAAATGGTCGAAATGTCGAGCGTATCTTCCCGATCAACAGGATTATACTCCCGATTACGACCACTGACGAAAAAATAACATTCCTTCCGGTGTTTGTGGGAGGACAAAAGATCTGAGATGATCAGCTTGGCATTTATGTGTTTGGAAATGTCTGAAATCCTCTCAAACTCTTTCACATTGAAGAGAGATCAACCAACAAAGCTATCTTTGGGAACCAGGAGTCGACGAAACACCCGAAATTAAGAGAAAGTTGGGACGGGAAAACATTGAAGTGTTGTAAGACGTTCTTGATAAAGGGGTGTAGAGGAAAGCGGAGCTTAGTTCTCGAAGGCGCCCCGAAAAGCGAGCCATCTTATAGGAACACAGACGATGTAGGAGGTGAAGATCGGGGCACCGGACTTGAACGCGAGAGGGGTCTATAGCAGTAGAAGGTTTTTCATAAAGGGCTTGACCCAGACTAGGATCCACGACGTCCATACTTCTGACCCTAAATATTGAAACCACTAAGGTTCCTAATCTCACTAATCTTTTCCTTGCCTTTTCCAGACGGGGATGGATGATCCGCTGGGGGGCTCTATCGACCACGGCGGCAAGACTATCGGATCCCCCGCCGGTCCGTCTCGGCTCAGGCTCCTCGGCGGGCCTTTATGCGGACCATGCCAAGAACAATTGGGCTGAGGAAGTACACATGAGTGGGCAAGTATAGGAAGGTCGAGCAGATGATAAAGTGAATTCCGGCTAAACACGCCTATTAACTGAAGTCAAAGCGATAACTCCCATTTAAAATGCGCTCGCGAATTATCAAAAAGTGTGGAAGAGGGAGACGAGCAATGATACTAGGGACCCACGGAATCGAAACGAAAAGGTAAACGAGGAAGAAGGAGAAAGATGTACTGGCCCAGGGAAGAGGAGCAAAGACGAACCAGATAGAAACAGCGAAACACGAAGCGGTCTTGGCGATGTCTAAGAAAGTTTTGAGAAAGAAA
>JAEQBH010003627.1:0-178304 GCA_016808115.1 Tetrastigma voinierianum
TTTGTGGTAAGATATTAAATTAGAAAAGATATATGATATATGTGTTTATGTTTTTCGCATAATGAGATTGTTTTAATCATTTTGAATGAGTTACTTTTCGTATTTTGTATGGTGCGCATGGGTAAAGTCTTTAGGAGACTCAGAATATTTTGTTATTTAGTCCAACCAAGAATGTAGTTTGCAAATAAATATACCGATATGTTACTTAGATAAAATAGATGAGACATAAGGCATCCATAAAATTATTGAATTGTTACGACTCTTTAGACTTATGAACAACTGTGGCGCGATATTTTAATTTAGTATAGCAATGGAAACTAGAATCAATAAAAACAATTTCATTAAAGGAAATAGTTAGGTGACGTTTGTTTTTTGGCTTTTTGCATAAAGCTAAATAGCTTCGACATCCCGGCTTTATTTTGTTTTTATTTTTCATGACTTATTACGAAATTTCTAAAAAAATGATAAGATAAAAAAAGTCATCTTTTCGAGAGCATGAAACACCACCCTTGCTAACAAGAGAGTTGTGAAAAGCTGTGACTACGATTGTAAAAAAAACATACAACTTAATACTTAATACTATCCAGAAGTACTATTTAGCATTAAGTAAAAATGTTGATAAATTATTAAGTAAAAACAAACGTACTTTATTACTTTAATACTAACTAAGTATTATTTATAATTAAACTGAAAAAAGTTATTTATAATTAAGCTGAAAAAAGTTTTATTTAGCATTAAGTAAAACAAGAAAAATACCCTTAGTCTATAATGAATTCAATGATCGGGTAAGTGGGTGCATTTCATTCTGCAGAGGAACCGATTGCACTGTTTGCAACTCATGAACTATCTTGTTTCTTTTGCCAAAAAGAAGCTAGGGTTTGCTTAGTTTCTATTTTTAGCTGTTTTTGTTCATCATAAAACTAAAGGAGGCAAGGAAAGCCGGGAGGAATCGTGCGATGCCTAGTTTTAGCTATTCGGAAAAACATAGAAGGCACTAAATCAAGAGAATAAGAAAATTTTTTTAAGCACAAATGATATTATACCTACGTATTCTCAAAAGCATTCTTTGCAGTATTATTATTCTCGGTTAGTTATTTGTAGAAAAGATTGTCATTTAACAACTTGGCGAGAACATTGAATTACAAAATCAAATCCACATTTTCTAATAAATTTATTAATAGTTATAGGTTGTTCAGTTTGTAAACTACTACTAGGAGTAAAGGGGTTGGGATTAAGGATGTATGGGGGTTCCAAGTTCTAGTTGCCAGTGACAAAAACAAAAGAAAAGTAGTACCTCTGTATTATATGAATTAGGTCCACTTTTGGTTTTGCCAAGCAAGAAGTTGTGTTTCCTATTTAGATTAGAGCATCTGGTCCCAGTTCAAGCGCTTTGTGTCTAAATTTGTATTAGTCTTTGTTTGCTTGTTTTCACATCACTGTCCTAGAAATTCATTAATAGTGGCGCTTTAATGTTTCAAAAGGTAGGCATGGGGAGGGGAGAGGAGTCAGTTTGATCCCTATTAGAACAGGTTTTACCATCGTGGCTGAAGTGTTTAACGCAAAAAAATCACTATCTAACGAGTGTAAAGGCTTCGTTCTCGAGATGAGAACAAGCTTTTATAAACTAAACCCGATAAATTATCTAAATCTTATGTCATTTTATTGTTGTCTTTTGTAGGCACATTAAATTAATTCTACTCAAAGTATTTGATTTTTATACTCTTGAGTTTCAGAGCAGACGATGGGGATGTCTGTTTGGTACACAAATACTTCTTTAAAAACCAACTGTTACACTTATCATACAACAATTAACACTTAAATATCATTAACTAACTAATCATTAAGAAAATATATATTGACAACGGAAAGAGTGAAATCAACTTGGTTTTCAAAGAGGCAAATACTAGAAAATCTCTTGAAGTTTGCCACAGGTTTGTAGAATATTAAGACATGTTTGTTTACAGTTTGAAGACTATTTTTTGTTTTGAAAAATAAGGAAAAACAAGAGAAACTTTGAAATTTAAATCAGGCAAAAGAGTGTGCTCTTTGTGTTTTTAAAAGCTGTTCTCCGAAACAAAATTTTAAAAAGCAAGGAACCAAATCATTATAGTTATTAAAGACATGAACTTTTTAAAAACATAATTTCCTTTTGTTACTAAACTATGCCCCAAAAATTTATAAATACTAAATTAATATACCAAGCTTCTTATATTACTTTTTACTTTGTCCACATAATTTTGAATCCTTTGTCACTTGTCTAAAGGCAACATAAATTACCATCTCGAGGACTTGGAATAAATTATCTTTAGCATATCACCACCTATTTAGCCTCACATTTTTCATTGTTTTCATGTTCAAATTGGTGCTTTGCTTCGTTATTATACCATGAAAATAAATTAACAAATGAAAATTAATCCTTTGAAATCTATGTGAAGGAAGGGTTAGAGAAAACATTAAGCAAAGGACTATATTACTTAAATGGGTTCGTGGGAGCTTAGTTTGTATTGACTAATCTAATCTGTGTAGATATTATGCAGCTTTAGATCAAGGGGCCCTTACTACTTTAAAACCATGTTTTGTATAGTGGGAAGTTTCTCACTTTATCAGTGTGGGATGTAACCGGCACTCATGCGGACACAATGTCCTCATTTGTAAACATTCTCCTTGTAGTAGAAGGGATTGTGAGGTGGAAACGGAGACAAATACCCTATATGGGGACGAAGAACAAAATGGACCTCGTGGAGTCGGGGATTAGCTCGATCTATCCCCATGCGACCTGGTCCAACCTTGTAGATATTGTTCGCTTTGAGCCCCAAGGTCCATCACGGCTTTAAAACGTGTCTATTAAGTTGAAGGCTCACAGCATCTTGCATAATCTTTAGGAAGTTTATACTATCCCGGAGTATGGGATGTGACATAGTTTGTACAACAAACTCTATATATAAATTTTGAGGCGAAATCACGCTCCAATGATTCAATTTTCATCTCTAAAATGAGATGTGAATAGTGCATCTCTCCATATTTGGATATTCACTATTCAAAACTCTAAATATAAGGAATGATGGGACCCACTACATTCCACTATTATTTTATTATTATTCTATTTACATTTACAACCATTGTTTATTATTATAATAATAGAATAATTATTTAATGATATTTTTATAACCATATTTTTATTTTTGAATATAATTTTTTGTTTTATTATTTATTATTGCATTAAATTTGAATTATTTTTCATGTACCTAGTAAAATAATTTTAATATATTCATTCAATGATATAATTTATTTTCTAATAATTTATAATTTTTTCTTAAAATTATTTTTGACAATGATATAATACTGTTTTTTATTATTTTCATTTATATTGAAAAAATGAAGATTGTTAGTTGAAGTTAGATAATAAAACATTAAGATTTTAATTAATTAACTATAATTTCTAGTAAATAAGTAAAAAACTTCAAATGGAGAAAGAACATAGAAATTACATCATATGATGTTTTGCAAACTATTTACTTAAAATAAAACATTAACTATGAAACACACTGTTATTATACCTTTCTCATCATTTACTTATTCATTGCATTTTAAGTGTATAATGATATTTTTTTATCTTTAATTTGTTTATGGCAAGTAAGAACAATTGAAATTTTTATGTTTTATTTAATATCATTTAAACTTTCGGAACAAGGAACCATTGAAATTGTTTAGTTTTACCTATTATCATATTAATTTCCAGAACAAACATCACATTCAAATCAACAATGCTCCCATGAACATCAAAATCATCTTCTATAATTATATTATGCATATTGACATAATATCGATAACATTTGTTCTTTGATAAGATAAATGCGAATATAACGGTGAAGTATAGGGTGATTTCCTATTAATTTTGTATTTTATTTTTATCATTTAGTTCAAATTTAATCTTAATTTCCATTATGTGTGCTTTTTTTAATGTTATTTTATTTTCTATTTTAATGGCCTTGCCTTTATAATGTAATTTGTGGTTTAAAGAGCATTTTTGAGTTTTAATCTATTTTATTTATTATAATTTTATATTTATACTTAAAATAAAAGTATTTCATATATCATATTATTTTAAAATATCCTTATTTTAAAAAATCAATGTTTGAATAATGAATAGTGATTTGGAGTAGAAAGCGAAAGTGCTTGTGGAGTTGAGTCTCAAATTATGGACCTCGTCAGCTCTAAATATGGAGAAGATGACAATTTGGAATTAAATAAGATATTCATTTATTAGAATGTGCTCTAATTAGTGCAACAAGAGTGTAAACTAAAAAAAAAAGAATTATAGTTCAAATTGGGTGGCCCAAAGCAAACTAGACAGGAGATATATCTTTTATGAGGTTATAGTTTTATGGAATGTGGTGGACCTAGAAAATATACTCAAGTAGAAGCAAAAATATTTTCAAGAGGCAGCCTTTAGCACAATAATTTGGTAATTTGTTTCCAACCTCAAGATCAGAGATGAATTCCCATTAAAGCAATTTTCTTCAAAAATAATGCCCCCAGGAGAGACACACTCTAGGTCGCGTGTATAGAGTAGAGAGACTTTGTGATGCCCCCAGACAGGAAGTGACCAGCAATCAACCCTCGAAAAACATTGAATGTCGGTGGCAATTATACCATACTATTGTGTCACATACTGGGACTCATAATTTAAATAAAATCGCGTGTGGCTTTGTCTGGGGCTCTGCCACGAATACATGTACTGGCAGGATAATAGCATGGCCCCATCGAGACCGTTCATCATATCATGACCTCCTCCAAGAGTCCGTCTACTGAAGTAAATGCAAAGGCTATAATTTGTAAAGACTAGAGAAAATTCAGTTTCTGAAAAAGAGACAAAATATTCGTAATTTCGGTCAAACCCCAGAATTTTTCTAGATCTCGGATGTGAAAGCAGTTCCTGCAGTTGGAATCGTCTCATGGGAAATCTATACCTGCGACTGGAATTTGAGACGTTCGAATTTTGCGTTTTCCGAACATTGAGTGCTCGGGTGCCGTAAAGCGGCGTGTGATGTGACCAAGTGCTTTATATGCAGCATGTACTCATGTGACACATGTTGCATGAGTAGAGATGATGAAATGGACCCGGCCGAGATAAGTGCCAGTGTCAAAATCCAGATTTTAGGGACATGGTTGGCATTTTGAGTTAAATGATAATGGGACAAAAGATGAATAGTGATCATCTTCCTCCATAAAAAGGGAGGCCAGCGTGTGGGGAGAGCACGTATTCATAGAGCTAGGTTTTTGAGGTTTAGTGAGAGGGGATGACGCCCTCCTCTAAGATCCGGGCGATCGGGACCCGGTCGGTTTCTTACGCGACGAAAGAAAAGTTGTTTCTGGCGAGGACTCGCATGAGCCACTTGGTTTGGGTTTTGTGATAAACTCGTGAGGTAGGGTTTTATCCTCTTGTTTTACTCTTGATTTAAGTGTTTGTGATGTTTAAGTTGATTTGAATGGTAGTGGCGGTTTGAGTGGATCAAACTTGGAGCAGAAAATGTAGAAAATTACTGGGGCCGTGTGGTGATAAAGTAATAGAGTGTGTGGACTGTTTGGGACATGGATAATAATTTATTCCTGAGTATGTTAGCTGCAAGTCTGAGGCCGGAAATAGCCTTGGAATTCGAGGTTCTAAAGTGGAGATGTTGGATGAGTGGGCTGTCAGTGGACAGCCACATTCTATTTGGGACTGTTAAAAACAATCTCGGTTTATTGCAAATTGGACAAAAATCGTCCTTGTGTTTGTGTGCATGAATTGTGTGGAAATTATGTTAGCTCAGTGAGATTCCAACTTTGATGTTATTGATTAAAATAGAGTAACATGTTATTTGTGGATTTGAAATTTATGTTAATATATGCATGATGTATTGGCATGTGTTGTATAAATTGTGTTAGACGACATAATGCATTTCATACCACAGGGGTAACAATTAGGTGTTATTGTGTATTATGAACAATTATGAAGCGAACATGGTTGCGAAGGAATTTCAATGGATGATTTTACGGGAGAGCTATGGTGTTGGGAGATGGTCACATGGTACACGTCGGAGGAGCCCGTGCATTATATTTTGGAAGGTTCTCGACACATTCACCTGGGAGGAGTAGTCCCGTATTTTCACAAGAGGAGTGAGTGGGCGTTCCATTTCAAGAACAACAAGTTTGTTTTGAAAGTGTGATATTTTCTCATACGTGGCTTGAGCGAGTGTGGGGGTGGTGAGGACTCAAGACATGAGGCAGGGCGTTTAGACATTCAAGTAGGTTCAAGTGCGTTGTGTTACATTAGACATTGCATATGCACGCCCAGGTGAGGAGTAACCCATTTAGGGTGTGATTTTCCACTCTTGGGCGATAGCTCATCTTGTCGAGGATATTATTTGGGTCTGAGGGGAGGTTCGAGGGACGGTGACTCATCACATAGAACCGATTGAAAGAAGCAGTTGTTTGGCTTTGGTAGTTAATGTATGACAAGTATTAGAAATTTAATATATGTTTGTATTGAGAGTAGTGTTAACTATGAACTGTGTATATAGTTGATGTATTTTTGTAGTGGTAGTGCAGGACCCAGTGGCCATTATTTTACTTCGCATGTGGACCACTGTGTGTGGTCGATTATGGGGTGTTAGGGGCCGGGTTTTGTACCTTCCCGTTGAGAGCTCACGTACAAAGGGACTACGCCTGATTTTCGCCAAGTGGTGTCGGGCTACCATTGTCGCAATATTCCAGCGAGTTGACGGGTTGTCAAGCGGATCAATTTTAGGCGTCACGGCAGTATCGGCCCAGGTAAGCGATTCACACAAATGATTTCCGGGTTGCGGTATCCATGGGGTTAGTCCACGATGCCGGCTTCACGGCTTTGGTATCGAGCCTGGGACATAAATACCCTGGAAGCCGTGTTGATAAGTTAGGTGCTCCCCGATTACAGGGCTTGAGAGTTGGGCTTAAAGGCCGCATGTTTGCAGTTACGCGAGGATAAGAACATCACCACTTGGTGGCTGATGTAGAGGGTAGGTAAGTGATTACCTAGGAAATCACGGGATATGATTAGAGCTCTTTATTACTATCATTTATGCGTGATTGGGTGTATAACATGTTGATTATCGTATGTATGTGTGAATGGTGAGCACTAACATGGTCGTTGTGTTGATTGTTTTGTAATGCTTGGATAAGTGGCACGTAGGAAAATGAGGGTGAAGAAAATTTCAAAGGTTTTTACAAAAATTAAAAATGAAGAAAATTAAATAAAATAAATTTTTTATAAATTTATTTGGGTGTCTTGGAGAATGAGAAAATGGATATATTTTTTGGTGTTTCAGTAAAGAAATGAAAAGAAAAAAAAGAAATTAATG
Organism: Tetrastigma voinierianum; assembly: GCA_016808115.1. Lineage (NCBI taxonomy): Eukaryota > Viridiplantae > Streptophyta > Magnoliopsida > Vitales > Vitaceae > Tetrastigma > Tetrastigma voinierianum. The sequence continues at coordinate 7,380 of JAEQBH010003627.1, forward strand.
TGTAATATTGTTGGTAGAAAGTGGTGTTTATAAATGTACCTATATGCACGCACGTGCACAGCATTCTTTAAATAATACAATTATGTACCTATGAGTACGGATATAGATCAAGGGGATAGATATGCTTTGAATAAAAGGTCAGCTTGTGAATATTATGGATATAAGTGTTATGTGAAAAATGGTATCTTGAATGTAAACTAAACTAACTAATACGAATGAATTGCATGTAATGGAGACTAGGGGCTATGTCTCCCCTATACTTCGATGGATTATTTCTTAAAGATGATATTATTCGTTTGTTATGATTTATTGATGGCAAAGTGATCTTGCTTAAAAAGCCTCTCTCGAGGTGTATCAGCCTATCTCGCTAGTAGGTTGAGTGTATCTCTGCCACACGACTTGATACTCAGAAGCGGCAAGAATGCCCCAACCTTAATTTCCACCTTCGGGATCGAAATATCTCACATTTTGAATGGGCAGTGCGCTCTGCTGGATCTACGGGTATCATAAATACTCTCGAGATCTCGGGATCACTCGGTCATGATCTGCATTAATGTTTGGCCCAGGACATCTGTCGTCTATTAAATGATTACCAGAGATATAAAGCGGATGCTACAACAAATTATAAACCATTTGAATAATATAAAACACTAATCACTTTTGTCATGAAAGTGTGATTGAAGGGTTCGACAACACCCAAGGATAAATGCAGAACATACTTTGAGCAGAAAACACAAATAGTTAATCTATAAAGGCATGAGTCTTTGCAGCTCGAAAGAAAAGATACAAAATCTTGGCTCTTCTCCAAAAGTAATCACGCTCTGACTTTTGCCCTAGTTAACATCACGTTCCTCGATCTCAGATCCCCCGAATTACAAAGTGCACCTTTTAAGCCAAGTTGGGAGGAGAATATGCTTTGCGGCCCGTCAGCGGCGTTCTGGCGTCGCCGCGTTGAGGAGCGTCGTGGCGTTGAGGCATTGCGGCGTTAAACGGTGACTTTATATTGGATTGACCCAGCGTGTCGCGGCGTTAGGCGTGACAGGGCGTCGCGACGTTTCCAGCCATCTGCATTTCATCCTGCGCTCCGGTACTTCAAGGCGCCCTTTTCACGCGGTGCACACCGCATTACACGATTGAACTAATCGAGATGTCGAGCTATAAAAAAATCGTATTTAAATGTAAAATAATAAAAAAAAAACGCGTGGGACAGGCCCGGGTATAACTTGAGTGTTTTGGGCACTCATCATAATAATGAAAAAAAACGAAAAAAAAGGGGTCTGAAATTTGTTGAGCTCTTTTATTGTATCCTGATAAAATGGTAATAAATGGTGACCGTAAGTGAAAATTTGGAAGGCTTAGTTTGGCACAGGGGGGTACCTTCCACGTTAGCTTGTATGTGTGTGGGCAGGCTACGCAGCCTGAATAAGCGTTATTAGCCGCGTGATACACGAGTGTATCGTGGCGGGGCTTGGAAGGCTTGGCTGTGGTCATTATCTGTTGATTAATTGTATCGTGACATGAATGCATTGTGGGATTATATCGCGATACAACTGGCAGTGTCATGATGACGGAAGGGCTTGAGACCGAGCATTAATACTTGCGGCCTGGGCCTGCAAACACGGTACGTACTGCTTGTGTGAAACCTGAGCTGCTGGCTCCACGGCCGCTGTCTTTGTGACACGGCGGCCGCGAGGCTGCCTGAGCGCACGGCGAGGGCATGCCACCGACGCGTGACCGGCCTTGCGGCGCACAGGCGCACCTGTCGCGATCGGTTGGCCGGGGTGTGCACTGTGCGGTGTTGCCGTTGGCCGAAGTGTGCACCTGTGCACCCGACCGGGTTGGGTTCGTTACATTTAGGTGCTATTTGGACAACTGTTCACAAAATTTTTCGAAAATTCTCAAATAAAATCAAATCAAATCAAATCAGCAAATCAAATGAAGGCAAAATTTTGTGAAAATGAAATTTTCAAAAAATAAAATTTTGATGTTAAATATGATTGATATATTGAAAATAAGTGTTGGCATTGCAGAATGAGGACTTAGTATATGAAATGTTTTGTGTATGATTAGTGTCTCGATTTGTGTTTACACCTTAAGGAATCTGATTAGATTTAACGCCATTTAACTGTGTGTGATGGCTAGTCGAGGGACAGCGGGGCGTAAAGGCGTCCAGCGGTATATACATTGACTTTCCGCAGTGTTGATTAGGCTTTTTGTGAAATTTGTAGGTATTGCGGCTGCCGGTATAGCCTGTTCCAGTGTGTAGTAGTGGTCAGAGTAACCTTGAGGTTGGGGCACATCATCCTCTGACATTCACGGGAAGGAGATCAGATGGTGGCGAGCCAGATTGGTTCATGCGGTCGAGAAGGTGTTAGTTGCTCGATTACTATGGCGGCTACAGGGTTGAGACTAAATTTGGTTCATTAGAGAGTGAACGAGTATGGTGGAGCTGGGCAAAGACCTCTGCCAGGGGAATCTGGGAGCAATGACATGGCGGAGTTCCGGGAGGCTGACTGCGGATAGTGTTTTCTAGATCTTGGGTTTTGTGTGAGAGCTGAGGTTCTGAGCTGAGGAAGTGGGACGATGAGGCGCGATGGATGCCGATAGTATGATGGATTATGTGGCTAGATTTATGGAGCTTCTTGGGTTCTTGATGATTACGTGGCCCGCAGAGCATGGCGAGGTTAGGAGGTTTGAGAATGGCTGAAGTTGTCCATTCGGGCGGGATAATTAGGACTTCGCCTACAGGATATGGACTCCATGGTTGTGATAGCCACGACCATTGAGAGAGAGATGAAGTGCTCGGAGCGCGGGATGCGGGTATTAGTAACAAGAGGAAGGAGTCAGTCTTCGAGATCACGTAGTTTTTGGGATTGTTTAGTCTCTTATAGGAAGATTCGTGAGGATTTCTCTGGGTTGGCACTATGTGAGATTGACCCGAAGAAGTCAAGTTTGGTGGGATGACCGATGTGAGGAGGCATTCTAGGAGTTGAAGGGGGCTTGCCAGGCTCTTATCTTAATAGTCCGGACGGGGCGGGGGTATGCAGTGTATTGTATGATGCCTCGAGGGCCGGGCCCCAGGATGTGTTTATGCGTAGGGAGGGTAGTAGCTTATGGTTCCCGTCAGTTGAAGAATCATGAGCAGAATTACCCCACACACGACTTGGAGTTGGAAGCCGTAGTCTTCGCCTTGAAGATTTGGTGCCACTACTTATATGGCGAGGAGTTCGAGGTGTACTCAGACCAGAAAAGTCTGAAGTATATTTTCACGTAGCGGGACCTTAATATGAGGCAATGCAGATGGATGGAGTTCCTAGAGGATTATGACTTTACTTTGCATTATCACCACAGTGAGCAAATGTGGTGGGCGTGCGCGCTGTCGGAAGTCACGGGGAGTGCTGGCTAGTATAGCTTCCTGGGAGTGGCGGATGCTCGAGGCGTCGAGACGGTTTGGAGCTCTGATGCAATGGCGAGCTCATGGTAGTTGGGGAGTTTAGTGACCACATCGTCTTTGTTGAAGCCCAGTGATCGAGTCCTAGGGGCGGGACGCGGAGATGAGTATCCATCGGGGCCGGGTGCGGTCGGTGCGGATGACGGGTGGACATCCACCGCGGATGGTAGTCTTCGATATAGGGGACGGGTAGTGGTTCCTAGGTTGTGGGTTGAGAGGGGTGCACCGGGAGTTTCAACACCTCGATTTGCTGTGCATCCAGTGGCACAAAGATGTACCAGGATCTTCGTGGCTAGTACTCTTTGGAGGCGGGGACGAAAGAGACACATAGGGACTTTGTTCGAGGATGTCTCATGTGTGTCGGCGAGTTAGGTTAAGCACCGAGGAAGCCGGCCTGAGGCTGCGCCGGTATTGGAGGTGGGCGGTGGAAGTGGGAACGCGTCACGATGGATTTTGAGCCACTTGCCACGAACAGCGGATACATGTGATGCGTATGGGTGATAGTGGACCGGCTCACGAAGTCGGCACATTTTCTAGCCGTGCGGATGACCTTTACATTGGAGAGATTCTGCCAGTTGTATATTTGAGAGATAATCCGGTTACATGGAGTACCAATATCCATAGTGTCGGATAGGGACCAGAGGTTTACGGCGCACTTTTGGAAGAGTTTCCAAAAGGCTATGGGCTACAGTGACCATGAGTGCAACTTTCCACCCCACGGGACGGATGGTCGAGTCGGAGGGACTATCACGGTGTTGCGAACATGCTCACGAGCATGTGTCCTAGATCATAATGGTATTTGGGAAGGCATTTTCCATAGTGAGGTCGCCTCGACCCAGCGGTTATCGGGCGGTATACGGATGTGCCAGTATGAGGCACATTGTATGGGAGCCATCGGTCGCACTTAATGTTGGGCCAGAGATGGAGAAGAGCTTCATCCAGGTCTGATGCGATTAGAGACCTCAGGAAAGGTGAGCAATCCCAGCGGCGTCTTCCTCACAGTCGGGCCGGAAGAAGAGCTATGCAGATGTATGACGTTGACCCTTAGAGTTCGAGGTTGGGATCATGCTGTGAAGGTGATGCACAGGGAGTAGTCGGGTTCGTGACCTTGAGGAAGCTATCGCCCAGAGGTTTTATTGGGCCTTTCGAGATACTCGAGAGGGTAGGCACTATTGTGTACCAGTTGGCTTTCCGCCCAGCATGTCAGGTGTCCACGAGGTATTTCACGTCTCATACTCGGAAGTATGCTCTAGATCCGACTCATATGGTGGGTTGGGGACTGATTGAGGTTGACAACAGTGGGACCTTGGGAGGGACCGGTGTGTATTTTTGGATGGCCGTGATCGGGTTTTGCGACCTTAGGGCAGTGAGGCTCGTGAGGGTGCTATGGCAGCACTATGGAGTGGAGGAGTCAGCGTGGGAGCGCGAGGATACGATGCGGGCCACCTATCCCTTCTTTGTTTAGGGATGAAGGTACGTGGTTTAGTCGTTTAATATTTAAATGACGAGTTTACATGCATGGTATAGTGCACATTGCATATGCATGTGAGTGATTGTGATTGTCCAGAATTTTGGGACGAAATTCCTTTTAGAGGAGTATGTAAGACCAGAAAATTCCAATTTTCTCGAAAGTGCAAATCATAATTTCGATTGAAAACCCGAAATTTTTCTAGATCTCGGATGGCGAAAGCGGATTTGCAGATTGGAATCATCTTGTGAAATCTAGTTACCCACGTCGAATTTAGTCGAATTAGAGACGATGGGGTACGTTTAGGCATCGGTATCGGGTCTGAAGTAAAGCGATATGTGATGTGACAAAAGTCACCTATAACATGTACTCATGTGACACATGTTACATGAGTAGAGATGATGGAAATGGGCCAGTAGAGATAGTGCGAGTGTGAAAATCGAAGATTTTAAGGACATGGATGGCATTTTTGGATTAAATGATAATAGGACAAAAAGATGAATAGTGATCATCTTCCTCCTTAAAGGTAGCGATGCGGGGAGAAGCAGTTCTGAGAGGCTAGGTTTTTGAGGTTTTTAGTGAGAGAGGGAGTGACTTATCTCTAAGATCTCGGGCAATCGGACCGTCGGATTTCTTCGGAGCAAGAAGGAAAGTTGCTTTACGTGGTAAGGACTACGCGTGGGCACCGGTTTTAGGGAGTTTCGACAAACTCTATGAGGTAGGGGTTTTATTCTACTTGTTTTACTCTTGATTTAAGTGTTTTGTGTTGTTTGAGTTGATTTGAGGCCGTGAGTGGCCGTTTGATCGATCCCAAGGCTTTTGGAGCAGAAATGTGAAAATTTTAGGGCCGTGTGGGCGGTCAGTGACGAGTGTGTGTGGTTGTTTGGGAGCTATGGATCATAATTTATTCCATAAATTATGTTATGGGAATGCATGAGGCGGAAATGGCCATGGAATTCGGGTTCTAAAGTGGAGACCGATATTGGATGGAAGTAAATTTGTCGTAAACTGACCCATTGTTGTTTTGGGGCCCATTAAAAAGTCCAGGGTTTGTACTAAGTGGACCAAATCGTCCATGTGTTGTGCATGAATTGTGTGGAAATTGTGTTAGCTCAAGTGAGTTAACTTTGATGTTATTGATTAAAAATAGAGTAACATGTTGTGATTTAATTTATGTCGATATATGCATGATGATGTATTAGATAGTCATTTGTATAAATTGTGTTGGAATGGCATAATGCATTTTCATATACACACAGGTAACCTAGAAATTAGGCGTGTGTGCATGACATGAACAATTGAAAGAAAAGCGAACATGGTTGCGAAAGGAATTTCAATGGATGATTTTCCGGAGAATGGTGTTGGGAGATGGTCCTACAATTACACGTCCCGGAGCCCGTGCATTGTTTGGAAGGTTCTCTGACACGTTCCTGTGGAGGGTAGTCAGTATTTTACCAAAATTCGGTAGTGTATTTTCAAGAACAACAAGTTTGGCTTTGAAAATGATATTTTTTCTCATCTGAGGCTTAAGCGAGTGAGAGTCGGTGAGGACTCGAGACATGGGAACGGGCATTTAGACATTCAAGTAGGATCACGAATTTACTTGAGTGTGTGTTTACATTAGAGCATTGCATATGCACTTAGGTGGGGAGTAACCCATTTAGGGTGATTCCACTATTGGGCGATAGCTCACCTTGTCGAGGGAATATTATTTCAGGTGAGGAGGCGTTCGAGACGGCTCATCATAAGTCGATTTAGAAAGAGCGGGTTATTGGCTTTGGTAGTTATTATGTATGGCCAGTATTAGAATTTAATATATGTTTGTATTGAGAGTATTAGTGTGTTAACTCTTGAACTGTGTATATAGTTGATGTATTTTTTGTAGTATTGATGCAGGGGCCCAAGTTGCCATTATTTTACTCGCATGTGGACCATGTGTGGTCGAGTGTAAATTGTTAGGACGGGTTTTGTACATTGGCGAGCTCCTGTTACAAAGGAGACTCTGCCGTGCACTACATGGTGGTGTCGGGCTACAGCATCACGAATATTCTACGGGTTGATGGGTTGTCAACGGACCCTCGGTTTTGGGGCGTCACAATAATACCATAGTCCTTAATAATTTGATTACAATACTCTTTACACAAAAACATATATCAAAACAGTTTGTTCTTATATATTTTATAAGAAGTAAAGACCAAGCCACGACCAGGCTTTCTTCACGATGAGCGGCCTCGAGTGAGCCTGAATCTCCTTACACTCCATGTGCACGAAGGGAGTCCCATGACGAGGTGAGTAATGCCCAATATAGTAAACTCCTACAGAGGCTACTCCCCACCTAAGTGCACATGCAATGGTCGTGTCACGAAAAAAACACATTCCAATCAGATTATGCAAACCTAGAATTGAATTCTACATGCCTGAATGAAAATGCGACTCACCATGTCCATGTACCAAGTCTCACCGACTCCATCAGGCAAGTCCCAACCGACTCCTATCACATAATGCATAAACCCATGCGTGATAAAATCCACCATTCTTGGATTACATCCGATGATCATTTTACAAAACAAATTTCATTTGTTTTTCAAACCAAAAGCTTTTTGGATGTTACATCTCAATGATCATTTATATTCAAAATCATGTGTCTTTTTGTGGGTAGTGAATTTCTGAGGTCTCATCGCAGGCATCACAAGCCTTTCTACACTTTCACGGGCTTTCACCGTTGGACACATATGTGTAACCAAAACTATCGGGTTTTCACGAGGAGTGTATCCTGCTAATACGACACATATTTTTATTTTTTGTTTCCATTTGACCGTTCTTAGCCTCTTGGACCGTTGTTTCGTAGTAGAGGCCCGCGATCAAACACGGAAACACAATGTTGATTATAACCTGCACTCACACCCATTTCATTGCGATGTCCCTTTGCATATGCAATGCAATGCGCCATTTCATGCTTATACCATGTCACATATATGATGGATGCTATATGGACAATTCTACTCATGCATTTCACCCATGTATCATGGAAAATTATATCAAACATGCATGTAATATCCACAAAATTTCATTCATGTCAATATATCACTCTGGCGCATATATTAATATCACAATCAAATCATTACTTAGTCAAGCGAACGCACTTTATCATCTAGGCTAAATTATGACATAACATGTCCACAAATTAAAATAGCCTACAACATTCCATGTAATGGCCATGTCCACACACCATTCATCACATGTCAATACATTATGACACACATATTGACATCCAATCAATTATTACCAAGCATGTCGATCAAACTCAGAAGTAATGGCAACCTCATCACTCCAGGAGCCAATTGTGGCATAGAGATGCCCACAAAAATTCCACCTGACAAGCCATAACAAACCACGGATAGTTACGAACTCGATTCGAGGAAAACTAGCTAGATCTAAAATCTAGACACAGGCCATTAAACGGCCTAGGCGTGGCAGTCCAAAAGCGGACCCATAGCTTGAGTTATAGAGGTCAGATTTTAGTGATTCAAAAGCCTAACATCAAGTCCTCGAGATAGAGCTACAATTTCCTTGAGCGTACTGATCCAAATCCTCCTTTTTCTAACCGAAAGCCAGCCCCAAAAACTAGACATCATATAGGGTCAAACAGCCTTAGGGCATTCAAACTCAACCAAACAGCCCCTATAATGGAAAATAAACCAAAGTATGAAGAATCTCTACCTCTTGGAGTGTATAAGAAAGTCTAGGAAGTCCCGTGGACACTTCCTAAACCCGAAACCTTTGATTTCCCGAACTCCTCACTTGAATCCTTAGCGAAATCTCGTGTTTTTCGGTACCCACGCGTAGCCCTCGTCGAGTAGATGAACTTTAGTTCTTGGCAGGCGAATTCAGACCACCGATCTTCATGCGTTGTAGAGAGTTGGAGCTCTCTCTCCCTCTCTCTCTCTTCTCCTCTCACGTTTTTCCTCCCAACAGAAATATGATATTTTATGCTAAAAATTCCCTTTTTGTCAATTTTAAATACTTGGTCCACGTAGCGTCACGTGTCCATGACTTATTCAGGTCTGTTTCTGTCCTGAAAAAATTTATTTCGTCCCGGTTCAAGTTTAATTTATTTAAAATGAACTTTTCTTAATTTATTTTCAAATTTTGAAATTTTTCTCAAAAATCCCTTTTTTTTTTTTTTTTTTGTTCAGTGGATACTCGATGCCCAGAAAATAGTGAAAATCCGACTGTCTTGGAATTTAACAAAATTCGTTTGGGTTTCTTGAAAGGAGTATTCTATATATATATATATATATATATATATATATATATATATATATATATTCTTAGCATAGTTTCTTCTACAAAGGTAAGGATAACCCCCAACTTTCTTAGAAATATCATGGAAGCGATAAGTGGCTTAAGAAATTAAGTTTAAGGAAAAGGAATTGCATCTTGGTAGGTGGAGGGCTCACAGAGGCGAAGATGCTTTAGAAATAATATTGTGAATGAAATTAATGGGTGTGTTTTCTTCATTGTAGTGGCTTTTAACATTTATCACTTATAGCGGCTAAAGTGCATGCATGTAAATTAGTAATAACTACCACACTGCATGTTTTAAAGTAATGGGTGAGGTTCTTATAAATAGCATGAGCAAATCCTCGACTTGTGAGAATATGTTTGACCCTTATTTATGTTTATAGGAGGGGAAAATGATTTGTGCACAAAATCCATATTGAACATGGGTAGAGATTATAAGGTTATATAATTAGAAACCCTTCTAATTCTTGTAGACATGTTTAAAAGGTATGAGGGCTCCCTTAAGCTCAGGGGCATATCTAAGCAGTGCATAGTGGGAGCAAGTGTCCCACTCAAATTTTTTTGAAAATAATTTCTGTAAAACCTAGGAAAATTTGAAATTTTGAAAAATGGCAAAATGATATTAATAATAATAAATTGGCAGAATGGTTCAGAGAAGCCTAGAAAATTCTCTAGATCTCGGATGAAGAAAGCAGTGCTTGTAGATTAAATTCGTCTCGCTTGAGAAATCTAGTGACCCGAAAATTTTGTCGAATGCAGAGACAATCGAATTTTTACAAGTTTAAGGTGATCGTCGCCGGTGACTTTAGGAGCGAGATTTTTACGAAAATAAATTGAGCTAAGTTAATTTAAAATAAATTGAACTGAAAATAATTAAATTGTTTCGGGGCAGAAACGGACCCGAATGAGAGATGGTCACAGGGAAAAAAAATTGATAAAAAATCAAAAAGGAAAACAAAGTAAGAAAGGAAAACGACAGTGAGAGAGAGAGAGAAAGGGAAAAAAAATTCTCTTCTCTCTAAGATCTACAAAAATCGGACCGTAGGTTTCGGTGATTAAAGGCAAAGTTGATCCCGCATCACAAGGTACCGCGATGGTGCGAAAATCTTGGAGTTATTAAAACTCCACGGTGAAATTTTCCTACTTGGGTTATTTCTAACTAAGGTCATTTAATGACTGGAGGTTTTCTTAGAGGCCATAAATTTTAGTCCCAAATTTTAGGGACTAAGTGTAGGAATTTTTAGGAATTTTTGGAACTGTTTTCAGACAGTTCGGGCTGAATTTTAAGTATTGTTTTCGAATAGTCCTTGCTAAATTTTTGGGACTGTTTTCAGACAGTTCGAGCTTAATTTTTGGAATTGTTTTTGGGCAGTCTCGGACTTGGTTTGAGTTTGGTTTAATCCGATGATGTCTTCGGGTTTTGTTGTGTGTTTGGTATGCGATGGTCGGGTGCCAGACCATGAAGGACAGAAGGTACCACATTTTATGTGGGTCTAAGTTGTGGGTCATTTTGTGTGTTATTGTTAAAAAAAAAAAAAAAAAAAAAAAAAAAAAAAATTAAATAACATGCTATTGTGTGTAAAATCATGTTAATATGTGCTACGTGATGTAATGCTTTTGTAAATGAATGATGAATAAAATTATATGTAGGAAATATAATTATCCGAAATTTATAAATGTTGCATGTAGCTCTTATTATGCATGTAGAATGACATATCATGAAATGGCATATCTGCATTTCATATACATAGGGACATCGACATATTGGATGTGTGTGCATGGTATGGTCATCCATCATCAGTGTTGATGAATGGGTAGTGAACTCGTGTAAGACCCGAGAAATTCCAATTTATGGAAAAATGGCAAAATCGTAATTTCGATTACAAAATAGTAATTTCGGTTAAAAATCCGAAATTTATTCTCTAGATCTCGGATGACAAAACGGATTTCACCGTTGGAATCGTCTCTTGAAATCTAGCTAGCACGTAAAATTTCATCGAATTCCGAGACAGTTGGAATTTACACGTTTTTTGAGGCACATCGCGGTTGGTCTTGAAGTAAACGAATTTTGATACGACGAAATTTTTATATAACAAGTACTCATGTGCCATAAGTGGGTATAGGTAGAGAAATGATAAAAATGGAATCTTGAGATAGTCTTAGATGTCAAAGCGGGAAAAGAAGGACATAGATGGCATTTTTGAAATCTTAAATGAGGATAAGGACAAAAGTCCAAATAATGGTCTTCTTCTTCCTTAGAAAGACCAAACGTGAAAAAGGGAGGAGGGACAGGAAGGAGATATTTTGGTTTTAGAGAGAGAGAGTGTAGCTTCTCTCCAAAATATCACAGCGATCAGGCCATTAGTGAGTCTTCGAGGCGAAGGAAGCTAGCTGCGCGGGGAGGGGGCTACGTGGATATCTCAGTTTGAGGTTTCCTCAAACTCCTTGAGGTAAGGAGGTTTCTCCCTAGTTGGGTTTTATTCTTTATTTAAGTACTTTGTTAATGTTTGCAGGTTGAATGAGGCCGTGAGGGCCGTTTGATGATCCCAAATCTTGGGGCCAAGATTGTTTAGTTATGGAACCTAAATTTGGTGTCCGTGGCTGTCACGGGCTGTTGGGTGGTTAATTGGTATACTTTATGCCATAAATTATGTGTTAGTTTTTGTATGGTAGGAAGTAGGCGTAGAGCACGAGTTCACTAAGTGAACCGATGATTTGTGATTTTTCGGGAATAGTAACCGAGGGTTTCACTATTCTCGAGAATAGTGTTCCAAAAATAAATTTTGTGAATTAATGTGTTTGGTCGATTAATTCAAGTAGAATTGCTTGTGTTTGATCATTAGCCCATGTGAGCTAATTTTTATGTGATGAAATGCGAAATTACATAACATGATTGTGTGATTTAATTTTTATGTGAATATATGCATGATTATATATTTGCATGTGTTATAGACTGTAATGGAATTGGCATCATGCATTCCATATGCCTTTGCAGGGCACCTAGGATGATAGGAATTGGTACATGAGGTGAGTACAAGAATGGTTTGAGGAGGTTGTCTAAAAATAATATTGATCGGAGGGTGGTCTATACTAAAAATATCAATGCGTGGAGGCGACCCAGATTGATATACATCGGAGGGTAGTCCATAAATAATATCAATCGTCGGAGACGGCCCAATTGATATATATACATCGGAGGGTTGTCCATAAATAAACATAATAATTCTCATACGAGGCTTAGGCGAGTGTGGGGGAGTCAGTGAGGACTCGGGGTATGAGATGGTCAGTTAGACATTCAAGTAGGATCATGCATTTGCATGAATGTGTTTTGGGTATTGCATATGCACTTAGGTGGAGAAGTAGCCCATAGGGTGATTCCACTGCGGAGCATTAGCTCACCACATCGAGGAACAAATTTTTCGGTGCGAGGCGCACGAGGAGACGGCTCATCCTAGAGACTGTTTTAGAAGAAAGCCGGATTGTGGCTTTGGCGTTTTAGTTGTGTATATATATTAGAATGTTACATTTTAATATATGTTGTATAAAAGTAATTTATTAACTCTTGAAACTATTGGATATAGTTTGGATATATTGTGATGAGTATTATATTATGGGCCCAAGAGGTCGTTTTTACTCATGTTGATATCTTGTGATTGATGATTGGGACAGGTATTGTATTTGGGTAGAGCTCTCCGTACAAGGGGCTCGGCCCGATTTTACGAAGTGGCGTCGAGGGTAGCTTGGGCATCCATGTATTCCACGGGTTATTTGGTAGTTAACGGACCCGGGTTGGAAGCGTCCGCAAACTCATTACTGGATGATGTCGATAAATGTTTCATGGTTTAAAACATAAAAAGAAATATAAATATTGTGTGTTGGGCGGAGCAAGAAGGGAATCGTTAATCCCCTCAGGTGAAAAGCCTGGAACATGGGTGTAAGAGACTTGTGGTGTGATTTGAAAAGTTTTGTATGGGTGTAAGAGACCTGCGGCGTAAGCCGAAAAGTTCTGTTGCCCAAAGAAGACACACGGTCATGGTTATCACATAGACTTCGAGTTGTGTGATAGGAGTCGGGATTAACTCGGGATTAGTTGCCCATTGGCACTTGCATTGAGTACTAGCGAGCCAGTAAGGGCTCAGTATATGTGTGTCATTGGTACTACTAGAGACGGTTGTCACACTTGGCATAGGCATGTGTGAGGGAGTCTGTGAGTGACTCGGGATATGGGCATGAAGACATTCCATGCATGACATACGACATTCATGTAGACATTTTCCTTGGATATTATGGGTTGGTTCCCGATCATTGTATAGGCCTTGGGTGGGAGTAGCCTTTGTAGGAGATTATCATCTTGGGCATTGCTCACCCCATTGCGGGACCGCCTTTTTCGGGTGCAAGGGAGTTTATAGGAGACGATTGCTCAGACGGTAGTGATTGTGAAGAAGCGAGCATGTGGCACGGACAATACTTTTGTAAAAAGTATTTTATGGAAAAAGAATTGTAATTAAATTATTTTGGACTATTGTATAAATAGTCGGGTATATAATTATGGTAAGAGGGTCGTGATCGGACTCTTTTGGACTGTAATTAAGCGTTTTATTTTCATATTTTAGATTTAAATGTGAATGAATGGGTCCCGGTAAAGGGATGTATATATTGGGTTATGGAAAGATGGACCCTATGGGGTCAATACTACTTCTGTTGAGACCACGGATGGGTTATGATTATCTCTTGTTGGCTAGGTTGAATGTTAGGTAGAGCTCCTCCCGAACAAAGAGGCTTTGCCCGATTTTTTGAAAATATGGATCTAGATAAATGGGACCTGACGGTGTGGTATCGAGGTCACCCGAGAAATCCACGGGAATTCCATGGGGTTGAAGGGTTTGTCAATTGGACCCGGTTGGGGCTTCACGGCTTAGTATTAGAGCTTGGGTAAGCGATTACCTAGGGAATTTCAGTGGTATCTAAGTATGGTCCCCGATGCAGCTTGTCTCAGTAGGTGTATCGAATGCAGGTACAAAATGCGAGGGTTGATGAGCATGGAATTAGATCATGCATTGTTGTGTGTTGCGTTTGTTCTTAACATCTTTGTGTGATATGTGTGGTGATTTGCATGAATAAATGCATAGTAGATTGTATATGGAACACTAGGGTTAGAAAACGCAACCTTAAGGGTTCGGAGAAAACAAAATGGACGTGATAGTTCGGAATGATTTGTATCGATATGCGGCATTCGCTGCTAAGAAAAAGGGATGAGCGATTGTAGTTCATGATGTTAAAGTCTGTTAGTGGTTGGCACATGCACTACAGGTAGACTAAGATAGAAATTTAAGAACTCTATCGCTATCTGACACGTGTAGATGGCTAAGCGAGAGGAAAGGGCCGAGACGATGGGCGAGTAATGGCACGACCACCGTTTTCGGTATGGGACCTTCATAGAGGTTGTTATCTTGTGGCCCACTGCCCTTATGCGGGGGAAGTGTTGTTCTTTGCCACCATTACCTGGTAGTGCAATTGGGAACCAAGAGTCAGAGAAGTAACCTCGGAGGGTTCGAGGCACATGAATCTCCGGCCCTCAAGGGAGGAGGAGACCGTATGGTGGCGGGTCATTGTTTCTGATTAGTTAGAAAGGATACAGGCGCTGCAGTCGCCATCATTACTCGTGAGCACGATGAGTGCTGCTGCTGTAGCCTGTTGCACGGACTAGTGCAGCGGTGGGCCGGGGGGGACGAGTAACCTCCTGGGGTTTCAAGCACATCATCCTCAGCATTACATGGGAGGACTCGATGGAGTCGGAGACTGACCTTGCGTTGGAAGAGGTAAGATGACACACGGAGCATCCAGGATATGGGTGCTAATACTAAGAGGAAGGAGAATCAATCTTTTTTTAATTCGGGAAGGAAGAGGAAGACTTCTATTCCACAGGGATTTCAAGGACGGGGCGGTGGTTATCAGGGCAAAGGTCGAGTCGAGGCTTCTAGCTAAACGGGGCATATGACATGCTATCATTTCCATTAGCCTGGGTACATGAGACAGGATTGTCCACAGAGGCTAGGATCAAGGTTTATGGGACGGCATTCGATCATCAGTGGGACGACGCGGACGTAGTTATTTGTTCATTCGTCGATACGGGCGGAGGACCCGGTAAGTCTCGGGGTGCTACGGGCGCCTTACGCTATCTGAAATAGGCCGGAGACGGTATGGGTCGAGGTCGAGGGTTAAGGAGGGTTCACGGCGAGACATCGGGGGGATCCGGGCGTGCCTGCGCCATCCCACACCCTGGTAGGCAGTTCGATCGGTCGGTGATCACGAGAGTATGTTGTACTGTCTCACTTATGGGATAAGTTATAGTTTGATTATGGTTATCTGTATTCTTTTATGGCTGCATGCAGTGTGTGGATGTTTGGGTTTAGAAGGTGGGCCTTGTTTGAGCCATTATACGTGAGTTCTCCTAGGGACTGGGTGAGGATTGATCAGATATGTTGAGATTGTGAGTTAGAGATCTTAGGAGTTCTGCCCACAATGGACCTTTGGGTGAGGACATCTTCAATTTGATGTCATTCTTAGCGTGGATTGGTTGATGGCACATCAGTCATCGTGAGCGTGATGAGCTGGAGGATTTGCATACCACAGGACCCGGTATACGTATTTACTTTTCAGGGGAAGCGTGCTTTACTGGGCAGGTGCATAACTTTCCAGATAAGTGAGACGATTGATGGGTTGGCTAGAAGCCTTACCACGAAAACCCAGTGAGGCAGAGGTGGATCCTCGGGTGGTTTCTGCAGTATGGGATGTTTTTTTCGGATGAGCTACAGGGATTACCTCTTGCAGGGGATGTGGACTTTATCATTGAGTTGCATGATGCGTCGCCCATTTCTATGACTCCTCCTTAGGATGGCACCGTTGAGTTCTTGGGAACTCAGGGTTATTTGTATGGGAATTATTGTTGGATAAGGGTTTTATTATCTGAGCACTTCACTGGGAGGCGCTCAGGTTCTATTTAGAAGAGGTCAAGTGAGGAGTGGAATGACTTGAGTAAGAAGGCATTCCAGGAATTGAAAAGGAGGCTTACTACAACTCATATTCTGATAGTCCCGGAACAGGGAAAGAGGTACATGGTGTATTGTGATGCCTCTAGGGACGGATTGGGATGTGTCTTGATGCGGTCAGGAAAGTTTGTAACATGGTTCCAGGAACCTGACTAAAGAATCATGAAGCGGGAGTACCACACGTGATCTGGGTTGCGACCATTGTCTTTGCTTTAAGATTTGGCACCACTACTTGTATGGTGAGAGTAGTTTGAAAGGTATTTTAGACCCTGAGAGTCGAGTATATTTTCACATACGGGACCTCAACATGAGGCAATGCGGGGATGGATGGAGTATCTGGGAG
The DNA here is from genome assembly GCA_016808115.1 of Tetrastigma voinierianum. Classification (NCBI taxonomy): domain Eukaryota; kingdom Viridiplantae; phylum Streptophyta; class Magnoliopsida; order Vitales; family Vitaceae; genus Tetrastigma; species Tetrastigma voinierianum. The sequence continues at coordinate 23,996 of JAEQBH010003627.1, forward strand.
GACTATGATTTCACTTTGCGTTTACCATCCACGGTAAAGGCGAATGTAGTGGCTGATGCACTCAATCGGAAGTCACGGGGAGTATTGGCTATTGTAGTTTCCGGAGAGTGGCATATGCTCGAGACTGTGGGACAGTTTAGGCTGCAGTACAGTGATCAAGCTTAGGGAGCACTAGGGAGTTTGGTAGCTATGCCATCCCTACTGAGCAAGGTAATCGAGTCTTAAAGGCAAGACGCGGAGATATTGTTCATTAGGGATAGGGTCTGATCTGGTAAAGGGTGTGAAAATTTGGGCCATCCACACTACATATGGTAGTCTTCGTTATGAGGGACACTTTGAGGATCTAGGAGATCCCCAGGTTCCAACTGCTCGTTCATTTGTGCATTTAGGTCGCACGAAGATATCTGCGATCTTGATTGATTATTCTTGGAGGCGAATGAAGCGACACGTTGGGGATTTTGTTCGACTATGTCTCATGTGTTAGCAATTAAAATCCGAGCACCAGAAGCCAACAAGGCTACTCCAGCCTTTGGAGGTAGCAGAGTGGAAGTGGGAGCATGTCATGATGGATTTTGTGACCCCGTTGCCATGGACACAGCGGAGGCATGATGCCGTATGGGGTATAGTGGACCGGCTCACTAAGTTGGCACACTTTCTAGCGGTCACGAATGACACCTGATTAAGGAGTGCCGGTTGCATATTTGGGGTGTCAGGTTACATGGAGTGCAGTCTCTATCGTATCGGGCCAGGGGATCTAAATTTCGGCACACTGGAAGAGTTTCCAAAGGCCATGAGACCAACAGTGGATGATGAGCACATTTTTTTATCAAGATCGATGGTCGATTAGAGAGGACCATACGGGTTTTTAAAAGGACATGTTGAGCATGCGTCTGAATCTTAAGTAGCTAGGAGCACTTACCCTTAGTGGAATTCGCCTACAACAATAGTTATCAGGCGAGTATACAGATGGCACCCTATGAGGCTTTATATGGGAGGCCATATCGATCCCCGATTTGTTAGACAGAGGTGGGAGAGAGTTCCATCAGCGGTCGAGATGCGTTTAGGGCACCTCGGAGAAGGTGGGTTTGTCTGGCGTCTTCTTCACGACTCAATGGCGGAAAGTATGCTGCTTGGTCTGGCGTCGACCTCAGGTTTGAGGTGGGTGATCACGTCTTCTTGGAAGGTGAGGCACACAAGGAGGGTGGTCGATTCGGCAGAAAAGGGAAGCTAGCGCCAAGGTATATTGGGCCATTCGAGGTACTCGAGAGGATGGGCACAGTTGCGTATCGATTAGCACTACCACCGAGTTTATCAGGTGTCCATGAGGTGTTCCACGTCTCCATGCTCCGGAAGTATACTCCAGATCCAACTCATGTAGTGGATTGGGGAGGGATTATTGTCTGAGATGGGACCTTCGGAGGGTTCGCGCGTATCTTGGATAGCGAGGATGGGGTTTGCGGCCTTGAGGCCAGGTGAGTAGTCAGAAGTGTTACAGCAAGCCAGGAGTGGAGGAGGCAATTTAGAGGCAGGGAGGGACACGATGCGAGTCACCTATCTTTTCCTATTTGAGGATGAAGGTGCGTTGTCTAATATTAGAAGTCTAATATTGGAACTAGAATGACTATTATATATGCATGTGCTTGTGTGTGCTTGTGTGTATGAATTTTGGGGACAAAATTCTGTTAAGGGGGGAAGAATGTAAAACCCAGGAAAATTAGAAATTTTCAAAAATGGAAAAATGATATTGATAATAATAAATTGCCAAAATGGTTCAGGGAAGCCTAGAAATTTCTCTAAATCTCGGATGACGAAACGGAATGCGCCATTAAATTCGTCTCGCAAAATCTAGCGACCTAGAAAAATTTCATCGAATTTTGAGAAAATCAGAATTTTTTTACGAGTTTCTGGGTGATAAGTTACCAATGACTCCAGGGACGAGATTTTTACGAAAATCTCGGAAGTCAGAAAATGACTTGAGCTAAGTTTATTTAAAATAAATTGAACTAAAAATAAATAAATTATTTTGGGGCGAAACGGTTAATGAGAGATGGACACATGGCGAAAAAAAAAGGATAAAAGGATAAAAAAGTCAAAAAGGAAAACAAGGAATAAAGGAAAGCGGCGGTGAGAGCGAAAATAGAGAGGGAGAGAGAAGGGAAAAAATTTCGCTTCTCACAAGATTTCACAATCGGGCGAAGTAGGTTTTTAAAGTCGGAGCAAAAGACAAAGTTGATCACGCATCGCAAGCTACCTTTTGGGTACCAAAATCTTGGGTTCATCAAACTCCACGAGGTAGGGAATTTTCCTACTTGAGTTATTTTTAGCCTAAAGGCCATTTAATGGATTGAGGTTTTCTTAGAGGCCGTGAGAGGCCATAAATTTCAATCCCAAATTTTTGGGACTAAGTGTAGAAATTTTTAGGAATTTTTGGAACTATTTTCGAAACGATCTAAATTTGAATTTTAGGGATTGTTTCGAATGATCCTGGCTATATTTTCAGACGATCAGTGAATTTTTCGGGGCTGTTTAATGATCCTCAAGGCGGGTTGGGTTGGTTTTAATCCCGGGACTGATGTCTTCAGGTTTTGTGGTGTGTTTAGGTATCACAATAATTCGGTGACGAACCATGAAGGGACCAAGAGGTGCCCTGTTTTATGTGGGTCCAAGATGTGGGCCATTTTGTGTGTTATTGTTGGAAAAAATTAAATAACATGCTGTTATGTGTAAAAATCATGTTAATATGTGCTTGCGTGATGTATTAACATGGAAATGGTGATGAATGGAAATTATATATAGGAAATATAATTATCCGAAATTTATAAATGGTGCATGTAGCTCTTATTATAAATGTAGCATGACATAACATGAAATGGCATATCTGCATTTCATATGCATAGGGACATCAACATATTGGGTGTGTGTGCATGGGTATGGTCATCCATCATCAATGTTGATGAATGGGTAGTGAACTCGTACTTTGGACGACGTCCAATAAATGTGTCACGGTTTAAAACATAAAAACAAATATAAATAATGTGTGGGTGGAAGCGAAGGATTGTGCTTATAGGTGAAAAGCTTTTGAACATGGAGTGTAAGAGACCTGATTGTGATCTGAAAAGGATGCGTATGGTGTAAGAGACCCGCGGTGTAAACCAAAAGTTCGGGTTGCCCAAAGAGACCTGCCGTCATAGTTTATCACATAGACTTGAGTTGTGTGATAGGAGTCGGGATGACTCGGGTTAGTTGCCCATTGGCACTTTACGTTGAGGATCTTGGTGGCCGGTGGGAGCTCGATATATGTGTGTCATTGGTACTACCAGTGACGGTTGTCACACTTGGCATTGGCATATGTGAGGGAGTCGGTGAGTGACTCGAGATATAGGCATGAAGCCATTCCATGCATGACATACGACATTCATGTAGACATTTTCACTTGGATGTGTATGGGTTGGTTTGATCATTTTATGAGCACTTAGGTGAGGAGTAACCCTTGTAGGAGATTATCCTTGGGCATTGCTCGGCCAGGTCAGCGGGGCCGCACTAGGTGCGGGGGTTTATAGGAGACGGCTCTAGCAGGACGTGATTGTGAAAAGGCTAGAAGAGTGGCCTTGTGATACTTTTGTAAAAAGTATTTTATGTAAAAAGAATTGTAATTAAATTCTTTTGGACTATTGTATAAATAGTCAGGTATGTAATTATGGTAAGAGGGTCGTGATCGGACTCTTATGGACTGTAATTAAGCGTTTTATTTTCATATTTTAGATTTAAATGTGAATGAATGGGGCTCGATAAAGGGATGTATATATTGGGGATATGGACAGATGAACCTTGTGGAGTCGATACTACTTCTATTGAGACCCTGGTTAGGTTATGATTATATTGTTATTCAGGTTGTATATTGGGTAGAGCTCCCCGAACAAAAGAGGCTATGTCCGATTTTTTTTGAAAATATGGATCCCGATAAATGGGACACAACAGTGTGGTATTGGATCACCTGAAATCCACAAGAATTCCGCGAGTTGACGGGTTGTCAACGGGACCCCTGAATTTGGGGCGTCACAATTTCCCCATTGTATTTTAGGAAATTCAAGCTCAAATGCTATACTTTGCCCCCATTGAAATTTCTAATTATTAAGCTATTAAGTTGAAGGCCAAGTTTAAAAAATTTGTAAAACTTATATCACTTAATCTTGCCCCACTAAACTCGAATCCTGGCTTCGCCACTGCTTAAGCCTAAAGTTGAGAATATCTTCCTGATTTTGTACATGTCATTGCAATCAGGGCCTGATAGATATGTGTGTGTTATATTAATCAAATGTGATTTGAGAGAATATATATATATTTTAATCTCATTTGAATAGCCCTTGAAGCTTGGCTTAAGTGGTAAAGGAATTGGAAGGGGTTGCGAGGGATCCCATGTTGGAATCCAAAGTCTAGCTCGAGTGGTAAATGAATGAGAAGGAGTTACAGAAGATCTCATGCTCGAATACTTATGAGAATATAGTACTACAATATATCTTATACAAAATGAATAAGTAAAAAAATCTTATTTGAATAAAATACTATAAAATAGTTTTTTTTTTTTAAGTCAATACTATAAAAATATTTGGAAAATAATTAGATGGAATTTATAAGTGATTTGAAACTTTTTTCTTTAAAATACTATAAAAACTATTTTCTTAAAAAAATTGTCATTGTTTGAAAATGAAAAAAAAAATTACCATCAATTACTTTTATTTTTGTTTATTTTATTTTGAAAAGAAAAATCATTCTAAAAAAAGGCCACGAAAATGTCCCCATATTTCACCACATTTATTTTCCTTATTATTTTTTCCATGCAAAGAAAGAAATAATCCTTTCTAAACCATTTGTATTATATTTAATTTTCATTTTTTTTATTAAATGATAACCAAAAATAAAAATTGAGATTATGTGATAAAAAAAAAAAAGAGTAAGAAATTCAATCCAATAAATAAACCCATATCATATTTTAACTAAAAACACATCCAAAAAAGGAAAAACAATATGGATTCATCTCCTTTCCAAGAGTCAACTCTTTTCAGAGTCATATCCTTCTCACATCATCAGATTGGAAAAAAAAATCGATCTCTTAGATGAGATGCTTTAAGATAGATGAAAAATAAATTTAAATTCTTAAAATATCAAAAGAAATAATAAATAGCTCTCATAAATATGAGTAATGATATCAAGAAAACTAAACCTTTGAATGATGATTTGATTCAAAGACCCTTTCAAAAGCAACAAATCTAACCCTTATTTAATTTTTGACATCATTTTGATAAAAATATCCTCATTATTCTTTTGTAAAAATAACATTTTCTTTTCAAAGATATATATAAATATATAAAATGGTGAAGGATATATTTGTCCAAAATTAATTATTTTTCAAGGAAAAACATGGGGAGGGTTAGATTTATAAGTTTTGGATCTGATGATGCCTTTTAGCAGGCCAGAATTTGGAGCGTGTGGGGGTATTTGGGGCTGGACCGAGTTGTTGTGGTGGGATGCGAGGCGTCACGGATCGTTTAGGTACGAGCGGGAGCGCTATCTTTGTTGATCTGCTGAGGGCTCCTGGAGGCGTGGCTCAGCTCGCGAAAGCAAGGAAGGGGGTTCGGCGAGGGCGTGCGTGGCCGCTCCGATGCCTAAGTCGGTTTCTTTCTGAGAGAAAAGGGAGACTGCTTAGAGGGCGAATGTGTTGCATATGGGTATCGTCTAGAATGCGTTAGTGCTTGCGCGTACCTTTCCTTGCATTGGGGTGATGCTTGTATTTATAGTAGATGTTGACCGGTTGTCTTTGTAACTAGGATTTGCCCATTGGATGGGTTTCAATATCGGATTTGGTAATGGATTTAGAAAGATTGTTTTATTTAGGATAATCTTCCTTCCTTATTGGGAGGAGATCGGTAGTGATGACACATTATTATTTTCTTTCCTTATTGATAAGATTTGGTTGGATTGGCGAGGATGATATCTTGTTAGGGGTTGATACATTTTAATATTGAATACAATGCGATTTGCAAGATATGGACGAATTCATCAAGATAGTCCTTCGGGCCTACTTGGCCGGGCCTTCGTTTGGGCTGATGCTAGGGGTGATGGAGTGCAGGTATTGTGCATTGGGCGCGCCTCTTCTTTGGGCTTGGTGAGTGGGCTGCGAGCCCATTTTTCAAACCACATCGGTGCCCCGACCCTTGGAGTGCACGATTGTGCGTGGGCGAGTGTATCGTTCTTGCATCGGATGCAATCTCCATGTGTCTATTTGAGGTGGGGTTAGTTAAGACTTAGTCGCCGTCATATGTGTTGTGATAATGATGACTTTTGGATTTTTGCGCTCGTTTCCCCTACCTCTACTAGTTTCTTTCAATTTCTTTCGCAGACCTTCTTTGTCCTGTGCTTCTCTGGTCCTCCAACCCCTTCCGCGATCTCGTACTTTATTTGCTCAGAGTTCTTTGTCTGACCCTTTTGTATAGAGTCTTTTTTCTGGCATTTTTGTAGCTTCTTCCATCTTGTTCCTTGGACCACTGCGTCTCTACCTCTTTGGTTTCTCTTCGATTGGTACGACGAGGCGCTAAGGTTAGATTGATTGGATTCCGTTGCTTTTATTGTAGATTCGGTCGCTCTTAACACCTTTGCGTATTAGCAATAACTCTTCGGTTATTCTGGGTTGGGCGGGTTAGGGATCTTCGACCCCGTTCGTAGATAGTTGAACCGAGCGTTCTTGGGTGCCTCCTCCTCCCTTGGATAAGGGTAAAGGGAAAATAAACCTAATTAAATATCCCTGGGGGGTCAGATTACCTTAAATGCGCAGTCGACATGCTATAGCGTGGGACTAGCAAGGTCGGTCCTTCGTATGGGGATACCTTTGCTGAGCGTTATCAACCTCCCCCTGGTGTCCGAGTATGGACCCCTGACGTCTTGACTTATTATGTAGCTTCCGTGCCTGGGATGGTATGTTTCTTTGAGGTCGCCTTTGATAATGGCCTTCGTTTTCCACTTGCACCCACAGTCGCAGAGAAAGGGGTTATGCAGCTTATTCCAGTATACATCGCTGACTTCGCTCCCAACGGTTGGGGTATTTTTGGTGGGCCCTATTGACCTTTTAGGGACGGAGGGCTCGCGTCCCTAGTGTGCTTGCTCCTCTATCTCTTTAGACGAGGAGACCCTTAGGGGGCTTCCTTTACTTCTCCAGGCGTCCTGGAGCTCCTCTGGTGATCTCTGATCTTCCTTCCTCCCATAGGTCGTGGAAGGGACGTTATTTCTTTGTGGCCCAGTCACTTGGCTGGAATATGATCCTTTCGACCAGGACGACACTACAGGCGGTCAGGTGGCTTGGACACCCCCGATAATCTTTGAGTGTTTGCTCTGTTTCGGGTGTAACTTGTGCTGAGGTTGTTGAATATTTACGACCTTGCATTATTCTCATGCTTCCCAGTGCTCGACTTGACCTTAGTCTTGTGAAGATAATGTCGTAGCTCTGGCGTTGAGCGGAATGTCACCTTTCGTCCTTGTGGGCCCGATAAAGGCCGAACATTCACTGGTCCGTCTAATTTGAGGTCTACGGCGTTCGGCGCGAGGTACCTCCTTCCACCATAAGTCTCTCCCCATTGAAACAGCGACCCTCTACTAGGGAGAGATTTGGAAGCCCGAGTGTGAAGCGGAAAATATCCAAGCTCCGGGGAGAGATGGGCGGTTTCGGTCAAGGTTGAAAGTGGGCGTCTCGGAGTCTTCTCTTGCTTAGCAGGACGAGGCGCGTTCGCTGCGTAGAATCGTGGTCATGGCATCGCCTCTGGGCTGTAAAGGCCAAAAAAATCTCTTGGGTGGAATGGAGTCCTGCGGTAGTTGGCGGTTATGCCTATTCTGATGCGGAATCAGCCTTCGGTGTGACACCTCCCGAAGGGTGGAAGGATGAAGAAGAAAAATTCTAGGAATCAAAAGTTGGCGAAGATGAGGACTCTTTGCTCTTGTCTCTTTGAACTTCAGCGACAGTGCGATCTTGTCGGAGTCATAGGATTATGACCTTGGGAGGTCAAGCGTTTGCCGGGTTGATGAGGCTGCGGCTCTATCCCTTCAAGGGTGCCTCGGTAAGTCCACAGTAATGCGATAGTGTCTGTTTCCGGCTTAGTCCGTGTTGGATGTTGACTTCATGTTTGATGTGCGGGTAGCCACTCATTTGAAGGGTGCGAATGAGGCCAAACTAAATGAAAAACATGTAAAATCGCCGGATTTATAAAGCGAAGCGGCACTCTCTTCTTACGAGCGGGCGAGTGCAGACGGGCGCGTCGGCTGAAGGGTGGAGAGACTTAAATGCGATCTAAAGCACACCGCATCGGCTCGTGCCGGGTGGAAAGTAGGGAAGGATGAAGTTCGAAGTAGCAGCGCGGTTGAAGCGAGAAACCGAAGGTCGAGATGAGCTCAGTGTGCGCGAGTGATCTGTCGAGGGCCCGGGGATGGGGCTGGAGTCCTCTCGATCTGGCTGGTATTAGGGAAAACTCGTCATATCGAGACGGCTGCTGAAGTCTCAGAGAGGTGCGTCTGGCGATAGCGTCCCGGTGATAAAGTGGCGTGGCTAGCCGTGGCTCGTGTGAGCCTCTAGGCCCGGTATTTTTAGACATGGCTCGTCGTGAGGCCTCATTTGTAAATTCTGCGGGTAATTTGAATGAGGAGTGTATCCGCGGATTGCGAGATCTTACCGGCAAATATCCTTGGTTGCTTTCGGAGGATGATGTTATTAGCAGTTGAGGACTAAGTCGTACTTTCGGTGGGCCTCTGGGTGGCTCGCTTTTCAGCGAGAAGGCGATTGTGCATCTATCGGACATGGATTTCCTTGATCTCCCAAGTGATGAGGAGGCGGAGGGTCTTTATCTGAGTATTCTTAGGCAGGATACTCCTGCTTGAAGTGATTCCCTTCATGATCTTGTTCCTCCTGTTAGGTTTACGTACTCATTTGCACTTTTTGCTGATATCGACTTTTATATTTTTCTTTTATGTACATTAGCTTCCTTTTATGGGGCCCGAGGCATATGTAGCTCTCCTTTTAATAAATATTCATTTTTTTCATCGCTGCGTTCTGTTTGTAGTATTTTAAGCTTTCTTCGTGAATTGTATGGCGGGTGAGGTGCGGCGAAAATTAAGCTCGTCAAACTGTGTTGCTAAGGCTTCGTGGGGCTAATTTATGCAGGCTAGACCGATTCTAGACTATAAGGCTTTGTATATGTGGAAGGGCTACGTCACATTGGTGGTTTTATTGGCCCGTCTTGCATGTCTTCAGGCCCGATTTTTTAAGGCTGCGAGGGCGAGCTTCGTCGATTTGGCGGTGATCTCCATCGACTGACTTGCATGAGTTGAGATAGATTCCTTAAGGTTGCATGACCCTATTTACGCGAGCTGGAATCCAGTGAGTTGGGGCGAGGCTCGTCCCACTGTGGACCTGGGAGGAACTTCGTCAATGCGGGCAGTTGGGGCGAGGCTAGGCCATGTGGGTTCTGGGAAGGCTCGATCAGCATCCAGATGGTTGTGGAGAGCTCGTCCATGTGAGCTAGCTGGGAAGGCTCGTGCAGCCTTGGCTTGTCGGGATTAGAGCTGGGTCAATAATGAGCTGCTAGAAAGAGCTCGTCTGGCGCTAGCGTCAGTGGGGCTCGTCCGTAATTTGCTAGGGAAGAGCTCGTCAGCTATCGAGACTCGGTTGTCTTGAGCTTCGTTCATGTGAGGCTGGCGGGAAGAGCTCGTCAATGCGAACGGTTGGGCAGAGCTCGTCCATGTGGACTTCTAGGAAGAGCTCGTTACTGCGAATGGTTATGCAGGCTCGTCAGTGTGGTGTTGGGGCTTCGTCTGTGGCTTGTCGGGCCAGAGCTTGTCAGTATGAGCTGCTAGGAAAACTCGTCTGTCGGGTGGGGCTCGTCTATGTGGACTCTAGGAAGGCTCGTCCTCACGAATGGTTGTGCGAGCTCGTCCATGTGAACATTTGGGAAGAGCTTCGTCAATGCGAGCGGTTGAAGTGAGCTTGTCCATGTGAAGCTGTTGGGGAGAAAGGCTCGTCTGCGAACTATCTCGGTGAAACTCACGTCATGAGCGGCTAGGAAGAGCTCGTCAATGTGAACGGTTGGGCAGAGCTCGTCCCTGTGGACTTCTGGGAGGAACTCGTCAATGCGAACAGTTGGGCAGAGCTCGTCTATGTGGGTTATTGGGCTCATTGCCTGGTGAGTTAATACGAATTGAGATGGCTCGCTAGGTAGCGTGACTGTCGAGTGAGCCGAACTTCTTGAGAAGTGGCTGGCAGCTCACGTTTGTGGCTTTGGTGGCGTTCGGCCGGTGGCGATGGCCAGAGTGGCAATGTAGCTGGCTGATCGACTTCTGACCGGCGTGGCACGTGCGAAGCCGAATGAGCTCGTCAGTGGCTAGCGGCTCTGGCGGTGTGACCCTTGGTGGCGTTAGGCCCAGTGGCGATGTAGCCAGTGGCGATATAGCCTTAGTTGATCGACCGGCGGCGTGGCACGTGTGGGAGTAGATGAGCTCGTCGAGTGGTAGCAATCGGCCCATTTGTGGCTAGCTTGGTGGCGTTCGGTGGCGATGTAGCCGTCAGCGATGTAACTGGTGATCGACCGAGAGCGGCGTGGCTGTGTAAGAGTAGATGAGCTCGTCGAGTGGTATGGCTCCTGGCCCGTGGCGCGGTGCGTTCTTCTTAGAATTAGCGATGGCCGAGTGGAAATGCCTTTTTGGTGATCGACCGAGGAGTAGCGTGGCTGTGCGAGTGGAATGAGCTCGTCGGAGTGTTTTAGCAGCTCTGGCCCATTTGTGGCCTTGGTGGCTTTCGGTAAGTGGCAATGTGAGGTAGCGATGTAACTGGTGATCGACTTTTGAAGCGGCGTGGCTTTGTCGCGAGTAGATGAGCTCGTCAGAGTGAGGTTCTTGGCTCCTTGGTACGCGACTGTTTGGATTGAAGCTGGCGTGATGCGTCCGTTCGACCGATTTTCTTAGGAAGGTGCGGCGTCTTTAATACTGATTTATGGAGAATTTGAAGCGTTTGCGCGGGTTTCCAAGGGCCTTAATCTTCTTATAAATGGTGGCTTCATCGCTAAAGAGTTTACATTTCGAATACTTTGGCTTTTGTGGTACGTGGCCAGATCGTGCGAGATAAAGTATCAGTGCGGTCGTCTTCGTGGGGATCCACAGGTCTGAAGCGGTCTTGTCGGCTGCGCTGTGGGAGTTGTGTTTTCCCTAGTCTCCCCTTTGCCTTAAGTCATGTTATTCCCTAACTTTGTGCTGAGAATGCGTGCAGTGAGGGCGGTGTATCTCTTCTTGTTTGCTCTCTACGTTTGCCTACGTTCTCTTTTTTTTTCTTTTTCTCTTCTTCTTCTCCTTCTTTTTCTCCTCTTTTCTTTTCTCCCTTTTGCTTTTTTGTTTCTTCTGCATAAACTCCTTCCATCCCTTTTCTTCTTCTCCTCTTTTCCACTTCTTTCCTTTCCTTCTCTTTCTATTCATTCTCTCTTTCTCCTTTGCCTTCTTTTTTTTTTTTTTTTTTTTTTTCACGGGGTGCTTGCCTTGATTGTGTCGACGATATCGATTGTAGCAAGATATGTCAGATTATTGAATAAAGAGTGGCTTTTATATTATGAACTTTCTCATTATGTATTTCTCTGTGTCTTATATATCTGAACTGTTTGAGATATCTAACCAAATAACCAGCGAACGCTCAACTCGTTACATAAGAATCGATAAGGCTCTTATTTAATATTCTGAATAGTGCCTCTTGGTAAAAACGCTTAAGATGCTCTTGCATTCCATGTATCTTTGTAGATTTTTCGCTTCCTCTATCTGGAGCTCGTAATTGCCGGCTGACTGACTCGAAGATATGATGTAGGACCTTCCCGGTTGGGTTTGATTTTCGTGCGTCGGGTTCTTCCTTCTTGGCGGGGAGTTTCTTTAAAGACTAAATCACCAGACGCGCCAGCTCCTGGGTTTGACTTTTTTATTATAGTACCTTCTTGTCTTCCTTTTGATAATCCTGCAATGCGCCTTAGAACTTGCTCGCTTTTCATCCGGGAGTTCTAAGTTTAGGCCGAAGGGCCTTGTCATTATTGTTCTATTGAGTGCTAGCTGGATCACGGGAGACTTTATTAAGACCTCGAAATTTCTTTGGCCGGTGCGGTAGGGCGGGTGGGGTTTTCCACTGATTCTTGACCACGGTAATGCGTCACATGGGCCCGTGGTACCTCGGGAGTATTCTGCAATTTCCTTTGGGTCTTCAATTTGGTCTTCAAGGCGGCTTTGAGGTTGATAGTGACCGGCTGTCCCTAAGTTTAGTTGCGGTGTGTTGGAGATGAGCAATAATTTTAATTCGGGTGCTTTCAGAACGAGAATCCTACGAATTTGGCGTTATCAAACATTTTCCATTATGATACCCGGGGTTCTTGGGATACCAAACCTGCATATGATGGCTCGCTACACAAAATTGCGTATCTTCTGCTCTGTAATTGTGGCTAAAGGCTAGGCTTCCGCCCACTTGGTGAAGTAATCCACTACGACGATTATGAATTTGCAGCGACCCGCAGTGGGCGGGGTCCGGTATGTCGAGCCTTTGTTGGAATAGCCAGGGGCTTGTGATCGATATTAAGGGCTCTGATGGGAGGCGTGAGATTTCATCGTGCTCCTGGCAGATTCTGCATTTCTTGACTAGGTCGGTCGCATCTTTAAGTATTGTAGGCGTGTATCACTGCCTCGAAGACTTTTACGCACAACTCTCGAGCTCAGGTATGATTCCGCATATGCCCTCGTGTGCCTCTCATCACGTACTTCCGGTGTCTTCTCCGGCTATGCATTTAAGGAAATGTGTGAAAAATCACCAAGCTTGTAGAGTTTCCCTTGTGATTAGTAAGCTGGCGGGACCTGCCGCCCATATCTTAGGCTGCTTCTTTCGAGGTTGTCGGTGAAGCCATCTAATATAATCCCATATGGGCTCTATCCAGGTCGACTTGGACAGGCCAGGGCAACTCCTCGCCATAGAGATCGATTAAGGGGGCTTCCGTAGGTATTCGGCCAGTGTCGACTTCTTGAAGATCTTCTGTGGTGTGTTTAGCTTTGCGGCGTTGAACTCGGGAAGTTCTCGCTCTAGGGACATGCTTGACAGACGGCCACGAATTTTTTAATATATCCACCGAACTTTTCGGAGGTATAGAATCATCCTTTCACTTTTGGCCTCGTGGTATCTTATTTGTCGACCACGGTAGGAGTCACTGTAGACCTCTAGCTGGTCGACTTCTAATGAATGGGCGAGGTTGAGGCCTGCTATGACGGCCTCATACTCGGCTTCGTTGTTGGAAGTATGGAATCCAAATCTGAGTGCGTACTCAATGTCTATTCCTTCTGGGGAAGTTAGAATAAGACCTGCTCCACTCCCTTGCGCGTTCGAAGCTCCATCTACAGAGAGTTTCCAAGTAGGGAGGTCGGTCGTTGCTTGGGCGTCCTTAGCGGGTTCCGCTGATGTAAACTCCACGATGAAGTCGGCCAAGACTTGCCCTTTTATTGCAGTTTTTGGCCTGTATCTGATATCGAACTCGCTCAGCTCTATGGCCCTTCATCGTCGCCAGGGTCTACGGTTTATGCAACACTTGTTTAAATCGGGTATTCCGTGGAACTTCTATGGTATGAGCTTGGAAATACGGGCGGGCTTCATTGCGGTTACCAAAGCGAGGTAGCTTTTCCATTCTTGGGTACCTCTCCTCCGCTCCTCTTAGAGCTCGGCTGCAATAGTAAACTGGGTGCTGAACTCGCTCTTTATCTCTGACGAGGACAGCGCTAGTTGAAAAGTCCGACACGGCTAAGTATAGAGTAAGGAGCTCCCCCTCGACAGGACTTACTAGAATGGGAGGGGAACTCAGGTATGTTTTCAAAGATGAGAATGCTTCTTCACACTTTGTATCCCATTCAAAGGCTTTCTTCAGAACTTGGAAGAAAGGCTGGCATTTATCACTTGCCACTGGATCTGAGAGCAGGCAAAGCGCGATCCTCCTTGTCGAGTCTTTGTACTTATTTTATACCGGAGGGTGTGGCATGTCGAGCACGCCTTTATCTTAGTTTGCCTCCCGATTCCGGTTGTTCACTATGAAACCCGGGAATTTGGTGTACTGCCCAGAAGAGCACCTTGTTTGGTTGGCTTCATGTTGTAACTTCTGAAGATTTGGAACGCTTCGGAGAGATGAGTGATGTGGAGGTCGGCTGTGGTGGATTTTACCAGCATGTCGTCTATGTATACCTCCATAGTTGCGCCTATCTGCTTCTGAAACATCCGGTTCACCAACCTCTGGTAGGTGGCTCCCGTTCTTGAGTCAAGCGGCATCACCCAGATAACAATAGGTTCCACATCTTTGTGATGACGATGTCTTTTTCTTGGTAGATCAGGTTCATATTTTATGCGGTTGTGGCGGAAAAAGCGCATCTCAGCCAGTTCATGGCCAGCGGTGCGTCACGATGAGGTCAATCCTTGGCAATGGGAAGCTGTCGCTGGGCATGCTTTGTTTATGTCGGTGAAGTGATCTGAGTCGCCACTTGCCATTTGCTTTCTTGGCGAGCACGGCGTTTACCCGACCGCTCGGGATGCTCTCTACGATCGCTCCGGCAGGGCTTGACGACCTCCCTCGTTGATGGCTTTTGTCGCTACGGTGCGAAGCTCGCCCGGCTTTGCTTGACCGGTTTGAAGGATGGGGCGGTGTTCGACTATGAGTGATATTGTAGGGTAAATTCCTCCCATATCCTTTGCTTCCATGCGAAGGCGTCTACATTCTGTGCCAGCGAGTAAAGGAAGGCTTTGAGATCTTCCGGTAGTTTGGGCCCGACCATAAGGCGAGATGTTCGAATCCGTCTCATCGGCGATCTTGGTTCGGTTCTTGAAGATTTCGGGTGGTGGGCACCGCAAATCACGCATGTCAGGATTAGTCCACATTCCGCGTTGTCAGGCGCTACGCTTCATGGAGGCTGGCATTCCCTAGCTATCCGTTGATTTCCTCGAACCATCCCTACTCCATGCATGGTTGGGAACTTGATTATCATGTGGTACGCGGAGGGGATGGCCTTTATTGCATTGAGAGAGGGTCTACCTAACAACATATTATAAGCTGATGGGGCGTCTACAATGAGGAATCTTCTTTGTTATTAGTCTTCACGGCAAGAGAGACTCTCCCAGGTGAGCACCGGTGGATTGAGCCAGGTAGCACCTTTTCACGAAAATCCCGGATGTGTGTTAGTGTCAGTTTTCTCTCCCAGCGCCCATCTTATCGGCGACCGCAAGATGATGTCGGTCGAACTCCCGCCGTTGTCAATTAGGACAGATGAAGCTGTCTTGTTGGCCGCTACTGCCACGAACTACCCGGTAGTCGTCATGAAGTCTGGCATCCCCTCGGATCTAAGTCGAGAGAAGGTGATGGATGTGTGGCCGCGGCCGGTTTGGATACCGATTAGTTCCCTATTTCGGTGACGTCTTTGCGAGATGGGCTTCCGGGCTGAACTAGATACTCCTCCTCTTGCGAATCCTCCAGAGATCACATGGATTTCCCCCGAGGGTTGTTAGTCTTTGAGTCGCGGAGTCTGTAGGCGCGGGTTGTTGAGTTGGGGCACAGTTACGGGTTTGATTAAGGCCACGGTCACGAGGCATTACTCTGGAGATATGAAGCCGCCGGAGGTATCGCGTCGTATTAAGTACTCTATTTCTCTTTAGATGTATACGGAGTTGTCGGTGCGATATCCGTAGTCCTGTGGAACTCGCGATACCCAGTGTTGTCTCTTGTGGCGGGATCGGAGCTTCATTTGAGTTAGCCCACCTCGAGGCCCCCTTTCGTTAGTACTTCATGTAGGACCTGTGACACTGAGGCCGTTAGGGGAGTGAACCGCTGAGGCGAATAACGTCGTCGTCTTTCGGATTGCGGTGGACCCAAACGATCCCTGAGGTTTCGACACCTTTTCAGGATCGTTCTCTGACTTTCGCCGGGGGATGTTTCACGAGCGCTTTGTATAGCGGGGCTTCGTCCGTCGTTTATCATCCTCTTCTCTTTATGGGTGGAGGAGCTCTCCTTCTTGGATATGAGGCTTCTTCGTAGTTTATGTCACTTCTCTGCTTTTTGCGAACTCGGCCATGCTTGCTTGAGGTGCTTGAGATGGAAAATCGGATCAGCCGAATGCACTCCTAACCCGGCCAATGAATGCGTGATTGCGAATTTTCATCGGGTATGTCTATCTTGGGAACTCGGCGTTGAATCTTTACCGCGTGAGACCCCGGACTTTCCTACGAGGCCTGCCCAGTGGTCGATAGATGGTAACTCGGTTTCTATATGTCGGCTCAGATGGAAGTGGAGGCGAGCATGAGTGATAGTTCTCTGGATGAAGAGATTGATGAAGGTGGAATTACGTTAAACGGTCAAAGTTTGGGCCTTTGAGTGTGTGCGAAAGCCTGCATCGCCACCGAGATCACGATACCACGTGCCAACTCCATCCCGATTTTGTAGTATTGAGGTGGTCGTGGGATCTTTGATTCCATCGAATGCTTCCACTTGGGGCATTCTGAATTTCGTTGGAAGGGGGTAGCGTAGTACCTCGGCTGTGAAGGGTGATTCAGTTTGCTGTACCAAGGTGTCCATAGTATCTGGGGCGCGTCCTTTAACCACCTCCTTCATACGGTTGAGTTCTTGTTGAAGACTCCTAAACCTCTGCTCCCATGATTGTTCTCCTGCTCCTGGCTGAGGGTGAGGTAGTTCTTCGTTCCCGACATGTCCTCCGAGCATTGCTCTGTTTCCCTCTTCCGCCGGGGCCAATTGTGGTTCGTGCCCCCTGGCTCGGCTGGATTCTGCTTCTGTTTCATCACCTCGGGGAATGCCGTGGCCGTGTTACTCCTCACGGGGCGGGGAGAGGCGTTATGACCTTCTTGGGTGCAATCGTGTCTCCCGTGGAGTTGCATGCGTGACGGTAGAGATTGTTCTAACTCTTCTATCGAGCGTTGATTGATGAGGCGGGCCTTCCGCCGTTCGTATTGGCTTACATTGCCCCATGTATGCGGAGGCCCGTTATTCCACGTCGTCTGGCCGGATCACCGCATCCTTGGCGGATTAAGCGTTGATCACGCTTGTGTTCACGGTCAGCCATCGATGGCGAGAATTGATTATATTTATAAAGAATGTCATTCCCACGAGACGGCGCCCGTGATGATGCCTTTTTAACCAGGCGGGTTGGAGCGTGTGGGGTCGGCCAGGCTGGACCGGATTGTTTGTGTTTAGGATCGCGGCGTCTGAATCGTTTAATTTGAGCGGGGCCCATTATCTTGTTGATCTACTTGGGCTACGGACATGGCACTTCTCTGCAAAAACAAGGAAGAAGGGGTTGGCGGGGGTGTGCCGGGTGGCGCTGAATCTCTAAGTCGGTTTCTTTACGAGAGAAAAGAGAGGCTGCCAGAGGCGAATGTGTTGCATATGGTATGCGTCACAGAATGCGTTAGTGCTTCGCGTACCTGCTGCATTGAGGTGAGTCTTGTATTTATAGTAGATGTTCAACCAGTTGTACTGTAACTAGGATTTGCTCCCATTGGATGGGTTTTCAATATCGGATTTGGTAATGGATTTAGAAAGAGCTGTTTATTTGGGATAATCTTCCTTCCTTATTGGGAGGAGATCCAGCTGGTGATGATCTGTTATTATTTTCCTTTCCTTATTGATAAGATTTGGTTGGATTGGCAGGATGATATCTTGTTAGGGGTTATTCTATTTTCTGTATTGGCGAAATACAATCTGATTTGCAAGATATGGACAATACAATTCATCGAATCGTCCTTCGAACTGCGGGTCGGGCCTTCGTTTTTGAAATTTGATCTTAGGGAGCGATGGGCTGGAGTATTGCATTAGGCGCGCCTCTTCTTTGGGCTTGAGTGAGTGGAGCTGCGTTGGCCACCAAAACCCTATCAGGATCAAAATGACCTTTTTATTTAAAAATAATAATTATTCTAGATCAGAAACTTTTGTTCAGAATAATAGCCTTTAAAATATTTTGTTCAAACTTTAATTCAAAAATAAACAAAATGAACTTTTGTTATATTTTAATTAAAGCTACAATTTGCGGTTTTTTAATTAAATTGAATAAAATAAAATAAAAATCTAACCATCTCTCCTAAATTCACATGTCGGTTGGATTTGAATTTAATGATAAGTATCCTATACTATCTATAAAACCCACTTGAATATTTTTTTGTAACTCTCCTTTTGTCACCCTTTGTAGTCTCTGAATTTTTTTTGAGTCAACGGATCATGAGCATTAACACCTTCAAGCGTAGACCTGCAAAACAAACAAGAAAACGGCGGTGGTGCGCCCGCCGCCTCTCATGCCTAAGTCAGATCAAGGAATCTAGAGAGTGAAAGAGTCAGTCTTTTTCAGTAAAGAATGTCGTACCTTCCTTGTTGTGATTCCTCCTTCCTTTATGGAGGAGGAAGATGATCCGATTTCCATGATAGGTGATTTCCTTAGAACGGAAGGGAAAAAGGAGTGTTATTTGCGCTCCATGACTGTTCTTCCTTTTGATGGCGAGTTGGCGCAACATGCCACTAAGTGTTTGACCACCTCAACGGTTATGTGGGGGGGGCATCTTTAAGCGAGAGTCAGTGCGTAATCGTGTAGGCCAGTCTTCTTAGAGATGGCTCTCGGCTAGGAGAGGATAAGTATAGGTGTTGCATCCCATGCAAGGTTCAAAAAATCAGCCGAGTTGTAACCAACTTGGCCCTAACCGCGTCGATGCCGACACCAGATACAAGACGGGCATTGAATCGGGTGGAACTCGGTATAAATCGGCAAGCCCAGGTCGACTCGGCCAGGAGTTCGAATGACTTTCGATGAGCTCGATGGGGAAACCAAAATCGAATCCTCAGTATAAACTGAACCAAAAATGAGGAAAAAATATTCACCTTTTAGAGATTCTCTTAAAAGCAAAAAAAAACCCGTGAACCAATTTCATAACACAATTGAACAACATAAATACAAATTGCAAAACGAAGAACGAAGAACGATTCTAGATAAAGATTTTGACTCTAAATCTCGAAAGCGAAGCGGAAGAAGAAGGAAGAAAACCTTACCTCGGTCGCCGTTTAGCAGTTCCTCGATCGAGAAATGCGAGATTTTCTCGGGGGCTCAACCCAGTCGGTCGCCCGACTCGCCGTCATGACCCTCCCAGCTCGCTCGTAATCTAAAACCTTAGTCATAGGCCCGCGGAGTCGACGCTCTCCATCCCGACATCGTGGCGGGTGAGGTTGATGGGGTTGAAGTTGAGATGGCGATTCGAAGAAGACAAATGAAGCATGCAATGAGAGAAAGTCATCGTGTTTTTGAAGAAGGCAGACACGGGCATGAGAGAGGTGGTACTTCCTCACAACCTTGTGGTGCCGGTATCAAGCGTGGCCGTTACGAGCTTCGACGCAAGAAGGAGCTAACATGCTCCCTGAGAAGTTGACACATACATGTTTCCTTCAAAACAAAAATCAATAAAAAGTATGTTTTTAAATTGAAGGTGCGAAAGAAAGTGGAACAAAACCATCTCTAAATTTTTTCTCTTCAATGGAATACCTTTCAATGCAGCTGATAGTGGGCCTTACTATCAATCTATAATTGATACCATAGCAGAAGCAGGTCCGGGTATCAAGGGTCCTACAAGATACCAAATTGGCAATGCATCTGGAGGAGGAGGTGTAAGAGCTTGGGGTATATATGAACACATTGAAGGCCAAATGGCCTGTATATGGATGCACCATCATGTGTGATGGTTGGAGTTCCTAAGAACACTAGAAAGCTATCACCAATTTCATGGTTTTATTATGATAGAAGCATGATATACCTTTCTTGATTTACACTACCAACATACCTAAGAGCGAGTAGATTACATCTTTTCCCTTGGATAAGATTGTTGAGGAAGTGGGGAGAGCTTTGTTATACCAGTAGTCCACGATAATGAAATGATTTCGCGGTATTTGGTATGTTGTTGATGGAGAAGCGAGAATTTAGTGCGGTCTCCTTGTGCGGCGCATTGTATTGGTTTAATGCTTGAAGATATTGGAGACATAAACATATTAAGGAGAATTTAGATCAGAAAGATGATCCTGGCTTTATTTATAATGAGCTCGAAAGTAGTCGATTTGATGAAAGTGTTCACGAGGATCGAGATCTCTTGCTCCGGGAATAACTAGATTTGCCAGATTTATTTCACTTTAGAGTCTTATACGTTATGAGGCGATTTGAAGATTATGTGCCATGACAAATGAGTGGCGTCAGATTCAACAAAAGATCGGAGGCCGAACAAGTTTAAGAGATATCCAACCTTGTCTTAAAGATCGGTTGGAAGAAGCGAAAGAGTCGAATCATCATGGAACCTAAATTGGTTACGAATTAGTTGATGAGATAAAAAGCCCACCTTTGTCAATCATTTATGAAGCATTGGATAAATTTAGTGGTATAAAGGCATCGGTGAAACATTGGGGAAGGTATTGGGAAGTCATTGACATAAGGTGGTCAAATCAATTGCATAGACATTTGCCTTATTTACGGAGTAATACAAAAAAATTCTTACTCTGATTATTATCTTATTCAAAGGCAAAAGTATTATAAACTAATAATTTTTTCTTGTCAACATATTTTTAAATCCAATGCTTCAATATTCAAAGCAATTCTCCCACCAGCCCAGGAAGTTAAAATTGGACTAAAGGAGGTTATCAAGAGGGTGGGCAGTTTGGATAGACGAGGCAAAAACTATGAGCGAGGTATAACAATAACGTATTTATTTTATAATATATTTTGTATTTATAACATGCATTAATAAAGTGAAGAACATTACAATGTAGGTGAAATTATTTGTTGAAGGCCAAGGATAATTTGGAAGTGCACTAACCAGAAAAGCAATAAATCACTCTCCTACAAGTACTCACTATATTTATTTATTTATTTTTTAAATACAAATTATCATCATTTTCTATTAAATATATATTTGTGCCTAATATTTTTTTTGTTTTTTAATAATAGCTGAATGGTGGAACAATTATGGTGATGAAGGTCCACATCTTCAAAAGATTGTTGTCAAAGTTTTAAGTCAAACATGTTCTTCATCTGGTTATGAAAGAAATTGGAGCACATGGTCATTGATTCACACAAAGTTGCGCAATTGTTTAGTAATGAAAAGTTATAAAGTTGGTTATGTCCATTACAATGTGTGACTTCGGAGTTAAGAATTTGATGCAAACGAAGTGATGAAGATTTGTACAATCAATTGACTTGAATCATATTTTTAATGATGATGATATATTGATGAGTGGATCTGAAGGAGAAGAACTATTTTATCATCGATAATTTGGATTGGCCCCGGATGAGCCTTCCTTCTAGAGAAGGTAAGCGACTCGTCTTTGATGATGAGTAGCACAAGTAACAGGGTAAGTAGGTGTGGAAGCAGTATTGCGCAAGGAAGAGACATTGGTTCTTCTCGTAAAGGTAAGGCTCCTCGAATAATTGTTTCAAATACTAGTAGTGATGATGGTGACGATAGAGCCAATAGAGGGGGTAGCAACATTGGTGGTGACGGTGAAGATAGTGAAGACATCAGTGGGGACAATGGAGCGGTGGTGGCATTGGAGCAGCGGTCTTTATTGATAGTGGTTATGTCGATCAAGTTGATCATGGCGTGTTGTGGGTGCGAGGGAAATAGAAATTTATTATCTTGCGAATCTTGTCGTGGATATAGGCCAAGCATATGGGAACAAACGAAAGCACTTGGAAAGAGTGACTACATTTCCTAGTGATGACTATTCACGTGGGCATGATTATGGAATCGAATTGTAACCCGATTGATGAGCACTTCGATCCTTGGCTCCTAGGATCGATTACCTCATTTTCAGGGAGAGGAGATAGATCCTATCCTGACTTTACAGATAGTGATAATTCTTATAATGCTTTTTTAGTGGGTATGATTTTGATTAGTATTCAACCCTTTGGAGCAAGGAAATGGTTCCTAGGATATGACCAATCTTCGATAGCGATGGTGCTTATCGAGGTTTGGATACTATCGGCATGGTGTTGAGCGAAGCGGCCTCCAAGGCCATATTTTCCTAATTATGGATCATCAACCCAATCATCTCAACCAACACATTCAAGTGATGAACAATTCTTTCAACCACATTCTCACTATGCAAATTATCGTCCTGATTTGTATGCTCGTCGTAGGACTAATGATGATGATGATTTTGAGCCCCCTCGTCATTCAACATGGTATTGATTGATGTATTTGGTGACATTTTGTTAAAAAGTTGTTATGTTTGATATAAAATAATTTCTTTTGTTAACATTAGCATACATATCTTTCAGCAGATGCTTCATTAACCATTTAAATAATTTTAAATATAAAAAAATTTATTAAGTTACAGCTTCGTAATTATATTTATTTTTCTAATAATTTATATAATATTTTAATAATTTTCGCTGTCATCTTATTTTTGCGTATCGGCCCGTCACGGGACCAATACCGTGACCGTTACGTCTCGGGACATACGAGTCGGCCGGCCCAGATGCTCCGCGACTTTGAACCATGTTTTCAGCTGTTTACTCGAATCTCATCTGCACTTCTGTGATATTGCTTTGGTCACTCATTTTGTTGTCATTGTTGTAAACCTTCAGTTAGTATGAAATATCATTATTGACGAGTTACTACTGCACAATTTCAGCTGTTCACTTTCCTGTCTTCTGTACTTCTGTGTTTTTACTTTGTTCACTCATTTTGCAAATATTTGCTGAACTTTTTGGTTCATAAAAGGATACATGTCTGTTTGGAAGAATCCCATAAATTGGAGTGTAGAAGCCAATGTAAATAATGCTTACTTTATATCGTGGAATTGCAGGATGATTAAAGAAATATCAATGCTTGACTTGGTTGCTGACGTAGCAAAGAAGTGATACAACGCTTATGTTTTTTCAACCACGAAACTCATACGGGTAAGATTTCTGGTATAGGTAGTTCACTGATTGTTTTGTATGAATATTGCATTTGATGATTGGACGATGTTATTATTATTATTTTTTTTTAATGTAAGAACTTTGAAGATAACTTATAGTCAAAGGACCAAAGAAATAAGATCGGTATATCATTATCGTATTCTTCCCCAAGTCCCTGTAAACGGCATAATGAAATCTTTGTTCTTTCAGTAATATTAGCATGCGATCTCTGAAATTTTTTAATGTTTTATGCTACACAATAGTAGGAAGCCAGGCCACAACAAATAGTTCTGAATATCTAATTGCTTTTGGATAAAATGATTCAGTTACACTATTTATAATTAAAATTCTCTGATTTCTTAATTTGTGAACATAATATTTTGTTATTTGGTCAATGTAGTTTGCACATAAATTTGCCAATGTATTTGTAGATAAAATAGTCTAATGTGACATTTGAGATGCATATATAGTAAATGTATATAATCCAACTCTATGATGGATGAGACATGTGTATGACATAAAATTATTGAAGGGTGTTGTTTCCATATCCAGTATCTTTATTCATGTCAGGAAGATCAAATATATGTAAAGTACAGTCAATAAATGAATTTGACTAACCCTTTTTAAAATATTTTTCTTTTTTCTTTCCCTTTTCCCTTTTTTTTTAAATTGATTGTTATCCTACTGACTGACTACTAGAACTTATTGAACAACTAATGACTGTAGCGATATTTTAATTTGACCACTTTGCAATGGAAACTAGAATCAAGGAAACAGTTTTTAGTAGAAATAGTTAAGTGGCGTTTGTTTTTTAGCTTTTTGTTGAAAGATAAATAGCTTTCAGCATTCAGTCTGTTTGTTTTTTAACTTTTTCATGACTTATAGCTAAAATTTCTAAAAAAAAAATTCTGAATAGAAAAAACTAAAATATTTGGCTTTTTCTATTAAGAAAAAGGCATATTCTAAAATAAGAAACACCACATTTGCCCAACAAGGACGAGAACTAACAGCACTTACTACCTAATTGTAAAAAAAACAAACAACTTAATACTTAATACTATTAAGTACTATTTAGCATTAAACTAAAAAAAAATTATATTCAGCATTAAGTAAAAAAAACAAACGCCGTCTTAATACTTAATACTATTAAATACTATTTAGTATTAAGTTGAAAAAAGTTCTATTTAGCATTGAGTAAAAAAATAAATACCACCTTAGTCTATAGTGAATTCAATGATCAGGTAAGTGGGTGTATTTCTAATAGTTGGGAACCAGTTGTCTGTTTGATTCATGAACTTCTTGCAATCTCTTTTGCCAAAAGAAGCTAAGGTTCTGCTTGGTTTTTGTTTTTAAAAACTATTTTCTGTTCTCAAAAACAAGGAGAACAAGGAAAACATGAAAAACACGTTTGGTGCCCAGTTTTTAACTATTCGGAAAAACATAGAAAATACTAAATCAAGATAACAAGAAAAATTTCAAGAACACAAAAATGGTGTTCTCTGTGTTCTCAAATTCTGTTCTTTATATTATTATTCCCGGTTCTTGCAGCTCCAGGGATTTGGCCGAAGAATGCCTTTTACATTAGTGCATACTCCAGTGCAGATGTAGAAGCTTTTATTTCCATTATGACACTTTAAAATAGTAATTATCATGGTAGTAAATAGGTGTTGCTTGTGAACATTTGTTGTCGCAATTAACCATGAGACTATCGTATTTACAAATATTAATAATAATAATAATAAAGCTTCGAAGGTTCTTACTTAGAGAGCTTGCATATGGCCATTGTTTTTTCTATTTTTCTCAAATTTATCATTGCATATACGCATCTTGCCCTTGAAAGGTTAATCAATGTTTGGCCAGTTTCTTTCATTTTATGTGTTTATTCCCTAGTGAGTGATGGTTCAAAAATTCTGTTCCATCCTGTTCTTTCTCATCGTGTTCTTGGAGCCTCAATTTTTATATGCATATCCTGTCCATCCAAGAATTCAAGAAACTAGCTTTTCTAATAATATTGATTCTAACTCTTGCCTATTTATTTATTGCCCACCTTCCCTGATTGTTTAAGGCATTCCTTAGTTGTACCAATGATGTTCCTTTTCATAACTAAATAAGCAGTTATTCTTGATTTATTTGCTTGAAAAGATTGTCTTTTAACAACTTGTGAGAACATTAGATTACAGAATCAAATCTATTTCCTAAAGAAATTATTAATAATTATAAGTCATTAGTTTGTAAACTATTAGTGGTAAAGGGTTGGGATGATGGGATTATGGAAGGTTTCAGGTTCTAGTTCCAATGGGGACAAAAACGAAAAAAGAAAAGAAAGTAGTACCTTATAGTATGAATTCAGTCCACTTTTGATTTGTCATAAAGTTGTGCAGAAACTGCTTTGTGTCAAATTTTATTGGTACTGCTTTGTTTGTTTGTCCATCATGTCTAGTTCATTGTGGTAGAGCGCTTAATGTTTCAAAAATGTAGGGCATAGGGAGGGGAGAGGTCCGGGTTTAGTCATTTAGTGAGGCTTGATTTACTACAATGTATTGAAGTGTTTAGTGCCAAAAAAAAAAAACTAATTGCATCGATTGATGATTTGCCCCTCTTTTAAGCATGGAGCTGGAGTCGCTCTGGTTTGGAAGTAGAGTTCTATGAAGAGTTTCTAAATTGGCGTTCAAAATTGACCTTGTACAAATTGCTCTAAAGGATAGTTTTCGGTTTCTTTACCCTTGGCAGGATTTAATTGAAAACCTAAGGGTCTGTTTGGTTCCTATTAAAACTATTATTGAGAATAGGTTTGGTGTTCTTTGAAAACTGTTCTTATTATCTTAATTTAGTGTTTTTTTGTGTTTTTCAAAACCAAACTTGTTCTCCATGTTTTCCTTGTTGTCTTTGTTTTTAAGAGCAGCAGTTTTTCAAAAGCGAAGCGAGCAAGCCTAGGCTTTTGCTTAACTCTAAAGACAAGTAAACATGTTAAAGCCAAGGAACAAAATTTCGGTTTTTTTCAGCTGAAATATTGCCAAAATATCGATTATCGACGGACCCCGAAACAAAATTGCCAAGAACCAATGGTCGGTTATTCCCGAAATCGGAAAAATCGGGAAAATGCAGAAATACGAAAATTCGATATTTCTCTGAAATTCTGCGAAATTTCGAGACTTTATCTCACGCGTGCATGTGTTGAAATTTCTGAACAAATATCGGTAAATATCGGAGATATATAGGTGAATATTGGTAAAATATCGGTAAATATCGGAGATATATCGGTAAAATATCGGTAATGACTATTTTGACTCCAAAAAATTCTATAAATACCCTTAAAATCATACAATCTCTTTACAAACTCATTTATACACATCCAAACTCCATTTAACTTTCAAATTATTTTTCTTTGTGATTTATCTCAATATTTTGAAGATCTTAATATGAATGTTATGCTTGTAGATAGGATTCCTTCATCAAATAGTAATGGAGCCACATCGGTCTTCATTTTGGTTTAAATTACTATTGTAATATAATTTCTCGATAAAATTATAATGAATATTGTTTTTTCAATAAATAATATATTTGCTTATTTATGTCTTTTTTATAGTTCAACAAAGTATTTCCATAGTTTCAAAGTATTTTTATTAATTTTTGCTAGATATTTTTTGTAAAAATATCATAGATATTCTGGATATTTCCGATATATTAAGTAAATTCAAATTACCACGATATATCGTAGTGCGATATTTTGTTCTGCAGGTTAAAGCTAATAAGGCCTTGATGAGTTCTGAGTCATGTGTAGTATATTATGTGTACAGTACGGTATGTTCACGGTATAGGGGTATTTTCATAATTTTCTTATATGAAGGGCTATTATAAATACTCTCATATGTAACCCTATTTCAAATATATAGAGAAAGTTTAATCACCATCAAGTTCTTGTTTTATTTTTCTGTTTTAATCACCATTGTTGCACGAATCACAACAGATACAGATCAGTGATGAGCAAATGACAAACAAACATTATTCTTCTCATAAAATCAAACGCACTTTAAAAATAATTCATTTCACATGTGTGACACCCCAAATCCAGGGGTCCCGTTGACAACCTGTCAACCTGCGGAATTCCTGTGGATTTCGGGTGACCCGATACCACACTATTGTGTCCCATTTATCTGGATCCATAAAATCGGGTAGAGTCTCCTTTGTTCAGGGAGCTTTACCCAACTTACAACCTGTATAACAATATAATCATAACCCATCCAGGGTCTCAACATAAATAGTATTGACCCCATAATGTCCATCTGTCCATATCCCCAATATACATCCCTTTATTGGGACCCATTCATTCACATTTAAATATAAAATATGGAAATAAAACGCTTAATTACAGTTCGTAAGAGTCCGATCATAGCCCTCTTACCATAATTACATACCCGACTATTTATATAATAGTCCAAAAAGAATTTAATTACAATTTTTTTATACAAAATACTTTTTACAAAAGTAATATCAAGGCCACACATCGGCCTCCTTCGTAATCACGGTCTCGTCGGGCCTTAGTCTCCACTGCTACACTCCTGTGCACGAAAGGGGTTCCACGGCGGGAGTGGCGATACTAGTAGAAATTTTTCCCTACGGGCTACTCAGCTTAAATGCACATTCAATGACATACATAAAACATCAAATCATATTCCATATAAATAATGCAATCCTATGGAATGTTCCATGTCATGCATGAGATGAGACTCTCATGCCCACGGCCGAGTCTGACCGACTCCCTCGCCTGCTGACACCAAGTGTGAAAAGCCGGTCATTGGTGTTTCAGCCCGATGACTTAAACCCGTTGGCCAACCCTCAATTTTAATTTATCATATCAGGTGTGTTTATTTGGGTTGCGAATTTTCGAGTCTCCTTTGTGAAGCCCATAGCGTAACCAGGCACTTTGCGAGACTTTCATCCATTTACGGAAACATGCACGACCCGAGAATAAAATTTGGGTCTTCCTTTGCCAGGAGGTATCTACCCCATCTTGCCTTACCCGAACCTGAAATTGTGTATTATTATTGTACATACAGTGAGTCTCGATTTTGGACCGTTGTCAATTCCTGACTCACCACACATTCACCAAGAATGGTGAATAAGAGTACCATGCACCCACACCCGACTCGAAGCGATGTGACCGTGCATATGAAATGCAATCATGTCATTTCATGCGATGTCATGCTACATGTACAATAAGAGTTACATGAAACATTTATAAATTCCGGATAATTATGTTTCCTACATATAATTTCCATTCATCACCATTTCCATGTTAATACATCACACAAGCACATATTAACATGAATTTTACATACAACAATATATTATTTATTTTTCCAACAATAACATACAAAATGGCTCAATTCTCGGACCCATATACAACAGGGCTCCTCTTGGTCATAACGGTTGAATCCTTAAATTCTTGTGATATCAAACACACCACAAAACACGAAGACATCGGTCAGGGATCGAAACCAAACCTTAACATAGTTTGGGAGCGCGAAAAAGTCCAAAAATTCAACCATATTTATGCAACGGAGTCTCGAAAATTTAGTCGGGAATTTGTTGAAAATAATCTCTCGAAAATTCAGCCCGAGGCTGTCAGAAAGCAGGTCCAAAAATTCCCTACGCTCAATCCCAAAAATTTGGGCCCCGAAATTCCACCCTCTCACGACCTCTAAGAAAAACCACAAGCCATTAAATGGCCTTTAGGCTAGAAATAACCCAAGTAGGAAAATTCTCTACCTCGTAGAGTTTGACGAAACTCCAAGATTTTGGTGCCCACACGTAGCTCTCGTTGTGTAGATGAACTTTGTCTCTTTCTCTGACAAAAATCGTCTATTCGATCTCCGTAGATCTTAAAGAGAAGCGAAGAAAAGAAAAAAAATTTATCTCTCTCCTCTCACTCTCACACACTCCCAGTGCTGTTTTCTTTTCTTTTTTTTTTTCTTCGTTTTTTACTTTGCTTTTTATTTTTATCCTTTTTATTTTATTTTTTTTTAATTTTGATATATGGCGCAATGTCCATCTCTCATTCGGGTCCGTTTCTATCCCGAAACAAAAAATTTTTTTTTTCCAGTTCAATTTAGTTTAAATGAACTTAGCTCAAGTCATTTCCTAACTTCCGAGATTTTTGTAAAAATCTAGTCACAGATCCCGACAGCTTATCACCCGAGAAAATCGTAAATTCGATTGTCACGAGAATTAAACGAAAATTTTACGGGTCATTAGATTTCGCGAGGCAATTTAACGGCCAATCCGTTTAGTCATCCAAGATCAAGAAATTTTCTGAGCTTCCACGAACCATTATGACAATTTATTATTATTATTATCATTTTACAATTTTTTGAAAATTTCTAATTTTCAGGGATTTTACAACATGTCTATCTTTCCCTCTAACCAAACACACAATCAGTTGATCCAAATTTCTGTCAGAAGATCCTCCTTTCTTCATCGCTTCCCTCGTCATTCTCTTCAACTCCAGTCCTCTCTAGTCTTCCTCCCCTCCTTTCCTTCCATCATCTCCTTCACTCTATCACAGATAATCTCACTTCCAACTATTCCAGTTCCCTCTCCCACCACCTCCAGAATCCTCATCCCAGCTCCCAATCTTTCAACAACATTACCGTTGAACAGTTGCTCTGCCCCCATGGGCCAAGCCAGCATCGACAAGCTCTCCAAAACCGAGTTCCAGCCGCAGTGGCTCAAGCTAGTATTCTCCGCTGCTCCGCCCATTTGCGTATCACTCAACCGTGCTTGTGTCCCGAACGACACATAAAGCACTGTACTCGTCCCTTCTTGGTTCTCCAGCCACTCCATGTATGCATGAGAGATCGGTTCTTCTTCTTCTTCTTGTTTTTCTGTTTTCCGGCACCTTCTTCTTCCTCATCTTCAACTTCATCACAGAGCAGAAGCGGCCCACCACACCATTCTTTAGCTCCATTACCATAGAATGATTCCAAAGTAGGTATATCCTCACTCTCAACCTCTTCAAAGCTATTCACAACCACCTCCCTGCTCTCCAAATCTGCTCTCTCAGCCTCCATTATCACTCTGGAAAGCAAATCACTGGCGTCGGTATACCCCGGGAACTATATAACATCCAACGGCACCGACGTAAAGATCCGATCAGCCTGTGAAAATGCAGACTTCACTATCACCTGAGGTAGTACCCCAATACCATGAGAAACAAGCCTTGGAACGTTAAACTTCCGGCAAGTTTCCATCGTTCAGCTCAGGAAGAAATCTGAAGTATGCAAATGGGAGGACACTTTTGATTTCAAAACTATCTCATAGAATGTTCTCGAAGGGTTGTTTCCATCTTCTTAATTGGCTAAAACAAAGGAAGAGAATCTGCTGAAGGGATATAAGCAGTGTTCTCTATCCCTCTGGCAGCCCTTCAACTCTAGGAAATGATATAATCTGAAGAGAGATTTGTGGGGTTTTAGATAGTCTAGAAAGAATGTGTTGAGAATTTGTAGGGGTGATGATGATGGTTACTTTTATGCCTCTGTCAGAAAGGAGTTTTGATAGGTCAATGAGAGGGATGGTGTGGCCTTGTGATAGGTAAGGGATAACTACTATATGGAGAGGAGATTCAGAACCCATGTTTTTTTTTGGTTTTGGGAGATTGAATTCCAAAAAATATGAGATGGGTTTTTATTTTTATTTTTATTATTATTATATATTTTTTTTGTAGGGGTTAGAAAGCAATCATCTTCAAGTTCTAAATAAATTCAAATTAGACAATATAAAGCTAATTAATTTCTTGCACTAAAGTTGAAGAATATTCAGCCATTTGATATGGATCCATTCCGATTTTCTTCTTATTATGGAATGAAAATTCAAGATTGTGCACCTTCTTAAAATAATATTGTCATGCCTTTATTAATAATAAAGAGTACTTATTGCATTTAACATGTAAAATAATGTAATACTTTATGTATATATATGGATTGTCTTATTAACAATTGTATGCCTTTGACGTTTGACTAAGCGGTAAAGGGTGGGAAGAATTATCTGAGAGAATTAAGATCGAATCTGGAACAAAGTACTATAATGTAATATGTAAAGTGAATAGATGTAAAAAAAAAAAAGAGCAATTGTATTGGACAATGATTTAGAAAGTGTTTCTAGTGTTTTAATAACTGAAAAGCAATTACCCCCATGTTTAGCTCATGAGGTAGAGCGCTCATTGTTTAAAAAATTTAAGGCAAAGGAAGAGGACGGGTTCGGGTTCGAGTCTCAATGGGTACAGTTTTTTCTTATCACTACCAAAAATATTCTTAACTTAATTATATCATTTCTATATATATATATATATATATATATATATATATCATTCAAAAAATAAAAACAAAATTTTATTTTACATATATAAGGTAATTTATTCATATTAATATTTCTCTTAGAGATTACATGTTTTATTTTCCTTTTTAATTACATTTATCACAAAAAAACTTCTATTTTCTTTAGAATTTTTAAGAATGCCAATTGTTTTTTTGTTCCTTCGTTTTTTTTTTTTTTCCGAAATTGAAAAAGGAAAAAATTACCATCAACGAGTTTTATTTATGTTTAATTTATTCTGGGAACAAAAATCATTTTCCCCATATTTCTCTACATTTATTTTTCTTATTATTTATTTTTCTTTCTATAAGAATTCTTTCTAAACCATTTTTATTATAGTTAATTTTCCTTCAAATTTTACCTTTTTTATTTTATTTTATTTTAATAATAACAAAAAATAAAAATTGAGATTCGTAAAAAAAAGTTTGAAATTTAATCTAATAAACAACCCCATATCTGGGACAGTTTACAAGTAACTAAAGAATTAGCTCTCAAAAAACTAAAAAAACACACCAAGTAAAAAAAAAAAAAAAAACCTCATATCATATTTAAACTAAAAAAACACACACCAAGTAAAAAAGGGAAAAAAAGGAAAAACAATGTGGAATCATTTCCTTTCCAAAGAGTCATCTCCTTTTCACATTATCATTGCGTTGGAAAAATATTGAATATCTTTGATGATATGCTTCAAAAAGACCGACAAGAAATTGAATCCGAATTCTTAAAATATGAAAGAAATAATTAATAGCTCTTGTCAATTAGGAAATGAGTTCCTAATAAGAAGAAAGTAAATTCAGCCATGTTTAATAAGGATGCATTAATTCTTTGAATGAGCATATACTATTTTTTTGGTCGGACTATGAGATGTGTTTAGCGGTCCCTTGTACACGGAAGACACTTTTAAGTTATACAACAACCAAACTAATCTTTATACGAACCGGAATGGATCACAAGAACGGTAAAGTTCTACCTCAGAACACAACTACATTCCTAGAACTCAAATTCGAAAACATTGGTTAAATTATAAGAGACCTTAATTATCTCGACCTACATGGCCTATCTGGTTGAATTTTAATTTACTGATTAGTATGCCGTAGCAGTAGTATCTACAAAAAAACCCACTTGGATTTTTTCTGTAATTGAAACAGTTGCTACTCCTAATAATTGAAAAATAAATTTTTGTTTTCAAGTAATTGAAATTTTGAGAAACAATTCTTAAAATCACTAGCTACCAAAAGAATTATAAACTTAATTATATAACTTGTAAATAATGCTCCCTAATCTCTAATAAATAAATTATCTAAATCTTATGGCATTTTATTGCATTGTCTTTTTGTAGGCATATTAAAATTAATTATTCTACTCAAAGTATTTCGTTTCATATACTCTTGAGTTTCAGAACAGAAGACGTGTGGATGTCTGTTTTAGGTACACAAATACTTCTTTAAAAACTAGCCTAGTATGCCCACTTATCCATGCAACAAAATTAAAACTTAAATATCATTAATTAACAAATATTAGAAAATATATATTGACAATAAATAATGAAATCAACTTGGTTTTTCAAAACAAAAATACTAGTAAATATGTGAGATTTTTAGGTTGTAGAATATTAAGACATGTTTGTTTACAGTTTTTGAAGACTATTTTTTGTTTTGAAAATAAGGAAAACTAAAAAAACACCAATTTAAGAGAACATGAAAATTGTGTTCTTTGTGTTTTAAAAAACTGTTCTGAAGAACAGTTTTCAAAAGTAGGAACCAAATCGGCCCGTAGTTATCAAAGGCATGGAAAGGATACACCCTATGTCCAAGAACTTTTTTAAAGCTCAAAATTTCCTTTTGTTACTTCTTCTCCCCGCTCATTTATAAATACTAAATTATTATATCAAAGCTTCTTATATTACTTAACTTTGTCCCCACTAATATTGAATCTAGACTTCGTCTTTGTCTAAGGCAACATAAATTAGCATCTCCGAGACTTAAATAGATTCAAATTGGTTGTTTGCTTCGTTATTATACCATGAAAATAAATTAACAAATGGCAAATTGAAGTCCAAATGAGAGGAAGTGGGTGTTGGTTTATAGCGGAGGTCAAATCCTTTGAAATCCATGTGAAGGAAGGAAGTTAAGAGGAAAACATTAAGCAAAGGACAATATTGGCAAATTAGGTTCGTGGAGCTTAGTTTGCAATTACTTGATCAAATCATGTAGATATTGTTCGTTTTGGACCTAAGGGGCTTTCATTGCTTTAAAACACATACTTATATAGTGTTAAAAAGTTTTTTCCCTATCCGATGTGGGATGTAACAAACACCCCTCATGCAGACAAAACGTCCTTGTTGTGTCCCAAGGGATTGCGAGGTCAAATAGACAAACACCTTATAAAAGGCCAGACGAAATGGACCCTCACACAGGGATCGAAGATTGGCTCTGATACCATCTGTAACGACCTGGTCCAACTATGTAGATATTGTCTGCTTTGGGCTCAAAGGGTTTTTACGACTTTAAAACGTGTCTACTACGTTGAGATGAACTCATACTTATATAATGCTAGAAAGTTTCTCCCCTATTCAATATGGGATGTGACATAGTTTGTGGAAAGAAAAAGATGGTTAAGAGCATCTCCAACAATACTCTATATTTGACTCTATCTCTATATATAGAGATTTTGAAGGCAAAAATCACACTCCAATAATTCTCTATTTTCATCTCTAAAATAGAGATGTGAATAGTGCATCTCCACATTTGGATATTCACTATTCAAAACTCCAAATATAGAGATGATGAGACCCACATTCCCCTATTATTTTACTATTATAATAATAGAATAATTATTTTAATGATATTTTTTTATAACATATTTTTTATTTTTTAAAAGATATTTT
This sequence comes from Tetrastigma voinierianum, assembly GCA_016808115.1. Taxonomy (NCBI): domain Eukaryota; kingdom Viridiplantae; phylum Streptophyta; class Magnoliopsida; order Vitales; family Vitaceae; genus Tetrastigma; species Tetrastigma voinierianum. Next base: position 58,257 of record JAEQBH010003627.1, read on the forward strand.
TTATTTTTATTATTTATTATTTCATTAAATTTGAATTATTTTTCATATATAGTAAAATGATTTTTAATATATTCATTTATAGTACTAATTTATTTTTAATAATTTATGGTACATCTTAAAATAAATAAATTTAAAATAATTTAATTTCTTATGAAAATTATTTTTGGAGAATGATATAATACATATTTATTATTTTCATTTATATTGAAAATGAAGATTGTTGGTTGAAGTTAGATAATAAAACATTAAGATTTTAATTAATTAATACTATAATTTCTTATAAATAAAAATAAAATTTCAAATTGAAAAAAGAACATAGAAATTACATCATATGATGTTTTGCACATTATTTACTTAAACTAAAACATTAACTATAAGAAACATTGTTACTATACCTTTCTCATAAATGCATTTTGAAGTGTATAATGAGTTTTTTTATCTTTAATTTGTTTATGGCGAGCAAGGAACCATTGAAATTTTTATATTTTATCTACTATCACTTCAACTTTCGGAACAAGGAACCATTGAAATTGTTTTGTTTTATCTGCTATCATATTAATTTCGAAAAAACATCACATTCAAATAAACAATGCTCCCATGAGCGTTAAATTCATCTTCTATAATCATATGAGGCATTATTATGCACTCTGACATAATATCATTAAGCACTTGTCACTACAAGAAAATTACTTTTTTTGACGGAGATAAACAATCGCCATAAACATTTACCGATTGATATTTCCAACGCATGGTGGTCGGGGAAAGTGTGTTGGCAAAGGTCTACCAATGGACAATTTCCGTCGCTAATAAGTAGTATTTAGCGACGGATTATCCAATGGTTTTAGTTCGTCGCAATTACCAACGAATTAAGTTGATTGGAAAACATAAATAATAAAATATTTTTAGCGACAAACTTAACAACTGAATTACCAATGGATTAAGTTCGTTGGAAAATATAAATAATAAAATATTTTAAGTGATAGACTTAACAATTGAACTAAGCTGTTGCTATTAGCAACAGATTAAGTTGGTTGGAATAAATCAAGAATAAATCATTTTTATTCATTAATCATCCAATCAATATTGCATATAAAAACTAACAAAAAAAATCTAATGATATTTAAATAATTAAAAAGTGCTATAATTAAATTTGTATAAAAAATGAGAAAAAAAAACTGTAGTCCTTAAATTGAGCAATATCTTTAAGAATCAATATAAAACATAATAATCGTCACTTTCACCACAACTATTCATTTCAATCTATACAGTTTCAAAACTTTGAGATGTAATTAGGTACAAATATTACTTTCTCAATCTTTTTTGTCATAGCCTTTTTTCCATGTGTACCTTTTTATGATGTAAATAAATCTTACCATTGAGTTGAAATGAATAAAATTCTTTATAGGTTATAAATAAAATTAGAAACTTGATATATATATATATATAAGGTTTATGATAAAAGATTACATAAAGTCAATAACCAATTCTATATTTAGTCACCTTCCAGATATTTCCTTAAATTGAATAGAAACATAAAAATAAGAGTAATTTACCTCATGACAGAGAATACTTAAGCAATATCGAGAAATGCTCTAGGCCAAGCAACAAATCCACCTATCCCAACTTCTCCATGTAAGACTCGAGAAAATTCCAATTTTCTGAAAAAGGGTAAAATGGTAATTTTGGTCAAAATCCAAAATTTTTCTGATCTGATGTGAAACGGGACTTCACTGGGTTAAGGATAGATCTTGTGAAATCTAGGTTAACACGTCGGTATTCGTCGAATCAGGGAGCGGTCGAATTTCATTTTCGAGGCATTGGGTATCGGGTGCCATAAAACGGGTTTGAGAGACATGTGATGTGACAAAAGTCACCTACTACATGTACTCATGTGACACATGTTGCAAGATTAGAGAGAAGATGAAATGGATGGCCTAGATAATGCCAAGTGTCAAAAATCAAGACAAAGGGACACAATGGGAATTAATTGAAATGTTAATGATAATAAGACAAAAGATGAACAGTATCATCTTCTTCATTTTGAGCACAAAATGTGCAGTGGCTGGACGGATTGGCAATGGTCTAGGGATTTGAGATTTTTAGAGAGAGAGAGAGCACCTTCTCCACAGATTTGAAACCGTTCGGATGAGTCGGTTCTCGACAGACAAAAAACAAGTCTGATCTATGGCTGAGGAGGCTACGTGTGGAGCCTTAGATTTAGTAGAGTTAAGGCAACTCCAGAGGTGAAGTCTTTTCCTACTCGTGTTATTCTTTGACTAAGAGCCATGTTTATGGTTAGGGATACACGAGCTTGATTTAGTAGTGGCTTTCGGCATGAGCCTTCCCCAGGCAGGGTAGAAAATCCCAAATTTGGTGGTCATGAGCGATAACTTAGAGGTTTTATTGTTTATGTGAATAGTGATGTGATTTTCTTGGTGTGAAAATGTGTTTTGTAAGTGATTCAAAATGAATTGTTTGTGTTTGCTAATTCGCCCATGTGAGCTAATTTTGGTGTTATTGATGTGAAAATTGAATAACATGATTGTTGTGAGTAAATTATGTTAATATATGCATGTGAATTGTATTAGCATGAATGTTTTGGAATTGGCATAATGCATTCCATATGCCCAGGGCGGCCTAGAATGGGTGTGAGTGCATGACATGAAATGAAACAAAAATGAAAATATTTGTGAAAGGAAAATTTTGACGAAAGATTTTTCGAAGAATCGTGTTGGGAGATTGTCCAACAATTCACGTCGGAGAGGCCCATGAATTGTTTTGGAGGGTTATCCAACGGATTCGCCTCGGAGGGTAATCGATATTTTCTGGCTCGTTGGTGTGTTTTCCAAAAACAAATGGCTTTTGTTTTGAAAACTGATTATTTTACTCGCATTCAGCTTAGGCATATGTGAGGGAGTCGGTGAGGACTCGAGACATGGGATTGGTCATGTAGACGTGCAGGTAGGTTCATGTAATTGCTTGAATCTTGATTGTTTTCCATGACATGTACATTAGGTGGGAGTAACCCGGGGTAGGAAATTATCACCTTTCTGCAGGCTTTGCTCGAAGCTGTCGATTGATCATCATTTCAGGTACAGGGAGTGTGCACGGGACGGCGGCTCGCTAGAGGCGTTTTAAGAAGAAGCCGGATTGTGGCTTGGTATTGATTTTGTATAACATGTATTAGATTGTAAATTTTAGCTATATGTTGAATTAAATAATGTAAAAACTCTTGAACCATGTATATTTGGTTCGCGATGTATTTTGTGGAGTGTGTTAATCACGGGGCCCAAGTGGCCATTATTTTGCTCGCATGTGGACTCTGTGGTCATTGTAAAGTTGTTTGGAGACCAGGTTGTATTTGGGTAAGCTCCCGTACGAAGGGGCCTCTACCCAAATTTTCATAGTGGTGTCGGGTTGGAACATCCACAGCTGTCCATGAGTTGTGGGTTGTCAACGAGACACCCTGGTTTTGGGGCGTCACACTCCAATAGTTTCATGATAGCCATCTGGATTGAACAACATTATAGTACTTTCTATGATATGGTTGAAGGATCAATGGCAATCACTTCACCATCAGCAGTTGTACCATGATGAGGAGATCCATATAACTTACAATGACATCCGACATCTGAATTAGGAATCTGTATGTATGTAAAAATAAAATTTTGTTTTAATTAAGCAATAAATGTCTTCTCTATATATTATAAATTCTAAAAAATTGTATCATACCTAGTGTGATAGAGTATTATGTTCTCTAGGCCTTTGTAATTGAGGTGCTTCTTGAGACATGCTCTTTGACATTTTTTAAATGTAAGGAAGTCGGTTTTACTTAATTTTCTTGTAGTGTGTTTCTCTCAATAACGTGTTGATCCTTTGATAGTGCAATGAATACTGCTTGATTGGATCTAAGCGATGCCAATGGGGCACTCCTTTACTCAAGTTTTGAAAATAATTTCCCCATTATATTTTAGGAAATTCAATCTCAAATGCTATACTTTACTTTACTTGAGAATTTCTAAATATTAAGCTGATGAGTTAAAGGCGAGTTTAAAAAATTTTGTAAAACTTATAGTACTTAATCTTGCTTGTTTGGTCGAATGGCTATGCCACTGCTTACGCCTAAAGCTGATAATATCTTCATAATTTTGTACTTGTCATTGCAATCAAGGCATGATATATATGTGTGTGTTATATTAATCAAATGTGATTTGAGAGAATATAATATTTTTTTTAATCGCATTTGAATAGCTCTTGAAGTTTGACTTAAGTGGTAAAGGAATTGAAAGGGATTGCGAGAGATCCACGTTGGAATCCAAAGTCTAGCTCAAGTGGTAAATGAATGAGAATGGGTTCTGGAGGAGAAGATCCCATGCTTTCAGATCATATGAATATGTCTTACAATGTAATATATATATATATATATATATATATATATATATATATATATATATATGCAAGTGAATAAAAGTACAAAAATCTTATTTGAATAAAATACTATAAAAATAGTTGGAAAATAATAAGATGGAATTTATAAGTGATTTGAGACTTTTTTCTTTAAAATCCTATGAAAACTATTTTCTTTAAAACTTTTTGTAAAATGTCACATTGTTTAGAAAATGAAAAAAAATTACCGTATCCAATTACTTTATTTTTGTTTATTTTATTTTGAAAAGAACGTTCCTAAAACAACGCCACGAAAATGTCCCCATATTTCACCACATTTATTTTCCTTATTGTTTTTTTCCAAACAAATAAAGAAATAATAATTTGTAAACCATTTGTATTATATTTATTTTTCATTTTTTTAATTAAATGATAACCAAAAATGAAAATTGAGATTCCGTTATCCAAAGAAAATGGAGTAAAAAATTCAATCAAATAAACAAACCCATATCATATTTTAACTAAAAAACACCCAAAAAAGGAAAAATAATTTGTGGATTCGTCTCCTTTCCAAGAGTCGTCTCCTTTTCCAAGAGTCATCATCACTGAATTGGAAAAAAAATCAAATCTATTAGATGAGATGCTTTAAGATAAACAAGAAAATGAATCCAAATTCTTAAAATATCAAATAAATAATAAATAGCTCTCATAAATAAGGTGATGATTTCTTAACAAGGAGAAAACTAAAACTTTGAATGGCCAAGAACTTTTGCAAACCAATAAATCTAACCTTTCTTTAATTTTTGACATTATTTTGATAAGAATACCCTTATTATTCTTTTGTAAAAATAACATTTTTTTAAAGATATGTGTAAATATATAAAATGTTGAAGGATATATTTGTCCAAAATAAGTTATTTTTAGAAAATATTGGGTTATTTAACCAAATATTTATTCTTTGAATGGACATGTCCAAAATAAGCCAAGAGTCACCTCCTTTTCCAAGAATCGTCTCCTTCTCACACCATCATTTAATATTGGAACAAAAATGTAATCGCTTTGATGAGATTCTTGAAGATAGACAAGAAAATGAATCAAAATCCTTAAAATATCAAAGAAATAGTAAATAACTCTTATAAATAAGGTAATGATTTCTTAATGAGGAGAAAACTAAATCATTTGATTATTTAACGATTCTTTGAAATGATTCTTATAAATAAAAATCATTCTTTAAAGGGTGATTTATTTAAAGATCATTAACAAAATTTCTGAAATTTAACTGTTCTTTAATTTTTGACATCATTTTGATAAAAATACCCTCATCATTCTTTTGTAAAAATAACATTTACTTTACAAATATATAAAATGGTGAAGGACATTTTTGTCCAAAAAAGGAAAAACATGGGAAGGGTTAGATTTACAAAACATCGGGTTATTTAACCAAATATTTCTTCTTTGAATGGACATAAAACCCAAATATTTCTTCGGTTAAATTTGAATTTGAATTTAAAGAATTTAATAACAAGTTTAAAACCCAAATATTTAACCAAATATTTTTCTTTCAATGGGCATAAAACCCAAATATTTGACCAAATATTTTTGTTTGAATGGACATAAAACGCAAATATTTACCAAATATTTTTCATTGAATGAACATAAAACCCAAATATTTCTTTGGTTGAATTTGAAATTTGAATTTAATGATAAGTATCCTATACTATCTATAAAACCCACTTTAATATTTTTCTGTAACTCACCCTAGCCTATCACCACCATCAACAATGGGTCTGCAACACCACCCCTCTCCCGTATAGTGATCTTCCCTTTCATGGCACAAGGCCACACCCTCCCAATGCTAGCACTCTCCGCCTTGCTTGGCGACGCATCAAATCACCATCATCACCACCTGCAAATTTTCCGGAATCCATTCCAAAAGTCTCAAAACCCCAGAAATCTCCATTTCCGTCATCCCATTTCCCGAAGTTGAAGGACCATTGAAAGGGATAGAGAACACTGCTGATTTCCCCTCGGAAGATCTCCGATTTCCCTTCATCCAGTTGACCAAAAAGTTCAAAGAACCATTTAAGGAGATTCTCAGAGATATGTTTGAGGGTGGCTGTCCTCCCATTGCTGTAATCTCCGACGTCTTCCTCGGCTGGACGCTTGACTGTTGCGATTCTTTTGGTGTTCCTGGGTTGTTACGTACGGTATAGGCGGATTATCTCAAAAGCATTACTGGTTAAAACAGGAATTCCACATTAAAACACGTTTTGGGATTATTGCCTGAGGATGTCGCCACATTTCCCAGATTTTCAAACCCCGTTTCCGGTAAACGACGAACTTCGTGCACATGAAACATGACCCTAGAGGAGTGAAATGTTCTCTTTGATAGAGGAGATAACAGAGCGGATTTGAACAGTTGGGGGGTGATTGTGAGTGGATTTCGAAGAAATGGAAGAAATATTTCTGCTTTTGGAATCGCTCTGCTCAGGAAGCCAAAGCATGGTTCGTAGGACCTCTACTGCTGTCTGATCAAATCGATGTGAAGAAGAAGATGATGACAGGAATGAAGATTGTCCGTACATCGATTGGCTGGACAGATTAAGTAGGGTTGGGGAGCGTGATTTGTGTCATTTGGATCAAGCAAAGGTAAGCGAGCAGCTGAAGGAATAGCCTTCAGCCTGGGAGGCAGCGCAGCCGTTCATGCCGGGTGGTGAGTCCGAGACATGGGAGCGCCGCCGGGATGGGAGGAGGGGTGGAGGGGGGAGGGCTTGGTGGTGAGAGGCTGGGCGGGCGGCGGAGAATCCCTAGCGAATTCAAAAATCGGAGGATTGCAGTCTGCAGTTTGGAACTCGGTGCTGGAGGGCTGTCAATGGCGGATTGCGCTGCTGGCTTGGCCGACCGGGCTGAGCAGCCGGTGAATTCGGTGTTGCAGACTGGTTGGGAGCTGGAATTAAGGTTTTGAAATGAGTGATGGGGTGGAAATCGTTGGGAGGAGGTAATCTGAGAAAGTGAAAGAGTTGATGGTGGAGAAGAGGGGAGGGAAGGGAGGCTTTGAGAAGGAGAGTAGGTGAAAGAGGATGGCATGGGAGAGCTGTAGAAGACAGGTGGTTCTTCTGATACGAAATTGAATGAAATGATAGAGTGTTTGGCTCTTAGAAAGGAGGCCTGTATATAAATGCATTTATGTTGGGTTTGGTTGTTGGGAATGTAATGAGAAAGAAAAAATGCAAAAATAATAATAATATTCAGATGTCACAATAAAAATATCCAAGAAAATCAAATATATAAATAAAGTATGTTTCAAGCAGAGGATGAAAATAAAAATAACATGTCTGTTTAATTTCATTTTACTTTCTTTTTTCTTTTGTCTTTCCTCTCTATTTTCTTTCTATTATATTTTACTCGTAGCCTTGATGTTTGTTTTACCGTATCTTGTTGGGAAATTTGCTGGACTCTTCCTCTATATTGGTATTGTCCATTTGAGTCCTAGATCATATAGTTTTATTGTTGGGCTTCTCCCTTCAGAAACTCATGAGTTGCATATTATCCATACTAGAGACTACAAGCCTTCCCATTGTCTTCACCGATGTAGGACTTTGGGTTCACACCCAACAATCCTCCCTCGAACAAAGTTCCACCAAGAATCCACCCACATGGTTAAGTTTGAACCGAGCTTTGATACCACTTAGTGAGAGTTTGGTTTGAATATTTCTTGGTATACATGAATACATATTCCGGCAAAAAACTGAACATAATCATGTGAATATTTCATGATAAAAATACAATTTCAAATAATTATTCAGGTTTGTAACATACCTAAATCAATTGCGATTGCCATGATGGATATGTTTTGAATCAAAGGAAGATGATGTTGGTGGTGGTAGTTTCAGTCTTCTAAGGGAATGGTGTTTGAAAGTACATGTATGAGATTTATATAAAGCCCATACTAACCATATCTTAAGGACCATAACCACTAGTTTCCATTTATTTATAAAAAAGAATTGCTACAAGCCCATCAATTATGATAAGGTATACTAGGCATCTACATTCACCCCATGTTATTTACCGATTGCTATTTCCGAGAGCCCCAGTTAGACTAAATAATGGATCAACTAATTTGACTCACTTTGATGAATAGAGATTCCTGTGCTGCATTTCCCATATGAATCCAAACATTGAAAAAGAAATGCTAACATATTAATCATTTGGTGTCAACATATATCAGTACATTATATTTTCTGATACACAAATAGAACATACATGATTCTAAATACACAAATTAGAAATACATCTTTTATATGATCCATCAAAGGGCAGATTACTCTCATAGCCTAAATTAATCTCTTGGTTCACAAAAGAATCTTAATTTACTTTAGTAACCCAAATTAATCTATGTAGTGATCAACGATACCATTAAAGTAATAAAATGGTAGTGTTGACATGGCGTCCGATGGTACCATAGGACCCACTATTCTACCTTCACCCTCCTCTCTTCTCTCTCCTTTCTTTTCCCTTCCACTTTCCTCTCTCATCTCTCCTCTCTTCTCTTTCCTCACTAAACCCTAGCCCAGCCATTTGACCCAACCCCACCCAGTGCACTTTGTCAAACCATTTTTTTTTTTCTTATTTAACTCTTAATTTTTTTATTAAAATTTTATTTTACTTTTAAAAAATCTATTAAATAAAAATAGGAAGCTGGGGAAAAGAAAAGCAGACTAACTAAGAAGATGGGTTTCATCTACTGCGTTATTCATTGCTCTAAGACTATATAATGACCTGTTTCTGTTGGAGCATTAAGATATCATGTGGTTTGAATGTTATTGTGTAAACGAATAAAGACCCACAGTTTCATGGGTTGGGAGCGTCGAACAAGCTGCTGGCATGGGGATTGGAAAAATCTGAGCTCAATCAGCTTTGGCAGGGTGTATATATTCACTTTTCTTTTGAGATGGGCATCTTTGGAGACGGAAACATAACTTTTATAAATCAGAACTCTGGATTAGTGATTCTGAGCCTATGGAAAACTTCTGTTAGAATCTAAGAATTAATAGATCAGAAGTACTCAAATAACGAATGAAGCTAGTTATTAGACAGTCATGGGCGATTGAAGATAATCAATGATTCAGTTTCTGTGCGACAGTTATATCTAAGCTCAACCGGAAATTTAATATGGCTTTGGCGCGGAAGAACATTAAATCATTGGATGTTTTAATATGACGTGATAAAGATTGGACTTCAGTTATCTCGATATTCAAGTGTTGTGGTTCATTGTAATGAGAGATCAAATAATATTATTAAGTCGTTGCTGTGTTGATTCTCATGAAATATCAATGTGATAAGGAAATGACCTCATTATATGTCAATCTCGTTATCATGATATGGCATGATGTAAACTCAGATATGTTATCATTGCATCAGTATGAGCATGAAATGACACTCTGATGACATTTGTATTTGGACATCAATAGATTTGGGGTGTATTGGAGTGCATAGTTGGGTTATTGCGTTTGATCATTGCGATGGTATGAAGAATGATATTATGTTTGAACGACATTCGATGTATGTTCGTGAACATGGTAAATTGACACTGTGTTGGTGTTCGATGTATGTCGTGAGGACATGGTTAATCGACACTGTGTTTGGTGTTCGATGGTGAGCTCGGTAAAATGGGACAATGTCCAAATTGAGGCTCACGGTTACATGGCATGAATAGTACGTGTGTAAATCAGATTGAAACAAGTGAGGATGAACACCCATCCCCCCACTCGGGTGAAAAACCGGGTATATGGTTTAGACATGAAACAGTCGGTGAAAGCACATAAAAAACTATTATTGTATGATTGATATGTGGTGAAACCAAAATCCGTGGCCCTAGTACATAACACCTGATCTTTGGGTAAAGGAAATATAAGTAGGCATTAGGGTATCAATATGTCTAAATTACAAAACAAAAGCTTTTGTTTTGGAAAAGTCGGTGGGACGCCCTTGTGGTTTCTACCTCGGCATATGCAAGTGTGAAGTCGGTAAGGACTCGAGTTTGAGTCATGAGGGCATCTTTGCATTCATGACATGTGTAGACATTCAGTACGGCCGAGTATAGTTACTTCAATGCGTGTACGTTGGCATTTGCATGTTGCTCTTAGATTGGGAGTAGCCTTGGCGGGAATATATCTATTGAGCTTTGCTCACCCCGTCGTGGGACCACCCTTTTAGGTACACAAGAAGGCCGGGCACCTTTGAGGGTGGGTAGATGCGAAAAGGCCGGGTTGTGGCCTTGAGAAGTATTTTTGTAAAATATATTAGAACAATCTAGTTTTAATATATTTTGTGTAAGAATGTAAGGAGTTGTACATCCAAACTCTTGTATGCAAATATATATAAGAATTTGTATATTTGTAGAAAATATATCTGAGAAGGTGACGTGAATATTAAAGTAGTTGATGAGTTGTCGGTCGAATCACGAGATTTTGGATTGGCATAGCATGGTATACGAATATGGACCCCGGGTTTAGGCGTCACATATTCTTTCTTATCTGTTCTTGAGCCTCAATTTTATATGCATATCCTATCCATCCAAGAATTCAAGAAACTAGCTTTTCTAATAATATTGATTCTAACTCTTGCCTATTTATTTATTGCCTACCTTCCCTGATTGTCTTAGGCATTCTTTAGTTGTACCAATGATGTTCCTTTTCATAACTACATAAGCAGTTATTCTTGATTTATTTGCTTGAAAAGAATGTCTTTTAACAACTCGTGAGAACATTAGATTACAAAATCAAGTCTATTTCCTAAAGAAATTAGTAATAATTATAAGTCATTAGTTTGTAAACTACTAGTGGTAAAGGGTTGGGATGATAGGATTATGGAAGGTTCCAGGTTCTAGTCCCAATGGGGACAAAAACGAAAAAAGGAAAAAAAAGAAAATTGTACCCCATAGTATGAGTTCACTCCACTTTTGATTTGTCATAAAGTTGTGCTTTCGATTCGTTTACCCAGAACACGGTTAATTTGGCACTTTGTGTCAAATTTTATTGGTACTACTTTGTTTGCTTGTCCTCATGTCCGGGTTCATTGTGGTAGGCGCTTGTCTTCAAAATGCGAGGCATAAGGGAAGGGGAAGGTCCGGGTTTGGAGTCCTAGTGAGGCAGTTTAATGTCGCCCCAAGTGTTCAAGCATAAAAATAATAAATAAATAAAAACTAATTTGCTTGATTGATGATTTGCCCCTCTTTTAAGTATAGACTCAATCACTCTGGTTCAGGGTAGGTTCTATGAAGAGTTTCTAAATTGGCTTTCAAAATTGACCTTATGCAATTTGCTCTGGGGCAGGGTTTAGTTTCTTTAGGAAGGATTTGTCGAAAACCCTAAGGGCCTGTTTGGTTCCTATTTTTGAAAACTATTATTGAGAACAGGTTTGGTGTTCTCTGAAAACTGTTCATACTCTCTGAATTTATTGTTTTTTGTGTTTTTCATAACCAAACTTATCACAAACAAAAATACTAATGGATAATCCCAAAAATCATAATGGATAAATCCAAAAATCCTAATAGATAAATCCAAAAATACTATCGGATAAATCCAAAAATAAAATTAAATAAATAATTAATAGTAATAAAATTCATCATTGGACTTGGGCTTCCTAATGGTTTTCAAAAACAGAAACCAAACAAGCCCTAAGGCTTTTCCTTGACTTCTAAAGATGAATGACATGTTAAAGCTAATAGGGCCTTGATGAGTTCTGACTCATGTGTAGTATATTCTGTGTACGGTATGGTATGTTCACGGTATAGGGGTATTTTCATAATTTGCATATATGAAGGGTTATTATAAATACTCTCATATGTAACCCTATTTTAACTATATAGTGAAAGTTTAATCTGCCATCAATTCATGTTTTTCTTTCTGTTTTAATCACCATTGTTGCACGAATCTGAGATACAGATGAGTGATGACAAATGACAAACAAACATTATTTCTTCTCATAAAATCAAACACACTTCAAAAAGAATTCATTCACATGTCTATCTTTCCCACGAGCCAGCACTCAATCAAGTTCCACTCCACTTTTGATTTGTCATAAAGTTGTGCTTTCAATTTAGTTTAGAACATGCAGTTGGACTATGAAACTGCTTTGTGTATCACTCAACCGATGCTTGTGTCCCGAACGACACATAAAGCACTGTAGTCGTCCTTCTTGTTTCTCCCACTTCCTCCATGTATGGATGAAGATCAGTTCTTCTTCTTATTTATTTATTTTTCAATGGTTTTCCGGCACCTTCTTCTTCCTCATCTTCAACCATCTGAGCAGAAGCGGCCCACCACACCATGCTTTAGCTCCATTACCATAGAATGATTCCAAAGCAAGTATATCCTCGCTCCTCAGCCTCTTAAAGCTATTCACAGCCACCTCCCATCTCCAAATCTGCTCTCTAGCCTCCATTATCCTCCGGAGAAACACAGATCACTGTGCAGTGATATGCCCGGGAACTATAACATCAATGACTTGACGCAAGGTCGATCAGCCTGTGAAAATGCAGACTTCACCTATCACCTGAGTAGTACCCCCATACCATAGAAACAAGCCTAGGAACTTTAAACTTCAGCAAGTTTCCATCAATCCAGCTCAGGAAGAAATCTGAAATTATGCAAATGGGAGGACACCCAGTTTCCAAACATCTCCCTTAGGTGTCTCGAAGGGTTGTTTCATCTTCTTGGTGGCTAAAACAAAGGGAAGGAAGAGATCTGCTGAAGAATATCAGCAGTGTTCTCTACTCCCTCTGGCAGCCCTTCAACTCTAGGAAATGATATAATCTGAGGAGAGATTTGTGGGGTTTTAGATAGTCTGAAAGAATCATGTTGAGAATTTGTAGGGAATTGGTGATGATGGTTACTTTATGCCTCTGTCAGAAAGGAGTTTTGATAGGTCAATGAGAAGGATGGTGTGGCCTTGTGATAGGTAACGGATGACTACTATATGGAGAGGAGATTCAGAACCCATTTTTTTTGTTTTTGTTTTTGTTTTTTTTTTTGGTTTAGGGAGATTGAATTCCAAAAAATATGAGATGGGTTTTTTTTTTTATAGGGGTTAGAAGGCAATCATCTTCAAGTTCGTAATCCATTATTATTCAAAATGAACCAATACTTATAAAACTAGTAATTTAATGCACTAAAAGGAGAAGTTGAAGAATATTCAACCAAGCTGATACTGAGTCCATTCGATTTTCTTCTTATTATGGAATGAAAATTCGAGATTATGCTGTCACCTTCTTAAAATAATATTGTCATACCTTTATTAATAATAAAAAGAGTGCTTATTGCATTTAACATGTAAATATTAATACTTTATGTATATATGGATTGTCGTCTTATTAACAATTGTATGCCTTTGATATCTGATTGTGATAAAGAGTGGGAAAAGTTCTGGGAGGAAATTAAGATCGAATCAGAACAAAGTATTATAATGTAATATGTAAAGTGAGCATATATTAAAAAAAAAAAAAAGAAACTGATTCTATTTGAGCAATGATTTAGAAAGTGTTTCAGTGTTTTAATAACCGCAATTACCCATCATGTTTTAGCTGTATTGAAGTAGAGAGCTCTCATTGTTTAAAAAATATAAGGCAAGGAAGAGGACGGGTTGGTTTGAGATCCCAATGGGTCTGAGTTTTTATTAAGTCACTACCAAAAATATTCTTAACTTAATTATATCATTTTCTATATATTATCATTTAAAAATAAAACACAATTACATTTACATATATAAGTAATTTATTCATAATTAATCATTTTTATACCAAATTTATATTTTTATTTTCCTTTTGGTGCATTTTATCACAAAAAAAACTTCCTATTTTCTTTAGAATTTTTTAAAGAATATAAATTGTTTTTTGTTCCTTTTTTTCCTGACATTGAAAAAGGAAAAATTACATCAGCAGTTTTATTTTTTGTTTAATTTATTCTGAAAACAAGAATTTAATTTCACCCTCATTTCTCTACCTTTTTTTATTTATTTTTCTTGTTAGTATTTTTCTTTTCTATAAATTCTTTCTAAACAATTTTATTATAGTTAATTTTCCTTCTAATTTTCCTTACTTTATTTTATGTTAATGAAAAATTGAAAGGATTCTAATAAAAGTTGAAATTCAGTCCAATAAGCAACCTCATGTCTAGGGACAGTTTGCACAGTAGCTTCAAAGTGATGATACCTCTCAAAAAAAAAAAAAAAAAAACCAGCCCCCATATCATATTTAACTAAAAAAACACACCCCAAGTAAAAAAAAAAAGCAGCCTCATATATGTTTCTTCATTACACCCCAATGAAAAAAGAAAAACAATGTGGAATCTCCTTTTCCAGAGTCATCTCCTTTTCACATTATCATTGGGTTGGAAAAATATTAGTCTAACTTTGATGATGTGCTTCAAAAACACCAACAAGAAATTGGATCCATTCTTAAAATATATGAAAAAAATAATTAATAGCTCTTGTCAATTAGGAAATATTCCTAATAAGAGAAAGTAAATTCAATATTCAATATGTTTTAATAAGTTACGTGATCTTGGAATGGGCATATACTATTTTCTTTTGTCAAGTATATGAGATGTCTTTGCGGACCACTTGTATACAGGAGAGGCATTTATAAGTTATCTGACATTGAATGTCATAATACGAACCGGAATGGATCAAGAAGCGGTAAAACTATACCCGCTTGAACACAAAACTACATTCTGAACTTAAACTCAAAACCAGCATTGGTTAGAGTTGGAATACCTTAATCATCTCATTCACATATCCTATCTTGTTGAATTTTAATTTACTGATTAGTATGCCGTGGCAGTAGTATCTATAAAAAAACCACTTGGATTTTCTGTAATTGAAACAGTAACTACTCCTAATAATTGAAAATTAATTATTTTTTCAAAACTGATATTCGACAACCTTACCGTTGAACGTGATTATCACTTATCGCACCCCATCGACAAACTCTCAAACGAGTTCCAGTCGCAGTGGCTCAAGAACCCTCCTACTTTATATATATATAAAAGGTAGGATAACCCCAACTTTCTTAAGGTTAACTGGAGCAATAAAGTGGCTTAGAAATTAAGTTTAAGGAAAAGGTACTGCATCTTGAAGCTAGGTGGGCTCTAGAGGCAAGATGCTAAGTAATGTTGTATGAATAAGTGAGGTGTGATTTCTTCATTGTAATTAAAGCTTGCAACATTTATAACTTATAGCAGGCTAAATTTTTGCTGCATGCAAATTATGGCATAACTACCACACACATGTTTTAAAGTCATGGGTGAGGGTGGGTTCTTATAAATAGCATTAGGGCAAATCCTTTAATTTGTTGTGAGAGTTTGTTTGACCCTTGTTATGTCTATAGGAGGGGTAGGAGGATTTGTTTGTCATGTCCCATATCGGATATGAAATAAAGTTATTAAAGTTATATAATCATAAACTCTTCTTATCCTTGAAGACACGTTTAAAAGCTATGAGAGCTCCCTTAAGCCTAAAGTTGATAATATCTTCCTTGATTTGTATATCATTGCAATTAGGGCTAAATAACTGTATAGTATATTAATCAAATGTGATTTGAGAGAATATAATTTTTTTTTAATCTCATTTGTAAAGCTTGGCTTAAGTGGTAAAGGAATTGGAAGGGGTTGCGAGAGATCCCACATTGGAATCTGAAGTCTAGCTCAAGTAGTAAATTAATGAGAAGGGTTATAGTGAGAAGTAAAAAATCTTATTTGAATAAAAATACTATAAAAATATATTTTTTAAGTAAATACTATAAAAATCGTTGGAAAATAATTAGATGGAATTTATAAGTGATTTGAAACTTTTTTTCTTTAAAATACTATGAAAACTATTTTCTTTAAAACTATTTTTAAATGTCACACATTGTTTGAAAATGAACAAAAAATTACCATCAATTACTTTTATTTTGTTTATTTTCTTTGAAAGAAAAATCATTCTTAAACGCCACGAAAATGTCCCCATATTTCACCACATTATTTTCCTTATTGTTTTCAAGCAAAGAAAGAAATGATCCTTTCTAAACCATTTGTATTATATTTATTTTAATTTTAATTTTTAATTTTTATTAAGTAGTAACAAAAATAAAAAGTGAGATTCCGTGATAAAATAAAAAAAGTAAGAAATTTAATCTAATAAAAACACCCATATCATATTTTAACTAAAAAACACACCCAAAAAAGGAAAAATAGTTTGTGGGTTCATCTCCTTTCCAAGAGTCACCTCATTTCCCAAAAGTCATCTCATTTTCCAAGAGTCATCTCCTTCTCACATTATCACTTAATTGGAAAAAAAAAAATCAAATCTCTTAGATGTGATGCTTTATATCAAAGAAATAATAAATAGCTCTCATAAATAAGGTAATGATTTCTTATTACTTGAGGAGAAAACTATAACTTTGAATGGTGATTTGATTAAAGACCTTTTGAAAACCAATAAATCTAACCCTTCTTTAATTTTTGACATCATTTGATAAAATACCTTACCTTCTTTTGTAAATAATTTTAGATATGTAATATATAAAATGTTGAGACATTTTGTCCAAAATAAGTTATTTTTAGAAAATATTGGGTTATTTAACCAAATATTTATTACCTTTGAATGGACATGTCTAAAACAATAAGAGTCACCTCCTTTTCCTAGAATAGTCTCTTCTCACATGTCACTTAATATTGGAAAAAATATATAATCTCTTTAATGCGATTCTTCAAGATAGACAAGAAAATGAATCCAAATCCTTAAAATATCAAAGAAATAATAAATACCTCTTATAAATAAGTTTGAGAAGAAAACTAAATCATTTGATTATTTAATGATTCTTTGAAATAATTCTTATAAATAAAGAAATGATTCTTTAAAGGGTGATTTAATTAAAAAAATCATTTGAAAATCAAATTTCTGAAATTTAACCCTTCTTTAATTTTTGATATTATTTTGATAAAAATACCGTCATCATTCTTTTGTAAAAATAACATTTACTTTTCAAATATACATGTAAATATATAAAATGGTGAAGGACATTTTTGTCCAAATATTTCTCCTTGAATGGACATAAAACCCAAAATATTTTTGTTTGAATGGACATGAACCAAATATTTGACCAAATATTTTGTTTAAATGGACATAAAACCCAAATATTTTCATTGAATGGACATAAAGCCCAAATATTTCTTGGTTGAATTTGAAATTTGAATTTATTAGTATCAAAATCCTTAAAATATCAAAGAAATAGTAAATAGCTCTTATAAATAAGGTAATGATTTCTTAATGAGGAGAGAAAACTAATCATTTGATTATTTAGATTCTTTGAAATGATTCTTATAAATAAAGTAATCATTCTTTAAAAGGGTGTTTTAATTAAAGATCATTTAAAACAAAATTTATGAAATATAACCATTCTTTAATTTTGACATATTGCAGTAAAATACCCTCATCATTCTTTTGTAAAAATAATATTTACTTTTTCAAATATGCACATGTAAATATATAAAATGTTGAAGGACATTTTGTCCAAAATAAGGAAAAACATAGAGAAGGAGTTAGATACAAAACATCGAGTTATTTAACCAAATATTTCTTCTTTGAATGGACATAAGAAACCCAAATATTTTCTTGAATGGACATAAAACCAAAATATTTAACCAAAATATTTCTTAGGTTATTGAATTTATGTAAGGAATTTGACAAGATTTAAAACCCAAATATTTAACCAAATATTTTTTTGCTTTCAATAGACATGGCTTAAATATTTTTGTTTTAATGGACATAAAACCCAAATATTTACCAAATATTTTTCATTGAATGAATATAAAACCCAAATATTTCTTCGGTTGAATTTGAAATTTGAATTTAATGGTATCAAAATCCTTAAAATATCAAAGAAATAGTAAGTAAGCTCTTACCAAATAAGGTGATTTCTTAATAAGGAAAAACTAAATCATTTGATTATTTATAAATTCTTTGAAATGATTCTTATAAATAAAGAAATCATTCTTTAAAGGGTGGTTTGATTAAAAGATCATTTAAACAAAATTTCAGAAATTTAATTGTTCTTTAATTTTGACATAATTTTGATAAAAATACCCTCATCATTCTTTTGTAAAATAACATTTACTTTTCAAATATACATGTAAATATATATAAAATGTTGAGAGGATATTTTTTGTCCAAAATAAGGAAAAACATGGGAAGGAGTTCGATTTACAAAACATCGGATTATTTAACCAAATATTTCTTCTTTGAATGGACATAAAACCCAAATATTTACCAAATATTTTTCATTGAATGAACATAAAACCCAAATATTTCTTCGGTTGAATTTGAAATTTGAATTTAATGGTAAGTATCCTATACTATCTATAAAACCCACTTGAATATTTTTCTGTAACTCACCTATCCCTATCACCATCAACAATGGAGTCTGCAAGACCACCCTCTCCCGTATAATTGATCTTCACCTTTCATGGCACAGGCCACCCTCCAATGCTAGACCTGCTCCCACGCCGCCTTGCGGCTAGGCATCAACGTCACCATCATCACCACTTCCTGCAAATTTTCCAGGAATCCATTCCAAGTCTCCAAAGCCCCAGAAATCTCATTTCCGTCATCATTTCCGAAGTTGAAGGACCATGAAGGGATAGAGAACACTGCTGATTTCCCCTCGGAAGATCTCCATTTTCCCTTCATCCAGTTGACCAAAAGTAAAGAACCATTTAGGAGATTCTCAGAGATATGTTTGAGAGTGGCTGTCCTCCCATTGCGCAATCCACGTCTTCCTCGGCTGGACGCTTGACTGTTTTGATTCTTTAGTGTTCTAAGTTGTTACATGCACCAGTATGAGCGGATTATCTCAAGCATTGCTAGTTTAAAACGAGGAATCCACGTGAACACGTTTGGGATTATTGCACAGGGATGTCATACATTTCCCAGATTTTCCGACCCCGTTTCCGGTAAAGCGAGCAGACTTCGTGCACATGAAACATGACCCTAGAGGGAGTGAAATGTTCTCTTTGATAGAGGAGATAACAGAGGCGGATTTGAACAGTTGGGGGGTGATTGTGAATAGTTTCGAAGAAATGGAAAGAGAGCATATTCCTGCTTTGGAATCGCTCTATAAGGAAGCCAAAGCATGGTTCGTAGGACCTCTACTGTTGTCTGATCAAATTGATAATGAAGAAGAAGATGATGACGAGAATGAAGATTATTGTCTGTACACCGATTGGCTGGACAAATTACAAGTAGGGTTGGGGAGCGTGATTTACGTGTCATTGGATCAAGCAAAGGTAAGCGAGCAGCTGGAAGAGATAGCGCTTCGGCCTGGAGGAGGCGCGCAGCCACGTTCGTATGGGTGGTGAAGTCAAGACATGGGAGCGCCGCGGGATGGGAGGAGGGTGGAGGGAGAAGCAGTGGTGAGAGGCGGGGCGGAGCAGCGGAGAATCCTAGCGAATTTAATCAGCGGAGGATTCTTGAGTCACACGGACCCCGGAACTCAGTGCTGGAGGGGCTGTCGTGGCGGTGCCGCTGCTGGCTTGGCCGGCCGGGAGCTGAGCAGCCCGGTCGGGTGTTGCAGACTGGTTGGGAGCTGGAATTAAGGTTTTTGAAATGAGTGATGGGGTGGAAATCGTTGGGAGGAGGTAATCTGTGAGAAAGTGAAAGAGTTGATGGTGGGAGAAGATGGGAGGAAGGCTAGGGAAAGGGCAATGGAAGTGAAGAGGATGGCATGGGAAGCTATGAAGACAGGTGGTTCTTCTGATACGAAATTGAATGAAATGATAAAGTGTTTGGCTCTTAGAAGAAAGGAGGCCTATATATAAAATGCATTTATGTTGGGTTTGGTTGTCGGGAATGTAGTAAGGAAAGAAAATATGCAAAAAAATAATAATAATGTTTGGATGTCTAATAAAAAATATCCAAGAAAATCAAATATAAATAAAGTATGTTTCAAGCAAAGGATGAAAATAAAAATAACATGTCTGAACTTTAATTTTATTTTTCTTTTCTCTTTCTTTTGTCTTTTCACAATATTTTCTTTCCATTATATTTTACTACTTGGCAACCGATGTTTTGTTTTACCGTATCTTGTTGGGAGATTTGCTGGACTCTTCCCTCTATCAGTAGGTATTGTCCATTTGAGTCTAAGTCATCATAGTTTTGTTGTTGGGCTTCTCCTTAAAGCGTCTCATACCAATTACATATTGTCCATGTAGAGACTCACAAGCTTCTTCCATTGTACCGATTGTAGGACTTTGGGTTCTGCAGCAATCATCCCTCGAACAAAGTTCCACCAAGAATCCACCAACATGGTTAAGTTTAAACCGAGCTTTGATACCACTTAGTGAGAGTTTGGTTTGAATATTTCTTGGTATACATGAATACATATTCTGGCAAAAAACTGAACATAATCATGTGAATAGCTGCATGATAAAAATACAATTTCAAATAAATGTCAGGTTTGCATGTATGCCTAAATCAATTACGATTGCCACCAAATGGATATGTTTTTGGATATCAAAAGGAAGATGATGATGTTGGTGGTGGTTTTTCAGTCTCTTCTAAGGGAATGAACATTTAAGAAAGTATGTATGAGATTTATATAGCCTATATACTAACCATATCTTAGGGACCATAACCACTAGTTTCCATTTATTTATAAAATTGCTACAAGCCCATCAATTATGATAAAATTTTATACTAGGCATCTACACATTCACCCATATTTACCGATTGCTGGCTAGGCCCCAGTTAGACTAAATAATGGATCACTGAATTTGACTCACTTTGAGTAAGATAGATATTCCATGTGCTACTGTTTACATATAGAATCAAACATTGAAAAAATGCTAACATATTTATCATTTGGTGTCAACATATATCAGTACATTATATTTTCTGATACACAAATAGAACATACATGATTCTGAATGCTATATTTGTCCTTTTAAGTGTCTGTTTGATGGTTATTTTAAGAATTGTTTTTAGCAAAAGTGCCTCTAAGAATTTAGTTGACAGATTTAGAAACATTTCTGAAAATATAAAAATTATTTTTAGGATTAGAAAAATCATGATTTATATCGTTTTTTGAAAGAAAGAAAAAACAATAGTGAGATGTTCTTTGTGTTCTCAAAAACTGTTCTTTACATTATTATTCCCGGTTGATTTATTTGCTTGAAAAGATTGTCTTTTAACAACTTGTGAGAACATTAGATTACAAAATCAAATCTATTTCCTAAAGAAATTATTAATAATTATAAGTCGTTAGTTTGTAAGCTACTAGGGAGTAAGGGTTGGGATGGGATTATGGAGTCTCAGGTTCGTTCCAATAGTGACGAGAAGCGAAAAAAGAAAAAAGTAGGACCTCCTTAGGTATGATTCAGTCACTTTTGATTTGTCATAAAGTTGGCCTTTCTATTGATTCATTACAATTAGTTGAAGCGCTGTGTCAAATTTGTATTGGTCTTGCTTTGTTTGCTTGTACTCCATCATGTTTAGTTCAGTGTGGTAGGCGTTAATGTTTCAAAAGGTAAGGCATGGGAGGCGGAGGTCTCGAGTTTGAATCCTAGTGGGATAGTTTTCTGTTAAAACTGAAGTGTAATTTATTAAAAAAAAAAAAAAATCTCCATCTATTAGTGTATGTGTAAAATAAGAAAATTCAATTTTTAGAGAAGAGATAAAGCAGTAGTCTGTTGAAAAATCAAAAAAATAGATCTCGGATGAAAAGCGGTTTCCGTTGAAATAAGTCTCATGAAATCTAGCTACCACTTGAATTTTGTCGAATGAGATAGGTAAATTTCAAGTTTTTGGGGCGCAGGGGATCGGGTGAGCATGCCACGCCAATCCGCCATGATCATAGTGTGTGTTTTTAATGGGTGACAAATGGCAAAGCCATGGTGCAAGTGATACATAGCTCACATTTAGCCATATGTTACATGATGCAATAAATAGAATAAAGAAAAATAAAGGAAAATAAGAGAATAAACATGGTGTTAACAAGTGGCAAGAGGGAAGGTGAGGGGAAGTTTACCCCACTTGATCTCTACGTGTGAGAGTGATCCAAAAGAGAAATGAGGAGAAAAGAACGAAAGAAGAAGAAAGGGATAAGAGAAAGAAAATGGGAAAGGAGAATTGGAAAGAAAATAAAATAAGACCAAAGATGGAACAAACAGGGAAGAAAGGGGAGAGCGCGGTAAGGGGTGGCGTGAGGAAAAAAGGAAGAAAGTGTAGAGAGAGAGAGAGATTCTATCTTCTCTCACAGGATCTGAGGAGTTCGGGCGGGTCGGTTTTCAGCTGGATTTGTGAGAGTAAAGTCGGTTCCTGCAGGAGCTACGCTGGGTACCAAAACACGGAATTTCCGTCAAAGCTATAATGTAAGGAAATTTCCCTGCGCTATTTCAACCTAAATGTTAATGGCATAGGCTATCTTTAGGGGCAGATTGGTAGATGTTTTGATCCCGACATTTTAGGGTGAGATAATTGGAAAGAATTTTAGGATGGTTTCAAACGGTCGAATATGTTCGAAGGATTTGGTTTTGTCAGGATTGATGTTTTTTGGGACTTTTAGTGTAAATCTCGATGTTCTCTTAAGTTGGTGACAAATGGAAACAAAAGCATGGTTCAAAACAGTGAAATGGACTGTGTGGTGCCCTGTTTTTATGGGTCTGAGATTGGACCATTTTGTGTGTTATTCCTTGATAGAATAACATGCTAAGTGTGAAAATATTTAAATCGATATGCCTTTTCATGGATGTAAAATTATATGTAAGAAAACCATAGGCTATCCATGTTTGTTCAATGTTTGTGTAGCTTGTTGTGCATGTAGCATGACATCGCATGGCTTGACATATTGCATTTCATATGCATGGTCACATCGCATCAGGTGGGTGTGGTGCATATTAATTGTTATTCACCATTCTTATTGAAACATTAAGTAGAAACTTGAAAATGGGACTACGTCCAAAATGGGTGCGGTGTGTGACATGTTATATCTATAAATCATGTGTGTGCGGGTGAAACAGAGTGGGATGATCCACCACGAGGGGTGAAGACCCCGTGTTGTGGTTGAACATGATCACCATGGGTTACAAAGTCTGTAAAGTATTACGAGGCGTCAATGAGTCTGCAGATGAGCCCGAAAGTGTGGCCGACAACCATAGATTTTCTGAAATTAAAAATTTGAGAGGTTTTCTGATGGTTGAAGTCTTTGGATGAAACCTGATGATAGTTTTCCACACTTGGAGTGTAGGTAAGTGAGTCGATTGGGGACTTCGGTTGGCCAGGCATGGGAGTGCATCATGCATGACACATAACATTCCACTTGTGGGATTACATTATTTATGTGGAATGTGATTGGATGTTACATATTGCCATTGCATGTGCATTTTGGTGGGAAGTGGCCGCCCCTTGGGAGAAATTTTCTACTAGGCATTGCTCACCCTGTTTTGGGGAAATATTTTTGGAGTACTAGAGGCGCATTGGGGGCGAAACCGATCGGGGTTTCATTGTGAAAAGGTCGTATTGTGGCTGGAGTCAGAATTATATTTTAATTATGGGTTGAATACAGTTTTTCTGTATAAATAATGTTCTTCGTGAAATTTAGTTTTGGGATTGTTCCGGTGCGGTCGTTAATTTTTGGAACCTCGTATTTATCATACATAAATTTTATAGAGACTGAATTGGTGTGGAAGGTGGAAAAAAAAAATGACCCTCCGGAAATATGGGCGTCATGGCTTGAGTATTGTGGGCTTAGGTAAACAATTTTTCTAGGAGCTCGAATGTGGGTATCACAAGTTATTCATAAATAAGCACGGCTTGATACTTGAGGAATTTAGGTATCTGATCACAGTGCAGATCTTGCATTGTTTGTGTGTTGTGTTTTGTGCTTAAGCATCTTTGTGTGATATGTGTGGTGATTTTATTGTGAATAATATAAATGGTGGATTGTATATGGAACACTAGGGTTAGAAAACATAATATAGGGGTTCGAGAAAACAAAATGAGCGTGATGGTTCGGGAGCGTGTGTAATAGTGTTTAACGTGTACTAAGGAGGAAAGGGATGAAGCGTGTAGTTCATGATGTTAAAGTCTATTAGTGGTTTGCATGTACTTTTCTAGTTAGTGAGGTGCTCTA
Source organism: Tetrastigma voinierianum (assembly GCA_016808115.1). NCBI lineage: Eukaryota > Viridiplantae > Streptophyta > Magnoliopsida > Vitales > Vitaceae > Tetrastigma > Tetrastigma voinierianum. Next base: position 82,807 of record JAEQBH010003627.1, read on the forward strand.
CTGGTTAAATTTGGGGATGAAATTTAGAGAACTCTTCCTCTTTGACCTGTGCAGGTGACAGTAGAGGAAGAGGACGCCGGGGTGGTAGGCGAGGTAAACCCGACCACTTAGGCTTTGGACTAACAAACCTCCATGCAGTTTGTTGTTGCTCTTGCTACCCTTATGGAGGCCACAGTGTGGTTCTTTTGCCATCATCGCACAATTTGGTGCAATTGGGAACCAAGGTGGGGGGTGGTTGCGGTGGGGGTCAAGTAACCTCCGGGTTCGGGGCTGTGATCCTTTAGCCCTCATTGGAAGGGGCCCGATGGTAGGCGGGTCATTGTTTCCGACTAATTGAAAGGATATGGCGCTAGTCACTTTAGAGGAAGGAGAATCCAATCTTCTTCTGGCTCTGGGAATGTCGTAGACTTACGTTCATACGGTTTCGGGGAGCGGGGCCAGCTGCTCGGGGCCAAGGCCGGTGGGCTAGCAGAGGCGGATGACATGCTACCGTACCATAAGCACGGTACATGAGGCAGATTGTCCATAGAGGTAGGGATCTGAAAACTATAGGTTATCACAGGTTCCAATAATCGATGGGACGTGCGAACGCATTTTTCCTCCTTACCCCATGGGACAGGAACCGATGTCGATCCCAGAGTCTTTGCACAAGCACCTATGACCTGCGAGATGGGCCACGTAAACAGGCGGGGGCATGGAAGTCGGGGTCGAATGAGACTTCTAGGCGGTACTTTAGGGACTCGGGGGCATGTCTACGATGTGATGCCGTAGATTGAGCTTCACGAATCAGTCTTATACACAAGATGCGTTTCGACTCTCAAACTTCTTGATAAAAGTGTTTTTAAATTGATTGTATTTTTAATTGTATTCTTTTAATGTAAGAAAAGTTGAAGCCGAATCATTGGAAACCTTGGAAATGCGTTAATAATGTGATTCTCACTCTCAAGAACTAGGGTGAGTGTTGATAAAATGTGAGATTACGAGGTTAGAGATCTCGAGTTCCTCACGGTGGACCTTCAGGTGAAGGACATATCGGATTTTGATGTCATTCTTGGCATGGATTGGTTGATGGCACACCGGGTCGTAATTGATTGTGATAGTAAGAGGATTATTGCCTACACACGGGACGGTATCCGTGTGACTTTTTAAGGGGAAAAGCATGATGCTTTGCCCCCGAAGCGTTTGCGACTCAGGTGGGTATGCGGTTTAAATGGATTGGCTAACCCAGAAAGCCTTACCATGAAGGGCCCCAGGCAAGACGAGTTTGGCAGGTCTACCTTAAGGTGGTTTTATGAGTATGGGCGGACTCCAGGACAAATCTAGGGATTATCTCAAAGTGATGTGGACCTTGTCATTGAGTTACATACAGTCGTGCCCATTTCTGCAGTCCTCGTAGGATGGCACCGGTTGAGTTAGGAACTCAGGTCCAAGCGCATGAGTGGTTGACAAGAAGGGTTTTATAAGACGAGCGCTGCCGTGGGGCGCTCCGGTACATTTGCTAAGAAAATGGACAAGACTCTTGTGCGTGACTACGAAGCCGATTGAACACGATTTGTTTGAATGGGGTATCCCTTCACCCAGGATTATGCTTGTTGATCGGTTGAGGAGGGCGTGAGTTTACTCCAAGATAGATCTTCGCACGGTTATCATCGGTTAGGAAGTTAGGAGATTTGATATCTTAGCGACTCTGCGTTTAAGTTTGATATGGGCATTTCGAGTTCACGGTGATGCCTTCGGGTTGCAGATGCCGAGTGGCATTCATGGATCTCATGCATAACGTGTTGACTATTTAGATCGTTTGTTGTGATCGCTGTTGACAACATCCTGATCTACTCCGAGTCTAAGGAGGAGCATGAGGATCATTTGTGTTCTCCGGGAACTCGAGACAACCCGGTGGTATGCCAAGTTTAGTAGGATTCGAGTTTGGCTTCTGGAGGTGAGATTCTTAGGACACGTAGTGTGAAGCCGGGTGCCAAATCGGTGGACTCCCAGAAGGTAGAACATTATGAGTTATGAGAGGCCGAAATTAAGTCTTGAATGCACAGGAAGTGGTACATTTGTTTATCGGTTGGCGCTACCACTGATCTTATCAAGTGTCCATGAGGTGTTCCACATCTCCATGCTCAGTATACTCCAGATCCAGCTCATGTAGTGGATTGGGGAGAGATTACTGATGACACGGATGGGGCGGCGGGCGGGAGTGCGCCATCATGGATGATAGTCGGGATCAGGTACTGCGGCCTTAAGGCGGTAAGGGTAATGAAGTCTTTGTGGCGCCACGAGAGGGAGTAGATGAAGCAACGTGGGAGGCGGGACTGATGCGGGTCCTGCCAATCCCTTCTTGTTTAGGGTGAAGGTATGTGGTTGATCATTTAATACTTAAATGGCTGGATTTATACATGGTTGTATACAATGCATATGCATGTGAGTTGATACGAATGTGTGTGATTGGAATGAAATTTCTTTTAGGAAAATGTAAACAGAAAATTCAATTTTGAGAAAGGATAAAGCATTAATTGATTAAAATCTAAATTTTCTAAATCTGGGATAATTAAACGGATTTCTGTTGAAATCGTCTGTAAATCTAGCTATCAGTGCAGACAGTGGAATTTCACATTTTTCGAGACATAGGGGGTCAAGTGACACGTGGCATGATCATATGATGCCATGTGGTACCCCAATGGAGTGACACATGGCAAAAGCCATGTGGTGCAAGTGAAATACATGGCTCACATTTAGCCATATGTTACATGATGCAACAAATAGAATAAAAAAGTAATAAATAGAAAATAAACCATAGTGGTAAATAGTGGTAAGAGGGAAGGTGAGGGGATGTTTCCCCCACTTGATCTCTACGTGTGAGAGTGATCCAAAAGAGAAATGAGGAGAATTTAGAAAACGAAACAGAAAGAAGAAAGAGATAAGAGAAGAGAAAATGGGAAAGGAGAAATTGGAAAAGAAATGAAAATGAGATAAAGATGGAACAAACAAGGGAAGAAAGGGTAGGAAGCGGCGGTAAGGGTGGCGTGAGGAAAAAGAAAGAAGAAAGTGTTAGAGAGAAGAGGATTCCATCTTCCACAAGATCTAGAGTTTGGGCCATCGATTTTTCTTGGGATGGTGAGTAAAGTTTAGTTGCATAGCGAGGTTAATTTGGGAGTTTAGTCAGAGCTCGTAATGTAAGGAATTCCTATTTGTATTTCTAGCCTAAAAGGTCATTAAATGGCATGAAATATCTTTGGGGGCCGAATTAGGCCGGTGTTTCAGTCCCAACATTTTGGGATTGGTTTTAAAATAGTAAGATGTGTTTGAAGGTTTGGTTTTGATCCGGAGATTAGGTGTTTCTCGGGTTTTTAGTGTAAATCTTGATGTTCTCTTGAGTTGGTGACCGTGGAACCCAAGCATGGTTCAAAGCCGATTGAAAGGAATTTGTGGTGCCCGTTTATAGATTGAGATTGGACCATTTGTGTGTTATTGCTTGATAGAATAACATGCTGAGTGTGAAAATATTTCATCTGATATACTATTTTCATGGATGTAAGATTATATGTAGAAAATATATTTATCCATGTTTGTTAAATGTTGCATGTAGCTTATTGTGCATGTAGCATGACATCGCATGAAATGGCATATTGCATTTCATATGCACGGTCACATCGCGTCGAGTCGGGTGTGGGTGCATGGTACTGTTATTCACCATTCTTGGTGGCGAGCAGTGTGAAGCTTGAAAAATGGGACTACGTCCATCCCAGGAGCTCCAGAGTGTGCATTTATAATTATAAATATAAATCATGTGTGTTTGGCGAAGCAAGTTGGAATTAGATCCCCAAGGTTGAAAGACTGAATCAATTGCGGTTAGACATAATCATCGTCGGTGCAAAGTCTGTAAAAATGTCGGAAGGCGTACGACGATCCTACGGTGAAACCCCAAAAAAGTCATGGCCATAATAGCACACAGATTTGCTAATTAAAATTAGAGAGGTTTTCCAATGGTTGAAGTCTTTGGGTGAGGGGAAACACCATTGATAGTTTTCCACACTTGGGTGTAGGTCTGAGAGTCGGTCGAGACTGGAGTTGTATTGTGAGAATTACATATCATTACAGTGTAACATTCCATATAGAGGATTACATTATTGTATGGAATGTGATTGGATCTTCCCCTCTTGCCAGTATGTACATTTAGGTGGGGAGTAGCCCTTGTAAGAAAATTTTCTCTTTTTGTGCATTGCTCTTAGTTTTTAGAAATATTTTTCGTCTTGGTACATTAGGAGCCAAAAATGATCCGGGAGTTTCGTTGAAAATGGCTGGGATTGTGCTTTGGTCAAATATATTTTTAACATTGGGTTTAGAATACCAGTTTTTGCTATGTAAATAATGAATCTTATAATAGAAATTTAGTTTTGGATTGTTCCATGCAATGTTAACTTTTTTAGGAACCTTGTATTGTTTGTATAAATTTTATAGAGACAATTGGTATGGAAGAATTGAAAAAAAAATGACTGAGAAACCCAGCGTATGGTGTAAACTCTCATATGAGAACAATCTTTTATAGCTAAGCCAATAAATTATCTAAAATCTTATATTTATTGTAGCTGGTCATAGAGGGGTTGTCAATGGCGGTCTCGTGTTTAACAATGTGTAGACTATATGAATGGTGAGAATTTAAGATTATTTATGAGGCCCAGTTGAATGGAGGTGGGTTCAGCAGAGCCTGAGTGATGGGGTGGAAATGATTGGGAAGGAGGTGATACGTAGTGAAAGAGATTGATGGTTGAGGAAGAGAGGGAGGGAAGACTGGGGAAGAGCCTGAGAGTGAAGAATGGCATGGAAAGTATAGGAAAAAATTGGGTTTCTTCAATGGGAAGTGGATGAAATCAATATAAATTGTTTGTACTTAGAGAAAGAGAGAATTAAATAAGATGCAATTTATTTTTATTTGTTGAATATGTATGTAGTTTATTTATGTTGTGTTTGGTTCTTGGGGAATGTAATAAGGAAAATTGTGAATATAAGTGAATAAATGCCTTTTATTATGAAATTTGAAGAATACTTGTTGCACTCTATCATATGTCTTTGTGAAATTAGATGAAATATATCTATGGTTTGAAGCGAGAATTTCAATCGTGACATGAAAATCTAATAAACCTTATTATATAAATGGCTTTAAGTGGTAAGTAACAGTAGTTTAATTACAATCTTGAAATAACATTACATATCTTATATCTTTAATGGATAAACTTACTTATTTTGTTCAAATATTCATGTTGTGAATAATGTAAAAATCTTTGTTGTGTGCTAACTTTGATATGAATGACCTTGGAGAAGCTAGTAATCATGTTATTAAAATTACTAAGATTTTAGAAAAGGGAATTTCTTTGGATCAAATCATCCTAAATTGAGAAGTTTTAAAAGAAATATCATTAGCACAATAGTGACAGGCATGTACTCCACTATGATCCTAGTGCAAGTTGAACAAGAACTCTTGGTGTGGGTGTTAGGCAACTGAGTATGTAGAACATCATTGGAAAATTCGATGTATTTACAGATTGCACTAGATGATATAAACATGTTGTGGGATTACTATGTAGATTTCTTGGTAGACTTAGTGATGAGCATTGGCATGCTATTGAGAGTCATAGAGGTATCTGAAAGAACCATGACAGTTACATTGTCAGTTTCATGTTACATTACAGAGGATGCAGCAACGTTGATTGGGTACCCTTTGAGATGACTCCCGAAGCAACTAGTGGCTATATTTAGTATAGTTGGTGGAGTCGTTTCATGGAAATCCCAGAAACAAACTATTACATGCACAATCTACGATGAGGCTAGGTAGATTGCATGCTTCGGCTAGCGAGGAAGTAGGTGGCTAAGAAGCACTATGAGATACTATCTTATGGGAAAGACCAGATTCTGATAGTCTTGATGCATTGCGATAATCTGTGGCCCTATTACAAAAGTTCAAGGCAATATTACAATGGAAAGAAGAATACTAAATACTTGCAAAATAACCACAGTATAAGATTTCTTTTCTTGAGGATTTGAAAAAGTGGATCATGTACGTTCTGACGATAACCTAGCTGATCTTTTGAGGAAAGGATTAGCTAGAGAAAATGTTTACAAAACCTCGAAAGGCATGAGCCTAAAGCCCATAGAACTATCGTCACTTATGATGGAAACCCGACCTAAAGACTCGTCCAAGGAAGTGTATTACGATTAATGGTATAAAGTGTAGATGGAGAAAATCATGCAATTAAAAAAAAGTTCCATCCTACTACCACCATTATGGAGAGAATTAGGTTCAATGGGTAATAACAAGTCATAAAGTGACATGGAGATAATCATGCAATTAAAAATGTTCCATCCTACTACCATTATGGAAGAATTAGGTTCGACCTAAAGGCCGAAAATCCCAAGTGAGTTCAATGGGTAATAACAAGTCATAAATGACATGGAGAGAATCATGCAATTAAAAAAAAAAAAGTTTCATCCTACCACCATTATGGAAAGGCATGATATCCTGAAGCGATGATTGAAGGATGAGTTATTAACTCTTAATGAGATACTCCAATGTGAGTGGAGTACTGAATTCTGTGAAGTACTCTTTGATGGACTCACTATGTGAATGTGGAAATTAGGACCACTTCCTACAAATTTTAGGCAAATTTTTTAGGCATTCACTATCTTTGGGATATTAGGTGCATGGTCGTAAAAACACAGGCTTTCGAACTACACCTTGAAGTAAGTGTGTGTGAGATATTTATTAGAGATAGAGTTGAAAATTACAAGTTACTTTGGAAGGTATAATCCTGAGAAGCATCTTCCGCTATGGAGTGGTTCAAGTTAAAAAACACTTTTACTTATGCACAATCTTATATTATATTTGCTCATGACAAAAAATTATTTTAAAAATCCCAGAGTGGGGGGATTGTTTGGAATATTTGAATTTTAAAGGAGATGACAGTGAGGTATTTATGTATCATTTTTTTTAAATAAATTTTAAACTACTTTATTTTATTTTTTTGTAGTAAACAAGAGATCTTTTCTATGTTAAGAGGAGTCTTCCCCATGTTTTTAGTTTCACTCCTCCACTATACCAAATTTTTTCTTTCCGTTAGGCTCTTTACAGTTATTTTTATGGCCTATAAACAAAGGCAATGATCATTAGTTTGAGGCACAAAAAAACTTAGTCCACTTCTCAAATCACCTTAGCACCTATTGAACTGCTTGCACAACCTTACGCAAGCCACAAAACGTCTTAAAGAAAACGACTTAGTTCAAAACTCAACCAAGAAATTTTGGTAACATCGACTTTTTTTTTCCAGTTTTGCTCCACCACATTAGATATATAAATTTTGGATTTTTTAAATTTTTTTAATTAAATATTTAGAAGTCAATGATGGTTTTAACTTCCTAGGTGAAAGAGATTATACATATACAAAACTTGAGCTGCGAGAAACATCATTTAACTTAAAATTCACTTTTATACGGAAAATGCTTCCATCACAACTCAATATAACTTTTTTTTTTAAATAACTCAATATAACTTATACCATTAAAAATTCAACAAATTATCAAAATTTTAAAGAAATTATTTTTGAAAGTTAAATAGTTTAGTTACTATGTAATAAATTGTTCTGGCACTTTTTGTTTATATAAACAAAAAACTACAAGTGTCTCCATATATAGTTTCGGATTATTAAATTTACTAATTCACCATTTTCTTTTAAGGTGGTTACAGTTAAAGACCTTTTGAAAAATTTTGAAAATCTAACTTTTCAACAAATTTTAACATTATTTTGAAAAATACCTTCATTATTTTCTTGTAAAAATAATATTTTCTTTTTTGAAGATACATGAAATGATAAGCCGCATTTTTATCCACAATAAGTCATTTTTTTTAAGAAAAAAAAACATGAAAATTGTTAGATTTACAAAATTAGACTTATTTGAGATTTTTCGACCAAATATATCTTATGGCTATACAAAAAGAAAATTGTGCTCATGACCAGGCAAAGGCCTATCACTGGGCCCAAAAATTCACTTGAACTGGGCTCAAGCCAAATTGGGCTAGCGGACGGGCTGGAATTTTTATGGGTTTGGGGTTGGTCTCAGTTCCAGATTATGGATTCCTGACAAGGACGGTGGTTGAGGTTGATTAATTTTTACAGTCACGTTTGGTTTGATTCTGGTACTCTTCTTTCTCCTTCTTTTGGTGTGTTTGGTAAGAAAGAAAAATCAAGATTCTGGTTTCTTCACATATCCGACAATACAATTGACAGCATTTAGCTTAACTTCATTTCCAATATGTTCCAAACTTTGGGTATAGCTGATCTGACGTAACTCAGAATCTGGTAGCTGCAAGGACGCTGCTGAGGAGAACAAGCCTGGAGAAATCAATAACCGTAGCTTCCGCCCTCAAGAAAACCGGACCCGAGCTCGGACCACCATGGCTACCTCTTAGCCATTAAAAGGCTGGAGTGGAGGAGGCCTTGAGGTTTCTGTCGGAGGCATGGGTTGGCGACAGATGGCTGAAGGATGTGGTTCAATTCTTGAAAGATAAAGATAACACCGTCGTCGTCGCGGATGATCACCGGTATCTCTCCAATGTGATTAAGTGTACGAAGATTCCCAAGAGCATCGCGCCCGTCTTCATGGAAGCCGAATTCGGGCCGATCTTGCGAGAACATAATCTTCCTCTTCCCATCGTTACTTCCCAATTCTCCATTGTTGTTCAGAAGCTGCAGGCGGTTATCGAGAGGTTAAGTGCTAATAACTGGCTTGAAAGTTGCGTTTCTACCTATATCGATGTTCCTAGTTCAAACGTTAGAGAATGTTTAGAACCTCTCGGTTTGGACTACCTCGAGATGTCTGTGTTCCAGTTTGACAATCTGCAGGAGACTGATAGTTGTATAATCTGCAGGATTTGACGTACTACATGAATAATTTGCTGGGAGATCAAGTTTGAGAGCTCTGTGATAGAATTATTCAGAACAATGGATCGAATGTTTCGGTTGATTGTTTGTGAGGATCGCCACCAGAGAATCTGGATTTCTGGATTTTATTCGGTTTGAGATACTGTTGCAGAGAAAGAAAGATGCAGTCAAACTCTGTTCCTTCAATGAAAATATTCCATACCTTGAATGAGCTGAGACTGGATTTCAACCGTCTGTTTGGGGGAAAATCTTGTAATGGAATTCAACCCTCAGCTTCCGCCGCAGGTGGAGGTTCATACAGGGGCCTCTCCACCTCCCAATGGCGGTGTCCCGAGATTGTTGAGTTTCATTCATGTGTACTGCAATCAGCTGCTAGAAGATGACTTCAGGCCAACCATGATCCAGGTCCTGGAGATTCACCACAACTGGCAACACCAAAGATTCCGAGAGGGAATCTTGAGGGAGAAGGTCTGCAACATTATGGAGGCGTTTAGGCTGAACATTGATGCATGGTCCAAGGCTTATGAAGATACCTCACTATCCTACATTTTCTTGATGAACGATCACTCACACTTGTACAAGAGCTCCTCAGGGACCAAAACGCCCGATCCTTGTAAGTGAATCCACATTTGCAGAAGCTTGATAAAGTCATGGAAATCGGAACCTGAAGCAATCGAAATGGGTCGTCGTGAATGAAAGCCACAAGGAAAGTATGCAAGCTTGTGGTTGATAAAATTGTGCCTGTGTATATGGGGTTGATTGAACAAGATGGCAGCAAGTATCAGATATTTATTCTGAGGAGGATTTAATTGAATATGCTGAATCTATCATTTCGGCCAAAAGGTGAGCTCTATTGATAAATTGGTGAGATGGTAACTAATAATCACTTTCCATCTAAAACATGAGGGACTTCTGACTTCTTATTATCTTGATTTGATTAAACGTATTAGAAATTGTGTGAGTAAGTTATGAATTAACATAGTTAGGACAGCATACGCAGTATTTTCTCCTCTAATAGAACATGATGAATTAACATGATTGGATTGCATGCAACGGTGTTTTCTTCTCTTATAGAACATGAGGAATTTTTTACTTTTTACAATCTTGATCTAATTTGCTAAATAGAATTGTGTCGTAAAGTTATGAATTGACTATTGGATTGAATTGAATGCGATGATATTTTCTACTCTCATAAAACATGAGGACTTTTGACTTCTTGCGATCTTGATATTTTCTATCTTCTATTTTGACTATTTAGGCAGGGATGTGGTGGGAATTTTTAAAAATTATCTTTCTAGGTTCAAAAGAAATATTTTATATAACATTTAGGATGTGTTAGGTTCACGAAAGAACATTAATGAAAGAAAAAAAGCATATTTCCTATTTTCTTTTTTTACATTCTCCATCAGATTTTATGGAGACCAAACGTAGCCTTAGTATTCTTTAACTTATATATATAATAAGCCCATACTTTTGAGGACAAGTAATTATATTTTTGAAAAAATGAAATATAGAAAAATAGCATCATTTAGGTAAGCCTCAAAGCAATGTGAATTTTAGAATGAATTGTAAACATGAATGCTGAAGAGGCAAAGGAAGACTTAAGGAGGAATTTTTTTTTAAAATGGATAAATTTATTGATTTAAGTTAGTAACTCTGATCGATAAAAATACTTAATCAAAAGGATCGAGTTCAAGGTCTACATTTGATAATCCAATAATACCTAGAACACTTAAGATTTTAGATCTGCAGCATATTAACGAACATGATTTAAGATATAGAAAACTGCGGGTGAAACTTTGTCATACAGTACTAGCGAAAACCAGAGAAGTCAATCATCATTCGACAACACAATTAGTTCTTGCAACAAGTCGAAACAAAACAAGCTACAACAAAATTCACGACAAAAACACAAAAATATATCGGTGTGGAATAAGCCACTCTATTGGAAAGAATCAGAATTTGAATAAACGATGAAATTGTAGATTTGGAATGTGAATGACCAACAAATCATCCCTCCTAACCACTAAGGGCATGAGATAGAGAATAGAGGGAGGGAAGATGAGGACTTTCCAAGGAGGAAAAAAGTTTGGGGGATTTAGACATACAAGATTGGCAAGAAAAACATGAAAATTTATTATCAGATTAAAAGCCACATTTCAAACCCATTTCTAATGGGAAAATATCATTCTAATACAAATTGGTTAGAGAGAATTTTGGTAGGATTTGAGTTTAGGATAATGACTTGTGGAAACTTGACATTTTGATTTATCTTGATAAAGTCTTAGATTGGTCAAAACATCAAAAAATCTTATCAAATCAAGTAGGACATCAAAATGATACAACATATGAAAATTGAAATGAGTTGTGAAATCTAAAAATTAAAATTATTAAAGATAATGCTTTATTAAGTTTTTCATAATTATTTTTAAGCTTTATAATTTAAATTGGTTTGTAATGCCTCAAAACCTGGGGATAAAGTTGATAAGCTTAGTCGGCCTGCAAAAATACTACTTTAGGTCATTGCACCTAAGCCTCAAGCGTGTACCAAGTACTTGTGGATGCCAAGTTACTGCGACACCACCTCGATCGTTCTTTTCAGAGGCCCATTCATCCATATTTAAAGTTAGAAAATAATAGTTACATAAAACAATCCATAGAGTTCAATCACAATTCTCTTACCATTATTACATACCCGACTATATTGACGTATTCGAACATAATTTAATTACAATTTTTTATACAAAAATACGTGCTAGAACTAGTTTGCGCCTAGAACTTTTTACAAAAGGATTTATCAAGGCCATATGTTGGCCTTCTTCACAATCACGACCTCAATTGAGTGCTTGAGTCACGGTGTACACCATACACACGAAATGTTTTTCCACATAAAGGGTGTACCTCGATAAAGAATACCTCTACAAGGATATTCCGCTAAGTGCACATCTGATATTCCTCAACATTTCACATTTACATTCCCAGCCAAAGAACATGTCAATTCTAATGGGAGATCCACCATGTCATGCCATGAAATGAGATGAGGACTCGATCATGTACCATGCCGTGAATCCTTACTGACTTTCATCACATCCGAGTCCTACCGACTCCATTACATAATGCCTAAGCCCATGCGTGATAAACCGTCATTCTAGATGACATCCAATGATCATTTTACAAAACAAATTTATTTGTTTTCAAACCAAAGCTTTTTGGATGATACACCTATTCAGTCATTTTATATTCAAAATCATGTGCCTTTTTCTGGGAAGCGAATTTTTGGTGTTACACCACAGGCTTCGCAAACCTAGACACTTTTATGGCCTTTCATCGTTAGGGACTATGTCTAACCATAATTGACGGATCTTTCACCCGAGGGGGGATCTATCCCTGCTTGCTAATACTCGACACATATTTTCTTTACCATTTGATTCAACCGTGAGACTCTATTGGACGTTATTCCATTTAACCAAGCCCACCCAATCAAACACCAAATGCAATGTCGATTCATCAACCATGCACTCACACGCATTTAATGCGATGTCCCCGTGCATATGCAATGCAATATATCATTGCATGTATATCATGTCACATTCATAATGAATGCTACATGGACAACACAATCCACTTCTGGGTGTCATCGACAATCACATCACACATGTAACTGCATACATCATTTCATTCATGTCAATATATCATACAAGCATATATCGACATTACGCATGCAATATGTCATTCTATGTTCAAGCAATGACACACATAATCAAGCCAATTCATCACATGTCAATACATTGGAGCACTCACATTGACATCCAAACAAGCCACTACATTGTCAAGTAGTGACACACTCACAATCAAGCCATATCATGGCCATATGCACATATAAACTCATTACATGTCAATACACATATTGACATCCAAACATATCACTCTTAGTCAAGCAATGACCTCTCAATCAAGTCATATGATGGCCCCTCGAGAAGAAAGCCACAAAAATCAAAGCCAGAGCCTCCAAAATCGACCAAAAAAACGAGGCCATAACAGGCCACGATGACCAGTCCCAGGAGCTCCCAGCTGTTAATACCATATGATATACACAAACTTTTGCCACTATTACCAAAGACTAACTAGAATCCCCAGCAACGGCGCCAAAAACTTGTTAAGACCAAATTGTGTATAGATCAAATTTAAGACACTGTCACCAGAGGACTATTGCCTAATCCCCGGTAAGGGCGCCAAAAACTTGTTAAAACCAAATATAACTTGTATGCTTATAAGAAGAATTGTTTTGTCATTGAATAATTTAAGATTTAGTTTGGTCTTAAAAGCGCAGAAGTGTACGAGTCGTGTCTAGTAATAAAGAGTGGATCTATAAGTCCTATGGTTTATAAGTTGAAAAGAATTTTAAACTTCAACTACCTAGCTACTCAAGTTCTATATATTTGAACTTCCATTTCAGAGTAGATTTAGTAACCTATAAGAATTTTAATAACTAGAATCACCACATTTAAAATAAGGAAAAAAATTAAATTCTAAATATAAATAGATTTGAACAGTTATTGTTGAAGTAAACAACTGGGATTTCACTAATGTAAATTATCAATTCACATCTAATCTCATTCTATTTCCACTAGGAGTTGAATCTTATAAATTTTGTCAGAAACCAAAGGTAGTATAGTTTGGATTCCTCCTCACAACCATACTTTTCACTAAGTAGAGGTTCGTGATTCATTTGACCTTGATTCTAATCAATTACTTGTAATTAGAGATTCCTCTATAGATATGGGTATTTTCTTTCCAATACTTCATACTCATTTCTTATATTTCTGATTTCTTGCTTCCCAAGACAAACAATTGCAAGATTAATACAAAATGAATGGTGTCTCATCCTTAAAATGCAGAAGAAAGAGTTTTCCCTCTCCTTGATTAGATCTCGGTAACACGGGATTAAGATCGTCTCCCGGACTAATGCGAAGGATCTCGAATTGATTAAATTGATATATCCTTAACCCTTCTCGAACCATGACAGGAGATTGAGGATTTATCAGAGTAACCTTTCAGAGCACATTAGTTCATCAATATTAGTCTAGCATACCCCCAAGTAACTAATCTATGCTCTCAGGAATCTCCATCTCTGTGTCACTCAAAGGGCCTCTTGGAAATCAAAACCAGACAATAGTCCTTTCATGGGTATAAGCTACTAAAATTGGGAACAATTAATATCAAGAACGACACCATTCAATTAAATTCAACATTCAACTCAGGAAATTTTATTCTCATTGTGCAGAAAAGACCATAACTAACATCAGATCTTTTCCAGCGGAAGTTGTGTTCTCGAAAACTGGATTACAATGTATACTAAAATACTGATCAGGAAAATTCCACTATACATGCAATCAACTAAAGAAATGATTTCTAGCTTTTGTCTAGAGTTCATTGAATTCAAACAGTAATCGTAAATTATTTTCAACATTAAATTTCAACTTCAAAACTTTTGAACAATTTACTGTTTCAAATCCGATACTTGAATCAAATCACGCTAAAAGGTAATCTATGAAGAAAAGAAAAATAAGAAAAAGAAAAGAAAAGAAAAAGAAAAATATAATACAAAAGAGTCTTCAGCTACCCAGGTACTCTAGTTCGTTCGTTGCTGACTGACTGCCTCGCTTTCCGCAGTCGTTTCTATTTATAGAGCCCTAAAAGTTTGGGCCCTAAAATTGAGGCTATGTGTGAATCCCTATGCATTTTGGCCCAGATTTGCCTTCTCTGTCGTGACCTAGAAGTTGTGTCACGATAGAGTTTTGTGTTTTTGTTGCAGGTCCTTGTTGCAGGTATGCAGTCGTCTGTCGCGACTTGAATGTCTTGTGCTCCTTCTTGCTTCAGTTGTGACATCGTGTTGTTGTTGCAACAGTCTTCTTCCTTTCAGCATGAAAACTGCACGCCGCTGACGAGTTTCGCTGTCATGACGATATTTTGTGCATTCCTCAAATAGTTATGTAGCGACATCAATAATCATGCCATAACACAATTTCAATGCGACTTACGCGAGTTGGTGTAAGTGACCCAAGTTTTCATGTCACGATAGCATCTCTGTTCAGGCTATGTTGTAACACTATCTTATATTTTCTGCATTTCTGTCGCGACCTAGAAAGTCTGTCGTGATAGAGGCTTGTTACCAATGAACTTGACTTCTTGTTGCAACTTTGTTCTGATGTTGCGACATGACTTCTTTAATGTTGTCAATAATATTTCTTTGTTCGCGTGGAACGCTATTACGTGTTCAGCTTACTTGTTATGTCGCGACCGGTTGTTATGTCACGACAGCACTTCTTTGCATTGTGTTGAAATCTTTGTCACGACATATAAAAGTCTGTCGCTACCTCGTTCTCTCTGTTCAGCTCATTTATGTGTTGTGACATTAATATCCATGTCGCGACATAGACTTATCTCCTCAGCTTGAAGTATGTTGCAACGTTGAGTTCCTTGGTTGCAACCAGGCCATTTCAACAAGTAAGTGTCAGTTGTCGCGACATGGATTTTCTTGTCGCGGCCCGAACTTTTCTTTAGTGCTCTCTTAAATCTCCCAACCAGCTCCTCCCGTGTTGCAAAGTCGATTAATCGACATTTTGACATTATTTTGATAAAAATACCCTCATCATTCTTTTGTAAAAATAACATTTACTTTTCAAATATACATGTAAATATATAAAATGGTGAAGGACATTTTTGTCCAAATATTTCTCCTTGAATGGACATAAAACCCAAATATTTTTCATTGAATGGACATAAAACCCAAATATTTCTTCAGTTGAATTGGAAATTTGAATTTAATGGTATCAAAATCCTTAAAATATCAAAGAAATAGGAAATAGCTCTTATAAATAAGGTAATGATTTCTTAATGAGGAGAAAGCTAAATCATTTGATTATTTAACGATTCTTCAGAAATGATTCTTATAAATAAAGAAATCATTCTTTAGAGGGTGATTTAATTAAAAGATCATTTAAAAAGCAAAATTTATGGTAGCTGTTCTTTAATTTTGACATAATTTTGATAAAAATACCCTCATCATTCTTTTGTAAAAATAACATTTACTTTTCAAATATACATGTAAATATATAAAATGGTGAAGGACATTTTTCTCCAAAATAAGGAAAAGCATGGGAAGGGTTAGATATACAAAACATCGGGTTATTTAACCAAATATTTCTTCTTTGAATGGAAATAAAACCCAAATATTTTTCTTTGAATGGACATAAAACCTAAATATTTAACCAAATATTTCTTCGGTTGAATTTGAATTTGAATGTAAAGAGTTTAATGACAAGTTTAAAACCCAAATATTTAACCAAATATTTTTCTTTCCATGGGCATAAAACCCAAATATTTTTGTTTTAATGGACATAAAACCCAAATATTTACCAAATATTTTTCATTGAATGGACATAAAACCCAAATATTTCTTCGGTTGAATTTGAAATTTGAATTTAATGGTATCAAAATCCTTAAAATATCAAAGAAATAGTAAATAGCTCTTATAAATATGGTAATGATTTCTTAATGAGCAAAAAACTAAATCATTTGATTATTTAACGATTCTTTGAAATTGATAGGGTTTAAAAATAGAGAACTGTAAGTACATTGATAAGCCAAAGAAGTGGTGCTTCGCGCTAATACCCGGGCTCCTGTGCCAGGCCCAAATCGAGAAGGCCCAGTGGAGTCCGAGACAATCCCGGATAATGAATTGGAAGGCCCGTATCCTACAAATCAGATTGTGTATCGCTCATACTGAAAATAGAACAACCCCTAGCAATATGTTATCCTGCCGATCCAACCAAATCTATATCAATGGGAGAAATAATAACAGATCATGTCGATTAGATCTCCGATAAGAATGAGGTTACACATCTCAAATAAACATTCCTTCCATATACCATAAGCAAATCGATATGGTAAAATAAGAAATATCCGTCGATGGGAAGGACTCTAACCACCATCAAGCTGAACAAACATCTACTATAAATACAAGACCACCCGCCGGTGAGAAAGAATGCGCGACATTCTTACACACATTCTTAGGCGCATACTCGCATGCAACATTCGCCCTCTAGCGGTCTCTCTTCTCTCGAAGCGGCTTAGGCATCGGAGGCGACCCGCGAGCGAAGCCCCGCACGACCTTCTTCCTTGTTTTGCGAGGAGGAGTGCTCGTCAAGAGCCTGCGGATCAGCGGTCACGGGGATCTACCTCGGCGAGACCGATCAGGCTGCATCCCGGCCTGAGCAATCGGGTCCGGCTCGGCGACACTCGCTCTCGGCCGATTCGGGTTGAAAAAGCATCATCGGTTAAGGCGCGTCTATAGAGCGACAATTCCTTTATAAATATAATTGATTTCACCGATTCTTGATGGTATCGACAAGGAACACAAGCGAGTAACGCCAATCCTTAGAAAGATGCGGGATCCACCGAGGCAATCTGAATGACGGACCTCACGGGGCGGTGGAAGAAATGCAGAAACCAATACCAGCGAAGTGGGAAAGCGCCGTCTCTCATCAATCAACGCCTGATGGAAGAATTGGAACAACTTACTAGACAGTTACAACATCCACGGGAGGGCAGGAACGGATGGGAAGGTGACGTTCTCACGGCGGGGCAGCGGTCCTGACATTCCCAGAAGTCGGCCAGAAGCGGAATCCGGTAGCCGTCTGGGAGGCGCGGACCCCATCGGCCTGCGGAGGGGAGGAAAACTAAGCAATGGCAGGGGCATGTCGCGAGCGAGTACTACATCACCCTCGGCCCGGGAGCGGGAGGCGGACGTGGGAGGCGAGAGAGGTTTGGAGTCTTCAACGGGAGCTGGCCCGTGTGAAGGAGGTGGTTAAGGGGCGCATGCAGGATCACTATGGATGCAGCAGTGACAAACCGAATCTCCTTCAACGGTAGAGGTGCTACATTTCTCCCGCCGTGAAGTTCGAATGCCACAAATGAAACATTCGATGGAGTCAAAGACCCCGTTGATCACCTCAACCGCTACAATCGGATGGAGCTACATGGGTATCCCGGGACCTGGGTGCGATGCGGGAGCGTCGCCCGGCTACGTTAAAGGGCCGACCTTGGCACAGTTCAATAAATTCCCCTTAGATCCATCTCGTCATTCAGGGAACTATCCATTGCTTTCGTCTCCCACTTTATCGGAGCCAGAACATATAGAATTCATCTTGTTGAGTCAGCGGGCTCCTTGAAGCACGAGTCGTGCGTGCGAAAGGTTCAGCGAGTCCACTGAAAATAGACATACCCGATGAAGTCGCCATCACGGCATTCATTGCGAGGGTTAGAGTACAATCGAAAGGACGTGTTTTCCATCTCGAAGAACCCGCGAAAGCAAGCATGGCGAAGTACTCGCGAAAGCAGAAATATATAAGCGGCGAAGAGGCCCTCATATCGAAGAAAGAGAGTTGCTTCCACGAAGAGAGAAAAGTGCAACGGATAAGCGGCGAGGACGGAGCCCGGGAGGCAGGCGACCAGAGAAATCCGGAGGAAAGATCGTGAGCAGTCCTTTAAAGGCGGGAACCTCTTCGAGGGAGAGATGGAAATGCAGGTACCGCGTTGGGCGAGACACTTGGCGTTACTCGCCAGCGTTCACCGGCGGCCTCGGTGTCTCGAGTCACGCATGAAATGCGAAAGCGGCGGTTCCTAGATGGCGACCCGGATGAAATCGAGACCTGCCACAAGAGACAACGCAAGTATTCGCGAGTTCCACGGGATTACAGGCATCGCCGCGAGACCGATTATACAAGCGAAAGAGATAGAATGCTTAATACCATGGCGGACCTCGAAGCGTTTCATATCTCGGGGAACCAAGCCCGAATCGAGACTCAAGAGTCGGGCCCGAGTGAGGCGAGGCCCCGACTCAGCAACGGCCTCTGCAAGCGCGACTCAACATGGCAACCCCTCGGGGAAATCACGCACGTGATCTACCGGGAGGTTAGCGGGGAGGAGGAGAATCTAGTTACGCTCGGAAGGCCCACGTAGCGCCGGATCGCGAGGAATGCGGGAGAAATACAGCGGTATCTAAGTTGCCTTTGACTCGACACCACCATCATGTTCTCGACTCGGATGCGGAGGATGCCGGCCACATATAGCGACGTTGGTGATTCGCGCAATTGTGGCCCGGCCACAAGCCCGAGTTCAGAGTTTTAATTGATAACGGGAGTTCAGCTGACATCATCTTCGCATCAGCCTTCGACAAAATGGGCATTGGGAGAGAAAAGCTAGATCCCGTCAACACACATCTGCGGGGGTTTTCGGGAGAAAAGGTATTACCATTGGGCTCGGTCGGTTGGTGCTCACTGCAGGCGAGCCACCGCGTCGAGCGGCGATGGCCCGACAAGGTTCCTCATCGTAGATGCCCCGTCGGCTTATAACATGTTGCTGGGCAGACCCTCTCTCAACACAATAAGAGCCATCCCCTCCGCGTATCACATGATAATCAAATTTCCAACCATACATGGTGTAGGAATGGTCCGAGGAGATTAGCAGGTAGCCGAGGAATGCTACGCCGCCTACATGAAACAAAGGCGGGTTGTGCGATAAATGTAGGCGGAGAAGCTTGACATCTTGTGACGGATACTCCTGCAGGCCCACCGGAGGAACGCTAGAACCCGGCCTGCATTTGGATGGCGACACGGAACATCTACTTTATGTCGGCTCCAAACTAACGGGAGACCTTAAAAGCCTCCTCACTCAATTTTTAAGACAGAATAGAGACATTTTCGCGTGGAAACAGGCGGACATGGGAGGAATCGATCCTACGATAATCACTCACAGATTGAACACCAACCCATCCTTCAAGCCGGTCAAACAAAAACGCAGGAGCTTCGCGCCAGAGAGGCAGAAAGCCATCAACGAGGAAATCGGCAAGCTTCTCCAAGCAGGAGCAATCAGGGAGGTAGAATATCCCGAGTGGTTGGCTAATGTTGTCCTCGTCAAAAAAGCAAATGGCAAGTGGCGACTGCGTATGACTTCGCGACATAAACAGGCATGCCCGAAGGGCGACTCGCTGCCAGGGATGAGCCTCATCGTGGAGCGCCCTTTGCGGTGCCACGAACTACCGGTTTATGGACACATTTTCATGCTACAATCAGATTAGTATGGACCCGGATGACCAGGAAAAGACCTATTTCGTCACAGCTCAAGGAACTTACTGCTATCGAGTGATGCCGTTCGGACTGAAGCAGCCCGGGAGGCGACACGGAGAAATTTAGTGAGCCAGAATGTTCAGGGGCGAGATAGGGCGCAAGCCCATGGAGGTATCGTGAGCGACATCTTTGGTAAAATCTCACTACGGCCAATCTCACATCCTGCGCACTCTCGGAGGCATTCCGGATCCTAGGAATTACAACATAGTGGGCCCGGCCAATGCGCCTTCGGCGTGTCAGTAGGAAATTCAGGCTTTATAGTCGGCTCTGAGGAATTGAGCAAATCAGGATAAAATAAAGGCTGTGCTTGACATGCCGTCGTCATCAGGAATAAAGGAAGTCCAATGGCGAAGGAAGGATTGCGACCTAAGCCGATTTAATATCCGGGCGGCGCCAAAGTGCGACCGCTAGCCAGATAGAAAGAAGGCCTTCGATGGGATCACGAAGTGTGAAGAAGCATTTAATGCATTAAAAGCGTATCTGAGTTCTCCACCGATCTGGTAAGTCGTCGGGGAGAACTCCTCCTCTGTACTTAGTAGTATCCGACTTCCTCGACGGTAGCTGATTTCGTCGAGAGACGAGAGCAGTCACGACACCAGTCTACTATTGTAGTCGAGGCTCACGAGAGGAGCGGAGGAGAGGAATACCCGAGGATGGGAGAAATTAATAGCGGTAACCCTTTGCTTTCGGAAGCTCCGTCCCTATTTCCAGGCTCATACCATAGAAGTCCCGACAGAATATCCGATGAAACAAGTATTGCACAAACCAGAAGCCTCCGGGAGGCTGATGAAGTGGGCCATAGAGCTAAGTGAGTTCGACATCAGTGGGCGCGCCATAAAGGGCCCGGGTTCCTGGCCGACCGTCATAGATTCACTCCGACAAAACTTGCTCAGACCGCTCACGAAAAGGACGACCTCCCAATTTGGAAACTCTCTGTGGATGGAGCCTCAAATGCGCAAGGAAGCGGAGCGGGTCTAATTCTAACTTCACCAGAAGGGATAGACATTGAATACGCACTCAGATTTGGGTTCCACGCTTCCAACAACGAAGCCGAGTATGAGGCCGTAATAGCAGGCCTCCACCTCGCCCATTCATTAGAAGTGGACCAGCTAGAGGTATACAGTGACTCCCAGCTGGTGGTCAGGCAAATAGAAGAGACCTACGAAGCCAAAAGTGAAACGATGATTCTATACCTCCAAAAGGTCCGATCTATTAAAGGGAATTTGTGTTGGTTCAAGTCAAGCATGTCCCCCGAGAGCAGAGAATTCAGACGGACGCCTTGCGGCGAAGTTAGCCACGGCCTCATAAAGCCTCGGCGGTCGGCCGGATTGAATGTGGCGAACCCTCAAGTCGATCCTTGTAACATGACGGTTGCCCAGGTAAGTCCGGCGAGTTGGATGGATGACCCCATTTGGAACTATATAATAGACGGAAGCCTACGGCGACCCAGAAAAACAGCCAAAATAAGAGTAGTCGAGCCCGGGTTCACTAATCATAAAGGAGTCTACAAGCGAAGGGGATTTTTCACTCCGCTCTTGATGCATCGCGGAGAGATATCAAAATGCGTCTTTGAGAGAAGTACGGTGTATGCGGGGAATCATATGGGGCGGGGCATTGCAGGAAAAGTTTAAAGCGAGGATACTGCGGCCAACCATACTTTCGAGGATCGCGACCGATCTAGTCGAGAAATGCGAGAGGGATCTGCAGGGAGCACGCGAATCTCACGCCTCGTCGAACCTTTAACATCAATCACAGGATCTTTGGCCTTTCCAACAATGGGGTTTGGACATATTGGGATCCCTGCCTATTGGTAAAGGTCAGGTGCAAATTCATAATCGTCGCGATGGATTACTTCACAAAGTGAAATGAAGCAGAGCCTTTAGCCTGATTACGGGCGAAGATCACAGCGATTTCGTGTGGCGAGCCATCATATCTTAGCTTTGGCATTCCAGAGCCTTCATTGTCGAGACAGCGGAGAAAACGATTCGACAACACTAAATTCGAGGATTTGATTATCCGAGCTTCCGGGCAAAGTGATGATAGTCGTCCCGGCACATCCGCCCAATCAAATGGGCGGTAAAGTCGCGATGAGGGCCCTCAGGGGGCGCCGAAGACCAAGATTAGAAGATCTTAAGGGGTTGGGTGGAATACCTCCCAGTACTATGGAGAAACTACGGATGACACATAAGTCGGCTTGAGGAAACCCCATTTGCCTAGCCTTTAGCCATGACGGTGGCCGTTGAGATCGAATAAAGTCTCAAAAGTGGGGTTAGCATCGGTGGAGCATAATGTGAGGCCCTTCGTCTAAAATTAAGAGCTCTAGATGGCTTGGCAGGGTTCAAAGCATCGGGAGGGAGTATCAAGGAAAACAACGGTATTATAATCAAAAGTCGCGGGGGCTACATGCCCGGGCGACTTAGTCTTAAAAGCTCTGCGACAAGGAAGAATCAGGCTGCGGGAAACTAGGCTTCTTGGGAGGCCCATACACATCATATCGTCGTCGGACCGAACAATTATGAACTCAAAAGCGAGAAGAGGGAAAAATCTTGCGACATACATGGAGCAGCGGAACACCTTAAGCGTTTTTACCCGATGTGGAGTTTGTAAAGTTAAATAATGCCTTATCGGATCTTATGTGTCGAGTGGAGCGTTCATTGATTATTTGGTTAGACATCTCAAACAATTGATATATATGTAAGATACGAAAAAAAAAAGGGCACCGAAAGAAGATATATAGAAATAAAAGAAAAAGTTTCTCTTCATTTCAATTGAATTACATTCAGTTACAATCAGCGGTATCCTTGATTACATCTTGAGAAGTACCCAGTACAAGCAGTCCCCTCAAAAAAAAAAAAAAAAAAAAAAAAAAAAAAACGAGATGGAGATAAATAGAAAAAGACCAGAAAGGTGGAAAAGAGGAGAAGAAGAAAAGGAGGGTGATAGGGAGAAAAGGAAAAAGGGTACAAAAGAGTTCAGACGGAAGGAAAAGAGAGACAAAGGAGAAAGACAGAATGAAAAGCTGGAGAAGAAGAAAAGGGGGTGATAGGGAGAAAAGAAAAGAGGTGATAGGGAGAAAAAGGAGTAAGAGGAGGAAGAAGAAGAATAAAAAGCAGAGGAGAGAATGGCGCAAGATCGCGCCACCCTCCTCCGGTCATTCTGCACGAAGCTAGAAGAATAACATGACTCCTATAAAGGGAAACGAGGAAAACACAAACTCCCACATGCAGAAGAACAACGTGGCCCGACTCCGGTCTTGAAGAATCTCCAGCGAAGATGATCAAACTTCGACTCTTCGTCTCACGCAGATTCCATTTGTGCATTATACAAAGAACAAGCCTCATAGCAGTGAAACCGATATTTATAAGGAGATCAGAGTATTCGAAGTTCGTCACGTCGTTCCCGAATTCTCCATAAATCAGAGTATTAAAGGCGGCTCGCGCCTCTTTCGAAGTGGAAAATTAACCAGCAACACGAAGCGTTTCGGCGTATCAAACTCTTCAACTACCAAGGCCACAGCACCAGGAGCCAAGCAGCTCACCTCGACGAGCTCTTCCCAGCGAACCACATTGACAAGCTCCAGCGATCCCCACCACCGGGCTATGCGAAGCAGGTTGGATCAATAGGCGGCGAAGCCAGCAGACCCATGGCCCCCTTTCGCCCCAGCCCGAGCTCACCTACTCCGCCTGAGCCGCGGCGCCTCGGGAGTCGGGGCCATTTCGGGCTACATCGCCACTCGGCCTGAGCCCGGGTACCCGCTGCTCACTGACGAGCTCACCTCTCGCATAGGCCCCCACGGCCCGCCTGGGTCGAGACCCATTTCGGGCTACATCGCCACTCGGCCTCAGCGCCCGGAGCCACGCTGCTCACTTTGACGAGCTCACCTACTCCGCACAGGCCACGCTGCCTCAGGAGTCAGACCAGCTCAGGCTACATCGCCACTCGGCCTCAGCGCCCGGAGCCACGCTGCTCACTTTGACGAGCTCACCTGCTCGCCTGAGCCTTTGTTGCCTCGTAGGTCGAGACCGGCTCGAGTACATCGCCACTGCGACCTCAGCGCTGGAGCCACGGCGCGCTCACTTTGCGAGCTCACACCTCCGCCTGGGCCGCGGCGCCTCGGGAGTCGGACCAGCTCGGGCTCGTCGCCACTCGGCCTTAGCCGGAGCCACGCTCACTTTTGACAGGCTCCTACTCCTTGCCGCAGGCCACGGCGCCTCGGGTCGAAGCCCGGCTCGGGCTACATCGCGCTCGGCCTTAGCGCCGGAGCCCGCGCGCTCACTCTGGCGGCTCTTCCCATCACTCAACATGGGCTGAGCTCACTGCTCAGCTATTCATTCGGCAGGCTCTTCCCATCACTCAACATGGAATGAGCTCTGCTCCAGCTATTCATTACGACGGGCTCTTCCGTCACTTTTCAAACATGGACGAGCTCTGCTCAGCTATTCATTCTGACGAGCTCTTCCCATCACTCAACATGGGCGAGCTCCTGCTCAACTATTCATTCTGACGAGCTCTTCCATCACTCAACATGGACGAGCTCTACTCAGCTATTCATTATGACGAGCTCTTCCCATCACTCAACATGGACGAGCTCTGCTTTCGCCTATTCATTACATTGAGCTCTTCCGAAACCGCTCAGCATGGGCGAGCTCACCGCTCCAACTATTCATTACGACGAGCTCTTCCATCACTCAACATGGATGAGCTCTGCTCAAATATTCATTAAATGACTCTTCCATCACTCAACATGGACGAGCTCCTGCTCCACTATTCATTCTGACGAGCTCTTCCCATGACTCGAAAGCATGGGCGAGCTCCTACCTGATATTCATTGACGAGAGCCTTCCCATCACTCAACATGGACGAGCTCCTGCTCAATTATTCATTCTGACGAGCTCTTCCCATCACTTAACACGGACGAGCCCCGTCCACTATTCATTCCGACGCCTTCCCATCACTCAACATGGACGAGCTCCCTCCATTATTCATTCTGACGAGCTCTTCCCATCACTCAACATGGACGAGCTCCTGCTCAACTATTCATTCTGACGAGCTCTTCCCATCACTCAACATGGACGAGCTCCTGCTCAACTATTCATTCTAACGAGCTCTTCCCATCATTCAACATGGGCGGGCTCCTATTCAGCAATTCGCATTGACGAGCTCTTCCCATCACTCAACATGGACGAGCTCCTACACAATTATTCATTCTGACGAGCTCTTCCCATCACTCAACATGGGCGAGCTCTTAT
This sequence comes from Tetrastigma voinierianum, assembly GCA_016808115.1. Lineage (NCBI taxonomy): Eukaryota > Viridiplantae > Streptophyta > Magnoliopsida > Vitales > Vitaceae > Tetrastigma > Tetrastigma voinierianum. Next base: position 108,178 of record JAEQBH010003627.1, read on the forward strand.
TCGCATGGACGACCTCCTATTCAGCAACTCACATTGACGAGCTCTTCCCATCACTCAACATGGACGAGCTCTACACAATTATTCATTTCGACGAGCCTTATCCCCGCTCACTTCCGCCGATCTCTACTCAATACTCACACCGACGAGCCTATCCATCGCCATGGACGGTCGATAATTTACATCGGCAAACTTTCCCCTCACCAGATGGACGAACTCAAACTTCAACCGTCGACATTAGCGATTCCTTCCAATATATTAATCCAACTAAGTCGCGCCTTACAAGGCCACGGCGACTAAGTCTGACGAGCTTATTCATCTCACTCTGATCCTCAATCTGGGCCATTCAAATCATGGAAGATAAGTGACGATGCTACAATGAGAACGCAGACGATATATATATATATATATATATATATATATATATATATATATATATATATATATATATATATATATATATATATATATATATAAGAGAAAATATATATATATATATATATATATATATATAAATATGTTTTATACATACATGTTCCTGCCCCGGTCCCGACCAAAAGAAAACGTATATATAGATAAACGACAAAGCCAACTGCTAGGGCAAACATAAGCATAGGAGATCAGATGTCAGCAGGAGGAACGGACGACGAAGAGGAATCACACAAGTGAGGTACCAGTTCTTGAGAATAGTTCGTAGAAAAAGATTCCTCTGCCTCTTCGTCGCTGGGGAGGTCAAAATTGAAGTCCAGATCTGAGTATGCGTCGACAGCTTTCCGTTGAAAGGCGAGCCACCTAGAAGCCTACTGAGCGCTCACCGTCCCCTCAACCCGCCTAATGACCTCATCCCTCCGAGCGCCTAAACTAACTCACCGATGAAGATCTCGCGCCAAGAAGTCCGCGACACATTCCTCGCTCAACCGCTCGCCAAATTTATGGTTTCGTAAGATTCACGACAGTAAGCAGCCGCCTTGCACCTCTAAGCTTCGTGACAAGCCGCCTTCGAAGTCAGGGCTTTCTTATCATTCAAATCGCCAAGATCCGTGACACCCAATTTGAAGATCACGCAGCCACCTTCTGAGTACTGAGCTCCCTCCCCAACCATCACCCAAGCTCACACGCTAGACTTCACTCTCTCGCCCTCGCTCAAATCATTTTGTAGCCCGGAGCACACTCGAACCTCCCGTTTTACACTCACTGTCACAGTTACTCGACTCCTATTTTCCCTTATACTTTCCGCTGCATCGCGAAATGATCGGCGGCATGAATCGACTTTAAGTCGCCTCCACTTCTTCGGGGCCATATGTCGCTGCCTGCCCCACAAATTTCTGCTTAGTCTTAAGTGAGAGAGGCCACCTTCGCTTTATAAATCTCTGCAATTTACGTGCTTCCTCGCAGTTTGGCCTTTCTCGCTGTGCCTTTCGTATGAGGCTACCGTATATCAAACATGAAGATAATCGCCTAACACGGAGGTAGCATGGAAGCAAGCACACCAGACTTACCGAGGCAACCCCAAGGATAAAGCCAAAGCCCCACTAACAAGCATCGCTTCGACCTCCCAAGGTCGTAGAGTCCTCAGGATGGAGGGAGACCGCACCTGCAGCGAAGCCTGGTGTTAGAAAGCAAAGAGTTCGGGTTTTCGTCGACTTTTGCTTCTTGCCATTCTGTAGCTATATCGCCGAGGAGGCGATTGACTCTTCCAAAGGCGATTCCAGAAGGTTATAAAGGCTAACCACTAACTATTGTTCTAAGGCCGCACTCAAAGGGTTTTAGCCCCCTTCCGCCGAAGCTTAGGGAAATTGGGGGCCTAAAATCACGGAGCCCCCACCTAAAGGAGACGACGCCCGCTCCGGCTCTCGAGCAGCTGGAGACGCTCCCCAAATTTTCCGAACTTTGGTCGAAACCGCCGCTCCTCCTCAATGGAGCCTCTGGGCTTTTCCTTCACACCCGAGGCTTCCGAGACGCCGCCCCAAATGAACCAAAATCTCCCCGTAGGAGCCCACCGTAAGCCCAATGGGAGAGGACCCCAGTAGCGCGAGTAAAGACCTCAGCGCAGGAACGCGCGCACTTCGATTAGACGGACTTGAAATGTCCGACCTATCAATTCACAGAAGGATCAGATATCCCGCCAACGCTAGCGCATATGCTATCTTCATAAGCAGGTTAAGACGAGCTTCTGGGAAACAAGCTGATAGTACAAAATCAGAAACATTCAAACAAGTCATACCGAAACAAGATAAATATTTACAATGTTATCGTGGGCGCCTGCCGTGGGAACACCTGTGGTGCCAACTCGCTAAGGATTGTATTCCAATTGAAACAATCGACAAAAATAGCGTCCCTTCCATGACCTATGGGCTATTAGGCTGAAGGCTCTGAGATCATCGCGGAGCTCCGAACGCCCGAAGAAAGCCCTCGTGGTCTCATTTGGGAGAAAAAGACGAAGAAACAAGGCTGCTTAGGGATGCCGGTTTTATCCCTAAAAGAAGCCAATAACCCACAAAATGCCCCAACCGTTGGGAGCGAGTTGGGAGGGGCAAATGTTGAAATGTTGCAAGACCCTTTTCATGAAAGGGTGCAGAGGAAAACGAAGGCCATTGTCAAAGGCGACCTCAAAAAAACAAACCATCCCAGGCACGAAGGCTGCATAAAAGGTTAAGACATCGGGGACCCATACTCGGATACAAGGGGGAGGTCGATAACGATCAACAAAGGTACTCCCATACGAAGGGTTGACCTTACTAGGTCCTGCCATTCACAAAGATGTTGAACGGTATATTGGCAAAAACGCCCCCAGATACGTGAATTAGTTTTATTTTATTTTTACCCTTATCAACGGGAAGAGGAGGCACTTCAGCGAAATGGGCTTTGTCTGGGGATATAGCGAACGACCGGAGGCATCTCCAAAATTCGCACAAAGGCCGGCTACAACAACCGAGGAGTCATCACCAATCCGCAAAGAAGGAAGAGCGACCCTCGACCATGCGCATGTGAGACAAGCCGACAAGAAATAAAAAGCCAATCGGTTAAACTCCTAGCGTCTGGGTCAGACTAATCAAAACGATACGATAATAATAATAGGATCCGTAGATACACGAAGAAAGGTCACAAGTAAAAAAGGCGTGAATGGAGTCGAAAGAAAGGGTCCCAAGGTAAGGCATAAGACGAAAGATATCCACGAAAGAAACAGAAGGAAACTGGAGGAAATGGGAGAAATGAGCGCGAAAACCTAAGGGTCATCATTATCACAAGACTTATGACGGCGACAAGGCTTTAACTGACCCAACCCCGAACAGACACGTGGAAACTGCAACCGATACGAAGAGAAGAACAATTATAAATTTCTTGCCCACGCCACGCATACAAGGACCGGGGCAACCGATGGTTTAAAAATAGGCTTGCAGCCCACCTAGGGACAAGCCCAAAGAAGTGGTGCCCAACGCAATACCTGTGCTCCTCGAAGACCGCCCAAATCGAAGGCCCCAAGGGTCAGTCCAAAGGACAACTCACCGAATTGAAGCCCCATATCCTACAAATCGATCAAATCGCTTCATACCGAAAAATAGAATAACCCCTAGCAATATATTATCCCGCCGATCCAACAAAATCTTATCAATAAGAAGGGAAAATAATAATGTATCATCGCATTGATCTCCCAATAAGGAAGGAGGATTATCTCAAACAAACAACTCCTTCTATATCCTGTACCAAATCCGATATGGACTAAAATAAGAAATATCCCATCCAATGGGAAGGACTCCTAACCCCCATCCAACTGGTTAAACATCTACTATAAATACAAGACCACCCATCGGTGAAAGGTACACCAACATTCTTACACACATTCTTAGACGCATACTCATATGCAACACATTCGCTCTGCCAAATTTCCCCCTTTCTCTCGTAAAGAAACCGACTTAGGCATCGGAGCTGCCACCGGCGACCCTCGCCGACCCCTTCTTCCTTGTTTCAGAGGAGTGCTACGTCCGTGAGTCTGGTGATCAACAAATGGCAATGATCCTACTCAAATTTAGATAATCCAGACACAGATCCCAAATTTCTCTTACATAAACAATTCGGTCCAAATCAATAATTTCTACACTCCAAATTTTGGCCCGGCTGAAAAGCATCATCGTAAATGATCTTATAAATAAAGAAATCATTCTTTAAAGCGGTGATTTAATTAAAAGATCATTCAAAACAAAATTTCCAAATTTAACTGCTTTTAATTTTGACATAATTTTGATAAAAATACCCTCATCATTCTTTGTAAAATAACATTTACTTTTCAAATATACATGTAAATATATAAAATGGTGAAGGACATTTTTGTCCAAAAATAAGGAAAACATTGGAAGGGTTAGATTATAAAACATCGGGTTATTTAACCAAATATTTTTTCTTTGAATGGACATAAAACCCAAATATTTTTCTTTGAATGGACATAAAACCCAAATATTTAACCAAATATTTCTTCGGTTGAATTTGAATTTGAATGTAAAGAATTTAATGACAAGTTTAAAACCCAAATATTTAACCAAATATTTTTCTTTCAATGGGCATAAAACCCAAATATTTTTGTTTTAATGGACATAAAACCCAAATATTTACCAAATATTTTTCATTGAATGAACATAAAACCCAAATATTTCTTCGGTTGAATTTGAAATTTGAATTTAATGGTATCAAAATCCTTAAAATATCAAAGAAATAGTAAATAGCTCTTATAAATAAGGTAATGATTTCTTAATGAGGAGAAAACTAAATCATTTGATTATTTGGTCGATTCTTTGAAATGATTCTTATAAATAAAGAAATCATTCTTTCAAGGGTGGTTTAATTAAAAGATCATTTAAAAACAAAATTTCTGAAATTTAACTATTCTTTAATTTTTGACATAATTTTGATAAAAATACCCTCATCATTCTTTTGTAAAAATAATATTTACTTTTCAAATATACATGTAAATATATAAATGTTGAAGGGACAGCTTTGTCCAAAATAAGGAAAACATGGTAAGGGTTAGATTTACAAAAACATCGGTTATTTAACCAAATATTTCTTCTTTGACGGACATAAAAAACCTAAATATTTATCCAAATATTTCTTCGGTTAAATTTGAATTTGAATTTAAAGAATTTAATGACAAGTTTAAAACCCAAATATTTAACCAAATATTTTTCTTTCAATTGGCATAAAACCCAAATATTTTTGTTTTATGACATAAACCCAAACATTTTACCAAATATTTTTCTATTGAATGAACATAAAACCCAAATATTTCTTCGGTTGAATTTGAAATTTGAATTTAATGATAAGTATCCTATACTATCTATAAAACCCACTTGAATATTTTTCTGTAACTCACCTAACTTAATACCACCATCATGGAGTCTGCAAGACCACCTCTCCGTATAGTGATTCCTTTCATGGCACAAGGCCACACCCCTCCCATGTTAGACCTCCGCCGCCTTGCCCGGCGAGGCATCAACGCCACCATCATCACCACCCCAAAATTTCCAGAATCCATTCCAAAGTCTCCAAACCCCAGAAATCTCCATTTCCGCCATCCCATTTCAGTTGAAGGACCATTGAAAGGGATAGAGAACACTGCTGATTTCCCCTCGGAAGATCTCCGATTTCCCTTCATCCAGTTGACCAAAAAGCTCAAAGAACCATTTAAGGAGATTCTCAGAGATATGTTTGAGAGTGGCTGTCCTCCCATTGCTGTAATCTCCGACGTCTTCCTCGGCTGGACGCTTAACTGTTGCGATTCTTTTGGTGTTCCTAGGATTGTTACGTACGGTATGAGCGGAATATCTCAAGCATTACTGGTTAAAACAGGAATCCACATTGAACACGTTTTGGGATTATTGCCTGAGGATGTCATATTTCCCAGATTTTCCGACCCCATTTGGTAAAGGAGTAGACTTCAGCACATGAAACATGACCCTAGAGGGAGTGAATGTTCTCTTTGATAGAGGAGATAACAGAGGCGGATTTGAACAGTTGGGGGTGATTTTCGTGAATAGTTTCGAAGAAATGGAAAGAGACATATCTCTGCTTTGGAATCGTTTCTATAAGGAAGCCAAAGCATGGTTCGTAGGACCTCTACTGCTGTCTGATCAAATCGATAATGAAGAAGAAGATGATGACGGGAATGAAGATTATTGTCCGTACATCGATTGGCTGGACAAATTACAAGTAGGGTTGGGGAGCGTGATTTACGTGTCATTTGGATCAGAAGCAAAGGTAAGCGAGGAGCAGCTGGAAGAGATAGCCTTCGGCCTGGAGGAGGCGGCGCAGCCGTTCGTATGGGTGGTGAAGTCCAAGACATGGGAGGCGCCGCCGGGATGGGAGGAGAGGGTGGAGGGGAGAGGCTTGGTGGTGAGAGGCTGGGCGGAGCAGCGGAGAATCCTAGCGAATTCAAAAATCGGAGGATTCTGAGTCTGCGTTGGAACCTCGGTGCTGGAGGGCTGTCAATGAAAGAGCCGTTGCTATTTGGCTGACCGGAGCTGAGCAGCCGGTGAATTTGAAGATTGTTGCAGACTGGTTGGGAGCTGGAATTAAGGTTTTTGAAATGAGTGATGGGGTGGAAATAGTTGGGAGGGAGGTAATTTGTGAGAAAGTGAAAGAGTTGATGGTGGAGAAGAGGGAGGAAGGCTAGGAAAGGCAATGGAAGTGAAGAGGATGGCATATGAAGCTATGAAGACAGGTGGTTCTTCTGATACGAAATTGGAATGAAATGATAGTGTTTGGCCTCTTAGAAGAAAGGAGAGGCCTACATATAAATGCATTTATGTTGGGTTTGCTGTCAGAATGTAGTAAGGAAAGAAAAATGCAAAAAATAATAATAATGTTTGATGTCTAATAAAAATATCCAAGAAAATCAAATATAAATAAAGTATGTTTCAAGGAGAGTGATGAAAACAAAAATAACATGTCTGAACTGTAATTTTATTTTTACTTCTCTTTCTCTTTGTCTTTTCCTCTCTATTTTCTTTCCATTATATTTTTACTGTAGTCTTATGTTTGTTTTACGGTATCTTGTTGGAAATTTTGGCGACTTTCCTAATTATATTGGTATTGTCCATTTTGAGTCTAAAAGTCATCATAGTTTTGTTGTTGGGTTTCTCCCTTAAAACGTTTCATACCAATTGCATATTGTCCATACTTAGAGACTCACAAGCCTTTCCATTCTTCACCGATGTAGGACTTAGGGTTCACACCCAACAATCCTCCCTCTAACAAAGTTCCACAAGAATCCACCACATGGTTAAGCTCAACCAAGCTTTGATAATTAATTTCTAGTGAGAGTTTGGTTTGAATATTTCGTATATGAATATTATTATTCCGCAAAAACTCCAACATAATCATGTGAATATTTCATGATAAAATACAATTTCAAATAAATATTCGTGTTTGTAACATACCTAAATCAATTGCGATTGCCATGATGGATATGTTTGAATCAAAGGAAGATGATGACGCTTGGTCGTGGGTTTTTTCGCCTCTGTGGAATGGTGTTTCAAAGTACATGTATGAGATTTATATATAGCCCATATAATAATCTTAGGGTCCATAACCACAGTTTCCATTTATTTATAAAATTGCTACAAGCCTATCAATTATGATAAAATTTTATACTAGGCATCAGCACATTCACCCATATTTACCACATTGCTATTTCCGAGAGCCCCAATTAGACTAAATAATGGATCACCTAATTTGACTCACTTTGATGAATAGAGATTCCATGTGCTACCGAATTTATATATGAATCCAAAACATTGAAAAATGCTACCATATTAATCATTTGTGTCAACATATATCAAGACATTATATTTTCTCTGATACAAATAGAAATATACATGATTCTAAATACACAAATTAGAAATACATCTTTTATATGATCCATCAAAGGGCGACATTTCCCATAGCCTAAATTAATCTCTTGGTTCAAAGAATCTTCTCGTAATTTATTCTAGTAACCCAAATTAATCTATGTCGTGATCACTGATACCATTAAAGTAATAAAATGGTAGTGTTGACATGGCGTCCACGTGGTACCATAGGACCCACTATTCTCCGCTTCACCCTCCTCTCTTCTCTCTCCTCTCTCTTCCTTCCACTTTCCTCTCTCTTCTTTCTTCCTCACTAAACCCTAGCCCAACAGCCCCACTCCCAACCCCCCCACCCAGTTGCACCACTTGTCCAAACCACTTTTCTTTTCTTTTCTTTTTTTTCTTATTTAACTCTTAATTTTTTATTAAAATTTTATTTTACTTTTTAAAATCTATTAAATAAAATAGGAGAGAAACAGAAGAAAAGAAAATGGAATCACATACAAGAGGTAGGTGGTTTCTCCTACTCCGTTATTTAATTTATGCCTAAGGGCCACGTAGCGCCTCAACGGCCGCCCCAATTTCGTGGCAACATCGAGATGTGTGTGGTTTTTGTCGCTGTGTGACGGCCAAAGACCGCCATCGTGGTTTCGCACTGGTCCGAGACCAACACCGGTGGTTTCGAGATGGAAAAATCCCCGAGCGTAATGGCAAACGTGTGCCCATATTTCCCTCACGCCGCGAATCGATCGCGATCAACTTTGATACCATAACTTTCTCGTCCGAACTCCGATTCGCGTGTTCTTAGACTCTACGAAAAGCTCGTTGAGTCTAGAATTTAATAAGATGATGTGCTCAGCTAAACGGTGGGCTGAACATTGGGGTGGGTCACAGACAGTTGAGGAATGGTTCGTTCTAGTTTCTAGAACTTCTATTTTTGGAACCTGGGCTGAGACCCCGAAATGCTTGGGGTCGCTTTATGGCCCTGAGCAGGAATCTTTTGTGTTGGATGTTTTGTGTGGTATTGATAAAAGTTGGACTTTCTGGACTATGTCCAGATTATTTCTGAGGCCAAGAATGGACGGATTTATGGCCGGGAATGGCTAATGTGTGTTATTTCTGTAAATTGGATAACATGCTGAATATGTGAAATTATGTGATAAAAATGGAAATAATTATATGTATTAAATATAATTTATCCATGACACTTGACATGTAGTGTGTAACAGATATGTCAGACAGATTATTAGCGCATTTGTAGGCATGAAAATGGCATATAATGACATTTGCATTGCATTTTATACACTTACATCACGCTGAGCCTGGGTGTGAGTACATGGTTGGGGTCGACACTGTTTGGTGTTCGACAATATGGTAAATCGACACTGTGTTTGGTGTTCGATGTATGTCGAGAACATGGTAAATCGATACCGTGTTGAGTTCTGATGTATGTCGTGAGGACATGGTTAATCGACACTGTGTTTGGTGTTCAATGGTGAGCTCAGTAAAATGGGACAACGTCCAAATTGAGGCTCACGGTTGCATGTCATGAAAAGTACGTGTGTAAATGGGTGAAACAAGTAGGGATAGACACCTCTCGTGTGAAACCCGGTATGGTTTAGACATGAAACCGCTGGTGAAAGCCCGTAAAATTGTTGTATAGGCGCATAAGGCCCCGCGGTGAGAACCTCGGAAACTGCAGGGCCTACAAATGCATAACACACAAGACCGTAAGGAAATAAGTAGGCATTAGGTATCCAAATGCTCCAAATTACAAACAAAAGCTTATTTTGAAAAAGGTTAGGGGTGGGACACCCTTGACAGTTTTTCACACTTGGCATATGCAAGTGTGAGGGAGTCAGTGAGGACTCAAGATTTGAGTCATAAGGGGCATACTACATTCATGACATGTAGACATTCAGGTACAGCAGAGTATAGTTACTTGAATGCGTGTGATTGGCATTGCATGTTGCTCTTAGGTGGGGAGTAGCCTTGGTAGGAGATATATCTATTGGGCTTTGCTCACCCCGTCGTGGGACCACCCTTTTAGGTACAAGAAAAGACGACGCTCCTTCGAGGCCTTGGGTACGAAAGAGGCTAGGTTGTGGCCTTGAGAAGTATTTTTGTAAAATATATTAGAACAATCTAGTTTTAATATAATTTGGTATGTAAAAGTGTAAAGGAGTTGTACATCAAACTCTTGTAAAATATTATAAGAATTTGTATATTTGTAAGAAAAATATACAGAAAGGCTACCACGAATATTTCAGTTGACAGTTGTCGAATCCCTAGATTTTGGAGTGGTATAGCATGGTATTCGAGTATACTGATTTCTGGTTTTGGGGTGTCAGCATGCCCTTCTCATCCTGTTCTTGGAGCCTCAATTTTTATATGCATATCCTATCCATCCAAAGAATTCAAGAAACTAGCTTTTCTAATAATATTGATTCTAACTCTTGCCTATTTATTTATTGCCTACCTTCCCCGATTGTTTAAGGCATTCTTTAATTGTACTAATGATAAAATTTTCATAACTAAGATAAGTAGTTATTCTGGATTTATTTGCTTGAAAAGATTGTCTTTTAACAACTCGTGAGAACATTAGATTACAAAATCAAGTCTATTTCTAAAGAAATTATTAATAATTATAAGTCATTAGTTTGTAAATTACTAGTGGTAAAGGGTTGGGATGATAGGATTATGGAAGGTTCCAGGTTCTAGTCCCAATGAGAATTTGTAGGGGTGGTGATGATGGTTACTTTTATGCCTCTGTCAGAAAGGAGTTTTGATAGGTCAATGAGAAGGATGGTGTGGCCTTGTGATAGGTAAGGGATGACTACTATATGGAGAGGAGATTCAGAACCCATGTTTTTTTTTTTTTTTTTGGTTTAGGGAGATTGAATTCCAAAAAATATGAGATGGGTTTTTTTTTTTTTTTTTTAGCGTGGGGTTAGAGAGCAATCATCTTCAAGTTCCTAAATAAATCCAAATTATTGTTTAAATTGAACCAATATAGAAACCAATTAATTTAATGCACTAAAGTTGAAGAATATTCAGCCATTTGATATGGATCCATTCCAGATTTTCTTCTTATTATGGAATGAAAATTCGAGATTGGTATGTCACCCTCTTAAAAGAATATTGTCATGCCTTATTAATAATAAAGAATGCTTATTGCATTTAAATATGTAAAATAATGTAATACTTTATGTATATATATGGATTGTCGTCTTATTAACAATTGTATGCCTTTGATGTCTGACTAAACCGTAAAGGGGTGGGAAGGGTTTACGGGAGAATTAAGATCGAATCTAGAACAAAGTATTATAATGTAATATGTAAAGTGAGCATATGTAAAAAAAAAAAGAGTAGTTCTATTTGACAATGATTTAGAAAGTGTTTCTAGTGTTTTAATAACTGAAAAGCAATTTACCCATCATGTTTAGCTCAAAGGCAGGTTCTCCTACGTTTAAAAATGTAGGGCAAAAGGAAGAGGACGGTTCTGCCTGAGTCCCAATGGGTACAGTTTTTTCTTAAATCACTACCAAAAATATATTCTAACTTAATTATATCATTTTCTATATATATATATATTATCATTCTTTAAAAATAAAACACAATTTTATTTTTACATATAAGGTAATTTATTCATATTAATATTTCTCTTAGAGATTACATGTTTTTATTTCTCCTTTTAATTTACATTTATCACAAAAACTTCTATTTTCTTAAGAGACTTTTAAGAATGCCAATTGTTTTTTGTTCCTTTTTTGTTCTTTTTTTCTGTGAAATTGAAAAAGGAAAAACATATCAACGAGTTTTATTTTTGTTTAATTTATTCTGAAAACAAAATTCATTTTCCCCATATTTCTCATATTTAATTTTCTTATTATTATTTTTCTTTTCTATAAGATTCTTTCTAAACCATTTTTATTATAGTTAGTTTTCCTTCTAATTTTTCCTTTTTTATTTTATTTTATGATAACCAAAACAAATTGAGATTCGTAAAAAAAAAGTTAGAAATTCAATCCAATAAACAACCTCATATCTGGGACAGTTTACTAGTAACTAAAGTATTAGCTCAAAAAAAAAAAAAACTAACCCCATTTCATATTTTAACCAAAAGACACCCTCAAGTAAAAAAAACAACCCTATATCATATTTTAACTTAAAACACACCCCAAGTAAAAGGAAAAGGAAAACAATGAATCATCTCCTTTTCACATTATCATTGAGTTGGAAAAATATTGAATCTCTTTGGTGATGTGCTTCAAAAAGACCGACAAGAAATTGAATCCCAATTCTTAAAATATGAAAGAAATAATTAATAGTTTGTCAATTAGAAACGAGTCTTTAATAAGAAGAAAAGTAAATTCAAAGCCATTCAGCCATGTTTAATAAGGATGCATTAATTCTTTGAATGGGCATGAACTATTTCTTTTGGTCAAACTATGAGATGTCTTTAGCGGACCCTTGTACACACAAAAGACGTTTTTAAGTTATACAACATACTAATCCTCATACGAACCGGAATGGATCACAAGAGCGGTAAAGTTATACCGCATAACACAACTACATTCTTAGAACTCAAACTCGAAACCATTGGTTAAGTTAGGAGATACCTTAATCATCTCAACCTACATGTCCTATCTTGTTGAATTTTAATTTACTGATTAGTATGTCAGAGTATATCTATAAAAACCCACTTGGATTTTTTCTGTAATTGAAACAGTTGCTACTCCTAATAATTGAAAATTAATTATTTTTTTCAAGTAATTGAAATTTTGAGAAACAATTCTTAAAATCACTAGCTACCAAAAGAATTATAAACTTAATTATATAATTTGTAAATAATGTTCCCTAATCTCTAATAAATAAATTATCTAAATCTTATGGCATTTTATTGCATTGTCTTTTTGTAGGCACATTAAAATTAATTATTCTGCTCAAAGTATTTCACATATACTCTTGAGTTTTAGAACAGAAGACGTGTGGATGTCTGTTTTAGGTACACAAATACTTCTTTAAAAACTAGCCTAGTATGGCCACTTATCCATGCAACAAAATTAACACTTAAATATCATTAACTAACAAATATTAGAAGATATATATTGACAACAAATAATGAAATCAACTTGGCTTTTCAAAACAAAAATACTATTAAATATGTGAAATTTTTAGGTTGTAGAATATTAAGACATGTATGTTTATAGTTTTTGAAGACTGTTTTTTGTTTTGAAAAATAAGGAAAACAAAAAAAAAACACCAATTTAAGAGAACACGAAAATTGTGTTTTTTATATTTTATAAAATTGTTCTTAAGAACAGTTTTCAAAAATATGAAACAAATCGCCCTTAGTTATCAAAGGCATGGAGAGGATACACCTTATGTCCAAGAACTTTTTTAAAAACAAAATTTCCTTTTTGTTATTAAAACTACGTTCTACTAAAATTTATAAATACTAAATTATTATACCAAAGCTTCTTCTATTTCTTAACTTTGTCACCACTAATATTGAATCCAGGCTTCGTCCTTGTCTAAGGCAACATAAATTACCATCTCCGAGACTTAAATAGATTCAAATTGGTGCTCTGCTTCGTTATTATACCTTGAAAATAAATTAAAAAATGGCACATTGAAGTCCAAATGAGAGGGCATGGGTGTTGGTTTATAGCGGAGGTCAAATCCTTTGAAATCTATGTGAAGGAAGGAAGTTAAGAGGGAAACATTATTTGAGAGAAGCAAAGGATTATATTGGCAAATTAGGTTTGTGGAGCTTAGTTTGTAATGATCCAATCCAATCATGTAGATATCATTCGCTTTGACCCAAGTGACTCTCATTGCTTTAAAACACGTACTTATATAGTGTTAGAAAGTTTCTCCCCTATCCGATGTGGGATGTGACAAACACCCTGCGTATTAATAACGTCCTCATTATGTCCTGTAAAGGATCAGTGGGGTCAAATGACAAACACCTTATACAAGGCCAAACGAAACGGACTTCATCGTCTCAACACCATCTCATGACTTGGTCCAACCATGTAGATATTGTCCGCTTTGAGTTCAAAGAGTCTTTACGGCTTTAAAACGTGTCTACTACGTTGAGATGAACTCATACTTATATAATGCTAGGAAGTTTCTCTCCTAATCCATATAAATAATGCAATCATATATGGAATGTTTTGTGTCATGCATGAGATGAGACTCCTCATGCCCAAAAATCGAGTCCGACTCCCCCACACCCAACGCTGCAGGAAAACCGGCCATTGGTGTTTCACCCAATGACTTAAACTATCGACAACTCCACTTTAACCCCATCAACTTCTCGTAAGCTTCTATTAGGTATTACGACTCTCGTCTCACCGCAGGCTTCGCACGCCTTCCGACACTTTCGTGAACTTTCATCACTGGATACATATGTCTAACTAAAAATAAAATTTGGGTCTTTCACCCTGGGGGGGTGGGGATCTGCCCCATCTTTCTTCACCCAAACACATATGATTTAGAATTATTATTGTTTTACACAACTGTGAGTCTCAATTTTGGACGTTGTCCCATTTCCGAGCTCACCACACATTCACCAAGAATGTGAATAACCAACACCATGCACACACCAATATGTCGAGATGTCCTTGTGCATATGAAATGCGATATGTTACTTCATGTTATGTCATGCTACATGCATAATAAGAGCTACATGCAACATTTATAAATTTTGAATAATTATATTTCCTACATATAATTTTCATTCATCACCATTTCCATGTTAATATATCACGCAAGCACATTTCAACATGATTTTTTTACACACAACAACATGTTATATATTTTTTTTCCAACAATAACACACAAAATGGCCAAAATCTAGAACCCACATAAAACAAGGCACCTCGTCCCTTCATGGTTCATCACCGGAATTATCGTGGTACCAAACACATTACAAAACCCAAAGACATCAGTCCAGTGGATTAAAACCAACCCGAACTCACCCCATATTGCTCTAAAACAACTCGTATTTAACTTGGACTGCTCGAAACAATTCGAAAATTTAGCCAGACTGCATTTAAAATACCTGGTGGGCTCCAAGTTTGACCGTCCAAAATACCCTGTGGCCTCCTACACTCACCCAAAAATTTCGGGATCGGGAATTTATTTCTGCCTTTCACGGCTCCTAAGAAAACCCTAAGCCATTAAATGGCCTTTAGGTCGAAGAACTCAAGTAGGAAAATCTCTACCTCGTGGAGTTTGACGAACTCCAAAGATTTTGGCAGAACTAACTTAGCTCGATGCATGAACTCGACTTATCTTTTATGCCGATGAAAATCCTTACGATCCGATTCAGAGTCTTAGAGAGAAGAGAAAACTCATTTTCCCATTTCCCTCTCTCCTATCTTCCCTAGCCTCCCTCCTACGCCAGCTTTTTTTTTCTTTTGTTTTCCTTTTTGACATTTTATCTTTCTTTTTTTTTCTTTTTTCTTTTTTTTTTAATTCACCATGCGTCCCATCTCTCATTCGGGTCCGTTTCTACCCTGAAACAATTTATTTATTTTCAGTTCAATTTATTTTAAACGAACTTAGCTCAAAACCATAGCCTGACTTTCGAGATTTTCGTAAAAATCTCGTCCCTGGAGTCACTAGTGACTTATCACTCGGAAACTCGTAAAAAATTCTGATTGTCTCAGAATTCGACGAAATTTTTCTGATTCACTAGATTTCGCGAGACGAATTTAACAGCGCATTCTGTTTCATCATCCGAGATCTAGAGAATTTTCTAGGCTTCCCTGAACCATTATGGTAATTTATTATTATTAATATAATTTTGCCATTTTTGAAAATTTCTAATTTTCCCGGGTTTTACATTCTTCCCTCAATGTAATTTCGTCCCGAATTTATACATACTAGCACACACAAGCACATGCATATGCAATAGTCATTCTAGTTCCAATATTAGACTTCTAATATTAGACAACGCACCATCATCCTCAAATAGGAAAAGATAGGTGACTCGCATCGTGTCCTCTCGTTCCCAAATTGCCTCTTCCACTCCTCGGTGTTGCCACAACACTTTCACTAGCCTCACCTGGCCTTGTCGCAAAACTTATCCATGCTATCCAGATATGCGCCGTCCTCCGAAGGTCCCATCCTCAGACAATAATCCCCTCCCCACCACTAGATGAGCTGGATCTGGAGTATACTTCCGGAGCATGGAGACGTGGAACACCTCATGGACACCTAATAAATTCAATGGTAGCGCCACCGATATGCAACTATGCCCACCCTCTTGACTACCTCGAAGGGCCCAATATACCTCGGCACTAGCTTCCCTTGCTTGCCGAATCTAACCACTTCTCTCTTAAGCATCACCTTCAAGAAGACGTGATCACCCACCTCAAACTCTAGAAGTCAACGTCGTCTGTCAGCGTAGCTCTTTTGCCAACTTTGAGCTGTAAGAAGATGCTTCTGTATCAAACCCACCTTCTCCGAGGTGTCTCTAATCAGATCCGGACCAGTGATGGAACTCTCTCCCACCTCTGTCCAACAAATCGGGGATCGACATGGCCTCCCATATAAAGCCTCATAGGGTGCCATCTATATACTCACTGATAACCTGTTATTGTAAGAAAATCTCCACCAAGGGTAGGTGCCCTCCCAACTACCCTTAAGATCCAGACACATGCCAGAGCATGTCCTCTAAACCCGTATGGTCATTTCTCATTGGATCGACCATCGGTCTATGGAAAAAAAAAACGGTGCTCATCATCCACTACGTCCCCATGGCCTTCTAGAAACTCTTCTCAAAGTGTGTCCTAATCTGGGATCCTTGTCTGATACGATAGAGACTGGCACTCCATGTAACCTGACAATCTTAAAAATATACAACCAACATATTTCCTCCAGTGTGAAGGTCATCTACACCGCTAGAAAGTGTGCCAACTTAGTAAGTTGGTCCACTATAACCCATACGGAATCATGCCTCCGCTTTGTTCGTGGCATGTGGATCACAAAATCCATCGTGACATGCTCCCACTTCCACTCTGCTACCTCCAAAGATTGGAGTAGCCTTGGTTACTTTGGTGCTCAGCTTTACTTGTCAGACGTGTGACACCGCCGAACGTGTCCCCATCGTGTCGCCTACGGCGCCCAGCACATTGGCAACAAAGATCACGCACGCCTTGTGCTACCTAGATGCACAAGCAAATCGAGCAATGAACTCCTGAGGATCTCCTCTCTCAGATTGGTCAGACGGGGAACCACGACCCGACCCTATACCGGCGCATGATCAGCCTACGCCTGTGATGCCTAGCTTCTCTGCCACCGCACGTAGCTATGCCCGATCCTTGATGGACACTATTTCTGCGTCCTATCCTTGGGACTCAACCACTTTGCTCAATAGGGATGGCATAGCCACCAGACTCCCCAAAGTACTCTGAGCCCTATCATGGTACTGCAGCCTAAACTGTCCCACAGTCTCGAGCATGTGCTATTCCAAGGAAGCTACATTCAGCCAAGATTCTCGTGACTCTAACTAAGTGCATCAGGCCACTAAGCATTTGCCTTACCAGATGGTAATGCAAAGTGAAGTCATAATCTCCACATACCCATCCTTCTGCCCTCATAACAGGTCCTGATCGCGGTGAAGATATACCTCATACTCTTGTGGTCTGAAAATACCTAAAACTGCTCACTATACAGATAGTGGCACCAAATCTTTAAGGAAAAGACTATGGCCGCCAACTCCAAATCATGTGTAGGGTAATTCTGCTCATGATTCTTTAGCTGTCTGGAACCATAAGCCACAACCCTCCCGGACTGCATCAAGAAACATCCTGCCTTTGTCCTCGTAGGCATCTATTACACTGTGTACCTCCTGGTCCCTGCTGACTATTAGGAATCAAGCCGTAGTAAGCCTCCCTTTTCAATTCCCGAATGCCTTTCACTCAGGTCGTTCCACTCGAATTTTGACCTCTTTCCTAGTAAACATAACTAGAGAGCTCCAAGGTGAAGTGCTTGGTGTAATAAAACCCTCGGGTCTAACAAATTTTATGTATCCGACTCGGAAGTTCTTTAACTCAATCGGGTGCCATTCTATGAGGAGTCATAGGAAATAGGACACGCACTGTGGTGTAAACTCCAATGACAAAGTCCACATCCCTGCAAGGAGGTAATCCCGGTAGCTCATCCTGTGGGTCAATCTCCAGCATTCACAAATTCACCCGAGGTAGACTTAAACTGCTCTCGCTTCTCGTTCTTTCTATAGGCAATAACCCATCAATCGCTTCCACTCCATCCGGATAGTCATGCACGCTTGGGGTAAAGATCATGCTTGCCCCTGAAAGCTCCATACGTATACCGTCCGGCAGTATAGTAGTAATCCTCCTACTATCAAGGCCAGCCAATAACGACTCAAGCAGTCGTCAACCAAACTGATGCCAAGAATGACATCAAACCGACATGTCCATCACCCGAATGTCCACCGTGAGGGAGAATCTCGAGATCCCCACTCACAATCTCGATATTCATCAACACTCACCTCAGTTCCTGTGGATAATTCATACAACGGCTTTCCGTTTAACCTTCGCTTCCAAACTTTCCGACATTATGCAATAAACATGAATATTTATGCACTCCGAATTTAAAACAACACCTTATCAAGAAGTGTGAGAGTTTAAACGCACTCGATATACTCGATTGATATGCTTCACCACACTACTATAAAGCCATGCCCCCCGGGTCACCGGGAAGCACCAACCCGGAAGTCCTGGCCGACCCCACCCGACCCATGCCCCGCCCATATGGCCCATTTCCAAATAGTAGGTGCTTGTGTAAAGACCTTGGATCGACATTCTGGTTTCCATGCCGGGCAAGGAGGAAAGAATCGCATCCGCGCCTCGTCCCACTAATGGATGGGACGGCGCTGGCCACAAAACCTGGGATCCTCGCTTGGAGGGCACTCGCTTCATGTCCAGCTCGATGGCAATGTAGCATGTCATCTGCCCTGCCTAGCAAGAGTTTCGATTTCGCTCTTTGTCTCCGATAGTCACGACCCCATTCCTTAAATCTCGGGAGTAGAAGCCGCTTCTTTCCGACTAGAAGAAGATTGATTCTCCTTCCTCTTAGCACTAGCACCCATATCCCGGATGCTCTGTGTGCCATCTACTTCTTTTCCAATGGCCAAGGTTGTCCTGACCATCGAGTCCCCTCCTTCCATGTATGTCGAAGGATGATGTGCCTGAAACCCCTGGAGGTTACTCATCCCTCCCTGGCCCACCGTTGCACTAGTCCATGGAATGGTAGCAGCCACAACGCTCGCTTGTGCAATAATGGCTACTATAGCGCCCGTATCCTTTCCGACTAATCAGAAACAAAGACCCGCCTCCATCGGGTCTCCTTACCCTTTGAGGGCTGGAGGATAATGTGCCTCGAACCTCTGGAGGTTACTTGACCCTCCTTGGTTCCCAATTACACTAGCTTGTGCGATGGTGGCAACAACAACACCTGCCTGCATAAGGGTAGCATTCGGCAGCACAAATTTAAGTGAAGGTCTCTAGTCCAAACATGGTCGTGGGTTATTACTCTGCCCACCACCCTGGCATCCTCTTCCTCTTCTAGCCATCTACACGTGTCAGCTAGCAATAGATTTATCAAATTTCTATCTCAGTCTAACTAGTAGTGCACATGCCAACCACTAATCCACTAATAGACTTAACATGATGAACTACACCGTTCATCCCTTTTTCCTTAGTGGTGCATAAGGTCAAACACTAATACACATCGATTCCTTAACTATCATGTTCATTTTTGTTTTTTGAACTCTTAAGGTTATGTTTTCTAACCCTAGTGTTCCATATAAAATCCACCATGTATATTATTCACACAAATCACCACACATATCACACAACATGTTAAACACAAAACACGCAACATACAACAATGCATGATCTAGACCCATGCCCATGAGCCCTCTGTACTTGTGTACCTAGACTATTGATACCTAGTTGAGACAAGCTAGTATCAGGACCATACTTATGGATACCCACATTCAATCTCCCTAGGTAATCGTTTACCTAAGCTCTGATACCAAGCTGTGACACCCTAAATCCGGTGGTCCCGTTGACAACCCGTCAACTCGTGGAATTCTTTTGGATTTCGGATGACCCGATACCACACTGTTGTGTTCCATTTATCAGGATCCATATTTTCAAAAAAAAAAAAATCGAAAGGTAGTCTCCCTAGCTGTTGGGCAGTGTTTTGTGCTTAACATGTCAGGTGATATGTGTGGTGATTTGTGTGAATAATATACATGGTAGATTGTATATGGAACACTAGGGCTAGAAAACATAACCTTAGGGGTTCGAAAAACATAGTGAACATGAAAATTCAAAAATTGAATTGAAATTGTATTAGTGGTTTGTACCAGCACCACTAAGGAAAAGGGATTAATCCAAGCTAGTTCATAATGACTAAGTCTATTAGTGGTTGGCATGTGCACTACTAGTTAGACTGAGATATAAATTTAATAAATTTGTCGCCATTTGACATGTGTAGATGGCGAGTCGAGGACGAGGACATTGAGGTTGTCCACAAAGCAATAGCCAACCACCACCTACATGTCAATCTAATGCTTCCTTATAAAAAGTGCTATGGTGTCATAGCTTGCCATCATCATACAGCGAAAGGCCGTGGTCAAGTACCATTGCAACGACCAGTGAAAAGGTGGGCTGTGGAGGGATGAGTAACCCCCAGAGGTTTCAGTTACCATCATCCTCCCACATACATGGAAGGAGGGGACTCCTCGATGGTCAAGACACTTGGCCATCGAGAGAGAAGTGGATGACACATGGAGAGAATTTAGACACAAAGTACAAGAGAAAGGAGAATCAATCTTGTTCTAGTTTCGGGAAGAAGCAAGACTTCGTCTCACATGGATATCGAGATGTGGTCGTGACCACTGCGGCCAAGGCCAAGGTCAATCATGTGTGGTGGGAGACACTCGGGATTCTAGCCGCCAGTATGCAGAGCATGTTTCTCATCGCCACCACCGACATTTTAAACGGGATTATCCGTAGAGGCAGAGATCCCAAAGACATGGGACACCACAATCCCAATCATCAGTGGAACTCGCATCGACGTAGTTCGTTCCTCCTTACCCCAGCATGGGCCAAGGGAACTGGTGTTAGTCCCTGGTTGTTGCACAAGCACTCACTAACTGCCAGACAGTCACACGGGCTGGGGGCTCATAGCCGAGACTTCTAGCCGAGATGGGGCGCATTATATGTTACCATCGTCTCTCACTGGACACAAGAGACTCCGGACTACTTTCAAAGGTGGATCTCGAGATACCACAATGCACCGAGCTTCCTCGATAAGTCCGTATACAAGGTACGCTTATGCTCACAAGAGTGTCGCTTAAATCTAGATGCATCATATTCATGCTTATCAAGGCATCTAGTGTCTATGTTTGGGCTCGAGGTGGAAACCCTAGAAAGTGTATGTAAATTCTTCCCTAGGAACTTAGGGTGAGAGGTCGATTAGATATGTTCTGGATTGTGAGTAAGAGATCTCGTGGATTCTACTCACTCATGGACTCGAGGGTCATAGACATATCTGAAATTACGTCATCCTGGGATGGACCTGGTTGACCCACCCATAGTCGCCATCGGGACAGAGTGTAGAGGGAGCCATCACCGCACACAGACGATACCGTGGTACGCTCAAGGGGGACAAGCATGATGGTTTGTCCCAAACCGTGTACGATTCCAAGATGGCACCTTACGCTGATGGGTCGCTAGCAAGCCTTAATTTATGGGATGAGGGGGAGACCTAGATTTGAGTCTACCTCGGGTGGTTTGCGAGTACAAGGAAAGAGGTTAAGTTTGAGTGGAGTGACCTATGTGAGAAGGCATTCCAGACACTGAAGAGGAGGCTTACTTCAGCTCCTATTTTGATATTCTCGGAAAGGGGACAGAGGTACACAATGTTTTGTGATGCCTCGAAGGATGGATTGGGATGCGTCTTGATGCACCCGAGGGTAGGCTGCGGCCCCGCTAGTTGAAGAACTTCATGAGCGTAATTACCACACACCCATGGAGTTACGGCCATAGTCTCGCCTCAAGATTCGGGGCACCACTCATCTATACAACGCTTTGAGATGTTTTCTTGCACCACAAAAGTCTGAAGTATATCTTTACTCAGTGGGACTTCAATATGAGGCTTTATATGGGAGACCTTGTCGGTCACCGATTTGCTAGACAGAGGTGAGAGAGAGCTCCATCATTTGTTATTTGGTCAACTTCTTAATTAGTGAACATAATATTTTGTTATTTGGTCAACCAAAGAATGTAGTTCGCAAATAAATATGCCGATGTATTTGTAGATAAAATAGTCTATTAATGTGACATTTGAGATGCATATATAGTAAATGTATATAATCCATGTCTATGATGGACGAGACGTGAGTATCACATAAAATTATTGAAGGGTGTTGTTTCCATATCCAGTATCTTTATTCATGTCAAGAAGATCACATATATGTAAAGTACAGTCTATAAATAAATTTGACGAACCCTTTTTAAAATATTTTTCTTCTTTCTTTCCCGTTTTCTCTTTCTTTAAATTGATTGTTATCCCACTGACTGACTACTAGAACTTATTGAATAACTAATGACTGTAGTGATATTTTAATTTGACCACTTAGCAATGGAAACTAGAATCAAGTACACAAGCCAGAAATAATTAGTGGTGATTGCTTTTGTTTTTGTTAGCTTTTAGCATTCAACCTGTTATTTTTTTTTTTACTTTTTCATAACTTATTATTGAAATTTAAAAAAAAAAATTCTAAATAGAAAAAGTCAAAATAAAAATTCAGAAAAAGTCATCTTCTAAAACAAGAAACACCACCCTTACCCAACAAGGAGGAGAGCTAGCAACATTCATCACCCAATTGTAAAAAAAATAAACAACTTAATACTTAATACTATTAAGTACTATTTAACATTAAGCTAAAAAAAAAGTTTTATTCAGCATTAAGTAAAAAAAACAAATGTCACCTTAATACTTAATACTATTAGCATTAATTATAATTGCTGAAAAAAGTTATATATTTAGCATTATGTAAAAAAACAAGCTCTTACCTTAGTCTATAGTGAATTCACAATGTAAGTGGGTGTATTTTTAATCACGAACTAGTTGCCTATTTGATTCATGAACTTCTTGCAATTTCTTTTGCCAAAAGAAGCTAAGGGTTTGCTTTGGTTTCTACTTTTAAACTGTTTTCTGCTTCAAAACAAGGAAAACAAGAAAACGAGAGTAACAAAGTGTTGGAAGACCAATTCAAAGTTGAAGACTGATTCAAAAGTTTGTCTCACACCTTATTAGTTAGGAAAGCTTTTATTTATTTTTAATTGTGAGAGAGTTCACTGGTTGTTTGAGAGTTTTTAGCTACGTGATAAATATGGAGAATTAGTTGTGAATGAGATAAATTAGTGGGTCAAAGTTAGTTTGTTTATTTTAATTTTTATTTATCTATTGTAAGCCTATTTATAGGCATTTTTAAATGTTTGAAAGATAAAAAAGAGAGTTGCATGTTGTTTTTCACTTCTATTTTATTTCTCTCATCCTAAAATTCCAACATGGTATCAGAGCCATAGGTCTCGAGGGTCTGTGGATGGCATGAAAGATTTTGAAGTTGTGATGAGTTTTGAGGCTTCATCGTGAAAGCGCTCAACATCCAAAGCTTGGCAACCAAGAAGGACTATGATGCGGAAGCAATCGAATCCGGTGGTTGATGTAGCATATTTAGCCAAAGAGTCAAAGGGAAAAAGAAAGATTCCTCAGTGATCATTGCAAAACTTGACATTAAGAGAAAGATTGTTGGGCACAAGGGAAAAAGCCTCTCACAAGCCTAAATGTGGTATTTGATCATCTACAAAAAAGATTGTAGAAATGAAAATGAACAAGTAAATGTGGTAAAAGAGGTTGAAGAAACCTCTTTGAATTAATTGGTGAGAAGTGCACCAAGAAGAATTTTTAGAGAGAAGTGCTCTAATAACATGTGAAGGTTGATGAGAGAGTGCATCAACAAGATGATGAGACGTGCATCATGAGGTGAAGAGAAGTGCTTCACAAATTTGAAAATATGGAGAGAAGTGCTCCATGAAAATAAAATAAAATAATATATATATATATATATATATTCTGTAACTTTGAATCAAGGGAGAGTGTTAAAGACCGATTCAAAGTTGAAGACTGATTCAAAGTTTGTCTCTCAATAGTTCCTATTAGTTAGGAAAGTTTTTATTTTTATTTAATTGTGAGAGAGTCCACGGTTGTTTGAGAGTTTTTATCTACGTGATAAATGTGGAGAATTAGTTATGAATGGGATAAATTAATGGGTCAAAGTTAGTTTGTTTATTTTAATTTTGATTTATCTATTGTAAGCCTATTTATAGGCATTTTTAAATGTTTGAAAGATAAAAAAGAGATGCACATTGTTTTTCACTTATATTTTATTTCTCTCATCCTAAAATTCCAACACAAAGAAAACAGAAAACACGTTTGGTGCCCATCTTTTAACTATTTGGAACAACATAGAAACACTAAATCAAAAGAACAAGAAAAATTTTAAGATAACACAAAAATGGTGTTCTCTGTATTCTCAAAAACTATTCTTTACATTATTATTCCCGGTTCATGCTGCTCCAGGGATTTGGCCGAAGACTGTCCTTTACATTAATGCATGCTCCACTGCAGAACGAGACGCTTTTATTTCCATTATGACACTTTAAAATAGTAATTATCATGGTAGATAATAGGTGTTGCTTGTGAACATTTGTTGCACCAATTAACCATGAAAGACTATCATTATTTACAAATATTAATAATAATAAAGCGGTGAAGGTTCTTACTTAAAGCTTGCATACAAATCTTTTTTTCCATTTTTCAAATTTATCATTGCATATACGCATCTTGCCCTTTGAAGGTTAATAAATGTTTGGCCAGCTTTTTTCATTTTATGTGTTTATTCCCAGTGAGTGATAGTTCAAAAACTCTGTTCCATCCTGTTCTTGAGCCTCATATATTGTCCTTGTCCATCCAAGAATTCAAGAAACTAGCTTTTCTAATATTGATTCTAACTCTTGCCTATTTATTTATTGCCTACCTTCCTTGATTGTTTAAGGCATTCTTTAGTTGTACCAATGATGTTCCTTTTCACAACTACTTAAGCAGTTATTCTTGATTTATTTGCTTGAAAAGATTGTCTTTTAACAACTTGTGAGAACATTAGATTACAAAATCAAGTCTATTTCCTAAAAGAAATTATTAATAATTATGTCATTAGTTTGTAAACTACTAGTGGTAAAGGGTTGGGATGATTGGATTATGGAAGGTTCCAGGTTCTAGTCCCAATGGGGACAAAAACGAAAAAAGAAAAAAAAAGAAAATAGTACCCCATAGTATGAGTTCAGTCCACTTTTGATTTGTCATAAAGTTGTGCTTTCCAATTTAGTTTAGAACATGCAGGTTGACTGAAACTGCTTTGTGTCCAAATTTTTATTGGTACTACTTTGTTTTCTTGTCCATCATGTCCAGTTCATTGTGATAGAGCACTTAATGTTTCAAAAATGTAGGGCATAGGGAGGGGAGAGGTCCCGGGTTTGAGTCCTAGTGGGGACAGTTTAGTACAATGTAACTGAAGTGTTTAACTATAAAAAATAAAAAATAAATAAAAAACTAATTTCATTGTTTGATGATTTGCCCCTCTTTTAAGTATAGACTCAATCACTCTAGTTCAGGGTAGGTTCTATGAAGAGTTTCTAAATTCGCTTTCAAAATTGACCTTGTACAAACTGCTCTAAAGGACAGTTTTTGGTTTCTTTACCCTTGGTAGGATTTAATCGAAAACCTAAGGGCCTGTTTGGTTCCTATTTTTGAAAACTATTATTGAGAACAGGTTTGGTATTCTTTGAAAACTGTTTATACTCTCTGAATTTATTGTTTTTTGTGTTTTTCAGAACCAAACTTGTTCTCTATGTTTTCCTTGTTGTCTTTGTTTTTAACAACAGAAAATGGTTTTCAAAAACAGAAACCAAACAAGCCCTAAGGCTTTTCCTTGACTTCTAAAGACGAATGACATGTTAAAGTTAATAGGGCCTTGATGAGTTCTGAGTCATGTGTAGTACATTCTGTGTATAGTATGGTATGTTCACGGTATAGGGGTATTTTCATAATTTGCATATATGAAAGGTTATTATAAATACTCTCATATGTAACCCTATTTCAACTATATAGTGAAAGTTTAATCACAACTCGTCTATGTTTTCTTCTCTTTTTAATCACCATTGTTGCAAATGAATCACAACAGATGTTGGTATTCAGTGATGAGCAAATGACAAACAAACATTATTCTTCTCATAAAATCAAATCACACTTCAAAATTCATTTCACATGTCTATCTTCCGACGAGCCAAACACTCAACTAGTTCACTCCACTTTTGATTTGTCATAAAGTTGTGCTTTCCAATTTAGTTTAGAACATGCAGTTGGACTGAAACTGCTTTGTGTATCACTCAACCGTGCTTGTGTCCCGAACGACACATAAAGCACTGTACTCGTCCCTTCTTGTTTCTCCAGCCACTCCATGTATGGATGAGAGATCGGTTCTTCTTCTTGTTGTTATTTTTCGGTTTTCCGGCACCTTCTTCTTCCTCATCTTCAACTTCATCACAGAGCAGAAGCGGCCCACCACACCATGCTTTAGCTCCATTACCATAGAATGATTCCAAAGCAGGTATATCCTCACTCTCAACCTCTTCAAAGCTATTCACAACCACCTCCCATCTCTCCAAATCTGCTCTCTCAGCCTCCATTATCACTCCGGAAAGCAGATCACTGGCGTCGGTATACCCCGGGAACTATATAACATCCGACGGCCCCGACGCAAAGATTCGATCAGCCTGTGAAATGCAGACTTCACTATCACCTGAGGTAGTACCCCCATACCATGAGAAACAAGCCTAGGAACTTTAAACTTCCGGCAAGTTTCCATCGTCTAGCTCAGGGAAGAAATCTGAAATTATGCAATGGGGTGACACCTAGTTTAAACATATCCCTTAGATTGTTCTCGAAGGGTTGTTTCATCTTCTTGGTGGCTAAAACAAAGGGAAGGAAGAGATCTGCTGAAGAATATCAGCAGTGTTCTCGACTCCCTCTGGCAGCCCTTCAACTCTAGGAAATGATATAATCTGAGGAGAGATTTGTGGGGTTTTAGATAGTCTAGAAAGAATGTGTTGAGAATTTGTAGGGGTGGTGATGATGGTTACTTTTATGCCTCTGTCATAAAGGAGTTTTGATAGGTCAATGAGAAGGATGGTTTGGCTCAGGATAGGTAAGGGATGACTACTATATGGAGAGGAGATTCAGGAACCCATGTTTTTGTTTTGTTTTTTTTTTTTTTGTTTTTGGTTTAGGGAGATTGAATTCCAAAAATATGAGACGGTTTTTTTTATTTTTATAGGGGTTAGAGAGCAATCATCTTCAAGTTCTAAATAAATCCAAATTATTGCTTTAAATTTTAAACCACATAGTCTCAATTAATTTAATTTGTTCAAAGTTGAAGAAAATTCAGCCATTTGATATGGATCCGTTCCGATTTTCTTCTTATTATGGAATGAAAATTCGAGATTGCGCTGTCACCTTCTTAAAATACTATTGTCGTGCCTTTATTAATAATAAAGAGTTCTTATTGCATTTAACATGTAAAATAATGTAATACTTTATGTATATATATGGATTGTCGTCTTATTAACAATTGTATGCCTTTGATGTCTGACTAAGTGGTAAAGGGGTGGGAAGGGTTTACGGGAGAATTGAGATCGAATCTAGAACAAAGTATTATAATGTAATATGTAAAGTGAGCATATGTAAAAAGAGTAGTTCTATTTGACAATAATTTAGAAAGTGTTTCTAGTGTTTTAATAACTGAAAAGCAATTACCCATCATGTTTAGCTCATGTGGTAGAGCTCTCATTGTTTAAAAATAGAAAAGGAAGAGGACTCGTTCGGGATTGAAATTCCAATGGGCATAGCTTTTTCTTAAATCACTACCAAAAATATTCATAACTTTATTATATCTGATGGGGTTTGAAATAGGCTACAGCCCACCCATTAGGCCCAAAGCAGTGAGTAGGCCCAATAAACACCTGCCTCTAGCCGGCCTCCAAACGAAAAGCCCAAATTCACTAGTCCCAAAGGCCGATGATATGGATAATTGGGAAGGCCCACATCCTGCAAATCAGACTAAATCTCGTAAATAAGGAAAGTAGGATAATTCACAATAACTGCTTATCCTGCAAATCAGACTAAATCGCGCCAATAAGGAAAGTAGGATAATTCTCAATAACTGTTTATCCTGTAAATCATACCAAATCTTATTAACAAGGAAAGTAAGATATTCCCCAATTACCACCCCTTAATTATCCCTTATTAATTGGTTTACAATAAGGAAAGAAAATCTCCTATCCAATGAGAGAAATATTATATCATCCTACAAGGAAACATATTATTCAAAGTGTCATCATCCAATTAAGAAACATACTATTTAGTGCCATCATCCAATTGGGGAAAGTTTTGTCACGATCATCCACTCATTATAAATACAAGGCCACTCCATCACCGAAGGTAAGGCAATACTAAGCAATCTAAGCATTCTCTCTTTCCTGTAAAGAATCGACTTAGGTATCGAGCGCCACGGCGAGCTCCTCGCCGCCCTTCTTCCTTCCTGTCTCTTGCGTGAGAGTGCCACATCCAGAGCTCCGCCGATCGCAGCAGCTCTGTACCCCCAGTCTCGACGACGCACGGCTGGGGTGACCATCGGGAGGCGACCATCGGCGAAGCCCTCGCCGACCCCTTCTTCCTTATTTTTGCAAAGAAGTGCCACGATCTAAGCTCGCTACCAACATTGCAGTAAAATGATCATACCAAAATTGTAGCACCAAAGATCCTCCGCCCACCCGCCCATAGTCTCGTCCAGCCTAACGATCACACGCTGCACACCAGCCCGCTTTGAAAATGCATCATCAGTTGGTGCCACCGTGGGAACGATTAGCCTTATAAATATAATCGATTTCTCGCCATCGATGGTATCAACTCTAACACAAGCAGAGCAACGCCAATCCGCCAAGGGATGCAGATCCGCGCACGCGGCACAACAGCCTCCGACACGTTAGAAGCAATGCAAGTCAACACGAACGAGGTGGAGGCGCTCCGCCTCACCAATCAACGTCTAACAAAAGAGTTAGAACAACTCACCAGACAGATGCGACGACCACGGGAGGCGCGACAGGCTCAAGAAGGCCATGACCTTCCCCCTCATGAAGGATGACATAATCTCTGCATCCCGAGAGTCAATCATGCACTTCCAAAATATGGGTTATAGAGCAACAAAACCGCCATCCATAAGAAGGCCAAAGCACTCGGAAATTCGCACAAACACTTCAAATTCTCCATAAATTAGAATTAAAGACGCTCGCACTTTTCCAAGAAAATTAGAAGTCGAATGGTCAGACGCAAAGAACCACCTTGACGAAGTTCGTCTACCGCATTGCGGTCACGCCATCTAAGGAGTCGACTATCAGCTACTGCCGCCACTGCGCCACAACCGCCGGAGCTCAACAAATTTCACTTTGACGAAGCCCTCGTTCACTCCGCACAGCCACGCCTTAGAGTCAAAGAGATCACGATCTACTGAACGCCCACTGTGCCATAGCGCTCAGGAGCCCGCCTTGCTCACCCCGACGAGCCCATCTACTCGCACAGCCACGCTCTTAGGAGTCGACTAGCTCAGCCATTGTTAATCGGGCCACACCGCCTCGAGCCCAAAGAACTCCACTTTGACGAGTTCGTCTACTTTGCACAGGTCACGCTACCTGAGGAGTCGGATCACCAGCTACATCGCCATACCTCGCCACAACGGGCCGAGCCCTGTCATTTTGACAAGCCCATCTACTCTCGCACAGCCACGCTCTTGGGAGTCGATTAGCTCAGTTACATCGCCATCTCTGGGCCAACACCACTCAGCCATAGCCAGAGCCTAGTTGCTCACTCCGACGAGCCCACCCACTGCGACAGCCACGCGCCCTCGTGGGTCGACCAAATTGCCACATCTCCATTCTACTGAACACCACTCAGCCACTCACGCCAGAGCCCGCTTGCTCACTCCGACGAGCCCACCCACTGCACGTGCCACACGCTCTCGGGGGTCGACCACCAAAGTACATCACCACTCTGGGCTTAGAACGCCACCAAGTCATCGCGCCATGAGCCCGCTGTTCACACGGACGAAGCCTTCACACCTCCCATCAACATTGGACGAAGCTCTTCCTTCGGGGCCTAATGCGACGAGCTCCCGCCAACTATTCACATTCGATCGGCAGCTCTTCCCGCCAGCTCACTCGACGAGCCCCGCCAACAGCTCACTCGACGAGCTCCTACTATCTCACATTGACGAGCCTTCCACAGCTTCATATGACTCCAGCTCTTCCCAACAGTTCACAAGGACGAGCTCTACCCAACTGTTCACATGGACGAGCTCTACCCAGCTGCTCAGCATTTCACATCGACGAGCTCCTCCCAAAGAAGCCATGGACGAGCCCTCCCAGCCACATGCGGACGAGCTCTACCCAGCTTGCTCATTGCTTCATTGACGAAAGCCTTCCCATCAGCTCACATGGATGAGTTTCACCTGAACCGCTCAGACCGACGAGCTCTCCCTGGAAGAAGCCACGAACGAGCCTCACCCAAACTTTCTCATCATTTCACATTGACGAACCTCCCAAAGAAGCTCATGACGAGCTCTACCCAGCTTCCGATTTCACATTGACGAGCTCCCAAAGAAGCTCATTGACGAGCCTAATCTAACCTGCTCGCACCGACGAGCCCTCATCAATACGCATGGACGAGCTCCCCTCATCAATACGCATGAACGAGCTCCCCTCATCAATACGCATGGACGAGCTCCTCCAAGCAACCATGGACGAGCTCCCAATACCAGACGGGACGACCTCCGCCAATCGCAGTCGCGGCAACTCTAAGGAATCAAATTTCGGCTTTATACAAGCAAATGGCTGGAGACCAACAGCCGCATTGACGACTCCACCAATAGCAGGTCAAATGAAAGAATCACTTCACTTGGTGCTGTTAGTCAGACAGGAGCAACAGATGACGAGCGCTCGCTAAAAGCAAACATGCATTCTAAATCGCTCTACCACACAAGTTAAGCCAATGGAGGTCAAGAACAGACGACGAGTTCGCTAAAAACAAGTCATACCATGAATCAATACAACTCGCAAGTCACCTGAACGGAGGTCAAGAAATTGCATCGGGACGAAGCCCGCCAAAAAACAAGTCAGTGGAATCAAGGAATCGGGCCTAACTCATGCAAGCAGCCAATGGAGGTCACGCTTCAAATTGATGACTTTTACCAAAAATAGGTCATGCAATCTTAGGAATTAATTCAACTCAGTAAGTCACCATTGAGCCCAAAGAAATACAAGATTGACGAAGTTCTCACTAAATGTGCCATGCAACCATGGAGCCAGAAGTCAGAGAACAAAGAAACAAATTCAAACAGCCATGCAACCTAAGAATCAATTCACCATGCAATGTACCGATAAAGAACAGTTTGCATTGACGAATCTTCAAATTAAAGCAAAGTCACAAGAACCCAGAAATCGGGCCTGGCCGACACATGTTAGCCGATGGAGAACAGTTTGCATTGACGACTCACTAAAAGCAGGTCGCGCAACCTAGAGGAAACCGGGCCATCATACATGTTAGTCGATGGAGAACAAAGAATTTACATTGACGACCTCACCAAAAGGAGGTCATGCCTGTTGAATCAATCTCGGCTCATACAAGTCACCGATGGAGAATGGGTCAATTTGCATTGACGACTCCACCCAAAAGCAGTCATGTACCAAGGAATCACCCGGCCATACAAGTCACCCGATGGAGATCAGCAACTCGTGACCGACAACCTCAAACAAAGTCAGACAACGGTGAATCGGTCCAGCCGAACAGTTAGCCCACGGCT
Source organism: Tetrastigma voinierianum (assembly GCA_016808115.1). Lineage (NCBI taxonomy): Eukaryota > Viridiplantae > Streptophyta > Magnoliopsida > Vitales > Vitaceae > Tetrastigma > Tetrastigma voinierianum. The sequence goes on from JAEQBH010003627.1 coordinate 140,104, forward strand.
CCCATTTATTCGCCTTTGACGAGCTTAATTTCTCAACCTCGACAATTTAGGCCATCTCTGGCTCAAGGGAACGCAAGACCTAATCCACGAGGATATTTAATAAGAAATGGAGCGAACCTAAAGGTCATCATTATCACCAGACAAGACTACGACAAAGTCTCTAACTAATCCAATTCGAAATGACATCGCGGAAATCACACCCATACAAGAACGATATGCCCTTGCCCACACACCATGCACAAGGGTCGGGGCAACCTGAGATAAGTTTGAAAATAGCACAGAGGCCCACCATTAGGCCCAAAGAAGAGGTAGGCCTAATAAAACACCCAAGTTTAGCGGCCTAAAACGAAAAGCTCAAATTCACCGTCCCAAAGGCCGATGATATGATAATTGGGAAGGCCCACATCCTCGCAAATCGACTAACTCGTGAATAAGGAAAGTAGGAGACCACATGGAACCGGCTTATCCTGCAAATCAGACTAAATCGCGCCAATAAGGAAAGTAGGATAATTCTCAATAACTATTTATCCTGTAAATCAAACCAAATCTTATTAACAAGGAAAGTAAGATATTCCCCAATTACCACCCCTTAATTATCCCTTATTAATTGGTTTACAATAAGGAAAGAAAATCTCCTATCCAATGAGAGAAATATTATATCATCCTACAAGGAAACATACTATTCAGTGTCATCATCCAATTAGGAAACATACTATTTAGTGTCATCATCCAATTAGGAAAGTTGTCATGATCATCCACTATAAATACAAGGCCACTCCATCACTGAAAGGTACGCCAATACTAAGCAATCTAAGCATTCTTTCTCTTAGAAAGAATCTGACTTAGGCACGAGCGCCACTGGTGGCCCCCGCCACTCCTCTCCTTCCTCGTTCTTCTTAATGTGAGAGCTTGACATCCCGTATTCCGGCCGATCAAGAAGAGTCCTACCCCAGCTCCGACGACGCACGACCGCAGACCATCTGAGCTACCACTCGGCAAAGCCCCACACCCCCTCCTTCTTCCTTATTTTTGCAGAGAAGTGCCACGATCTAAGCCCGCCAGTCAACATTGCAGCGACCATACCTCAGCCCAGGCGACCCAGCATCCTCCAGTTCACCCTGCCCATAGTCTTGGTCCAGCCCAACGACCTCCACACGCTCCAGCCCAGTTCCGGTTGAAAAAAGGCATCATCAATATCATTTTCTATATATATATATACACATATTATCATTTTAAAAATAAAAACACAATTTTATTTTACATATATGTAATTTATTCATTATAATATTTCTCTTAGAGATTCCATGTTTTTATTTTCCTTTTAATTTACATTTATCACAAAAACTTCTATTTTCTTTAGAATTTTTTAAGAATGCCACTGTTTTTGTTCCTTTTTTTTTCCAGAAATTGAAAAAGGAAAAAATTACCATCAACGAGTTTTATTTTTGTTTAATTTATTCTGAAAACAAAATTCATTTTCCCCATATTTCTCTACATTTATTTTTCTTATTATGCTTTTTTCTTTTTATAAGAATTTTTTAAACTATTTTATTATAGTTAATTTTCCTCTAATTTTTCCTTTTTTATTTTATTTTTATGATAACCAAAAAAAAAATTCAGATCTGTAAAAAAAGTTAGAAATTCAATCCACAAACAACCTTATATCTGGGACAGTTTACTAGTAACTAAAGTATTAGCTCTCAAAAAAAAAAAACAACCCCATATCATATTTTAACTAAAAAACACACACCCCAAGTAAAAAAAAAGGGAAAAAGGAAACAATGTGGAATCATCTCCCTTCCAAGAGTCATCTCCTTTCACATTATCATTGGCTTGGAAAATATTGAACTTTGATGATGTGCTTCAATAAATTAACTGATGTAAATACAAATTAGAACTTTACCTTAAAATTATGAAAGAAATAATTAATAGCCTTGCCACTAGGGAAATGAGTTCCTAATAAGAAGAAAGTAAATTCAGTCATTCAGCCATGTTTAATAAGGATGCATTAATTCTTTGAATGGGCATGTACTATTTTTTTTTTGTCAAACTATGAGATGTCTTTAGCGGACCCTTGTACATACGGAAGACACTTTTAAGTTATACAACATTTAGACTAATCCTCATATGAACCGGAATAGATCACAAGAGCGGTAAAGCTATACCCGTTAATAACTACATTCCTAGAACTCAAACTCAAAACCATTGGTTAAGTTAGAAGAGACCTCAATCATCTCAACCTACATGTCCTATCTTGTTGAATTTTAATTTACTGATTAGTATGTCGTAGCAGTAGTATCTATAAACCCACTTGGATTTTTTTTCTGTAATTGAAACAGCTGTTTCCTCCTAATAATTGAAAATTAATTATTTTTTCTTAAAACTGGATCTTTCGACAACCTTACCAAGAACGGTTGCTCCGCCCCCATCGCACCTCCCACTCCACAAGCTCTCCAAAACTGAGTTCCAGTCGCAGTGGCTCAAGAACCCTCCTACTTTATATATATATATATAAAGGTAAGGATAACCCCAACTTTCTTAAGGATTATGGAGCAATAAGTGGCTTAAGAAATTAAGTTTAAGGAAAAGGTACTGCATCTTAGTAGGTGGGCTCTAGAGGCAAGATGCTTTAGAAATTAATGTTGTGAATGAAGTGAGGGTGTGATTTCTTCATTTAGTGGCTTTAACATTTATAACTTATATCAGGTTAAATTCTTGCTGCATGCAAATTATGGCATAACTACCACACACATGTTTTAAAGTCATGGGTGAGGGTTCTTATAAATAGCATTACAGAAAATCCTCTAATTTGTTGTGAGAGTTTGTTTGACCCTTGTTATGTCTATAGGAGGGGTAGGAGGATTTGTTTGTCACGTCCCATATCGGATATGAAATAAAGTTATTAAAGTTATATTATCATAAACTCTTCTTATCCTTGAAGACACGTTTAAAAGCTATGAGAGCTCCCTTAAGCCTAAAGTTGATAATATCTTCATGATTTTGTACATATCATTGCAATTAGGGCCTAATATATATGTGTTATATTAATCAAATGTGATTTGAGAGAATATAATTTTTTTTTAATCTCATTTGAATAGTCCTTGAAGCTTGGCTTAAGTAGTAAAGGAATTGGAAGGGGTTGCGTGAGATCCCACATTGGAATCCTAAGTCTATCAAGTAGTAATGAATGAGAAAGGGTTACTGTAGAAGTAAAAATCTTATTTGAATAAAATACTATAAAATAGTTTTTTTAAAAAGTAAATACTATAAAAATAGTTGGAAAATAATTAGATGGAATTTATAAGGATTTGGAAACTTTTTCTTTAAAATACTATGAAAACTATTTTCTTTAAAACTATTTTTTTTAAATGTCACATTGTTTTGAAAATGAACAAAAAAATTACCATCAATTACTTTTATTTTTGTTTATTTTATTTTGAAAAGAAAAATCATTCTTAAAAAAACGCCACGAAAATGTCCCCATATTTCACCACATTTATTTTCCTTATTGTTTTTTTCCATGCAAAGAAAGAAATGATCCTTTCTAAACCATTTGTATTATATTTATATTTAATTTTTAATTTTTAATTTTTTTATTAAATGATAACCAAAAATAAAAATTGAGATTCCGTGATAAAAATAAAAAAAGAGTAAGAAATTTAATCTAATAAAATCACCCATATCATATTTTTTAAATTAAAAAACACACTCCAAAAAAGGAAAAATAGTTTGTGGGTTCATCTCCTTTCCAAGAGTCATCTCATTTTCCAAGAGTCATCTCCTTCTCACATTATCACGACTGAAAAAAAATCAAATCTCTTAGATGTGATGCTTTATATCAAAGAAATAATAAATAGCTCTCATAAATAAGGTAATGATTTCTTAAAGAAGAGAAAACTATAACTTTGAATGGTGATTTGATTAAAAGACCTTTTGAAAACCAATAAATCTAACCCTTCTTTAATTTTTGACATCATTTTGATAAAAATACCCTTTATTATTCTTTTGTAAAATAACATTTTTTTTTTAACAATATATGTAAATATATAAAATGTTGAAGGATATTGTCCAAATAAGTTATTTTTAGAAAATATTGGTTATTTAACCAACATTTATTCTTTCTTTTGAAATGGACATGTCTAAAACAAGCCAAGAGTCACCTCCTTTTCCTAGAATAGTCTCCTTCTCACATCATTACTTAATATTGGAAAAATATATAATCTCTTTAATGCGGCTCTTCAAGATAGATAAGAAAATGAATCCAAATCCTTAAAATATCAAAGAAATAATAAATTTTTTTATAAATAATTTTGAGAAGAAAACTAAATCATTTGATTATTTAATGACTTTTTTGAAATGATTCTTATAAATAAAGAAATGATTCTTAAAGGGTGATTTGATTAAAAAATCATTTGAAAATCAAATTTGAAATTTAACCTCCTTAATTTTTGACATTATTTTGATAAAAACCTCTTACTAGTCTCTTTTGTAAAAATAAATTACTTACTCTTTTCTAACATATGTAAATATTATAAAATGGTGAAGGACATTTTTGTCCAAATATTTCTCCTTGAATGGACATAAAACCCAAATATTTTTGTTTGAATGGATGATAAAACCCAAATATTTTTTGTTTAAAATGGACATAAACCCAAATATTTTTCTATTGAATGGACATAAAACCCAAATATTTCTTCTCGATTTTGAAATTTGAATTTAATGGTATGAAAATCCTTAAAATATCAAAGAAACAGTAACAGCTCTATAAATAAGGGTAATAGCCTCATCGCGAGGAGAAAACTAAATCATTTGATTATTTAATGATTCTTTGAAATGATTCTTATCAATAAAGAAATCATTCTTTAAAGGGTGATTTAATTAAAAGATCATTTTAAAACAAAATTTTTGAAATTTAACTGTTCTTTAATTTTTGACATAATTTTGATAAAATACCTCATCATTCTTTGTAAAATAACATTTATTTTTCAAAAATACATGTAAATATATAAATGGTGAAGGACATTTTGTCCAAATAAGGAAAACATGGGAAGGTTAGATTTACAAACATCGGGTTATTTAACCAAATATTTCTTCTTTGAATGGAAATAAAACCCAAATATTTTTCTTTGAATGGACATAAAACCCAAATATTTAACCAAATATTTCTTCCGTTAAATTTGAATTTGAATTTAAAGAATTTAATGACAAGTTTGAAACCCAAATATTTAACCAAATATTTTTCTTTCAATGGGCATAAAACCCAAATATTTTTGTTTTAATGGACATAAAACCCAAATATGTACCAAATATTTTTCATTGAGTGGACATAAAACCCAAATATTTCTTCGGTTGAATTTGAAATTTGAATTTAATGGTATCAAAATCCTTAAAATATCAAAGAAATAGTAAATAGCTCTTATAAATAAGGTAATGATTTCTTAATGAGGAGAAAACTAAATCATTTGATTATTTAACGATTCTTTGAAATGATTCTTATAAATAAAGAAATCATTCTTTAAAGGGTGATTTAATTAAAAGATCATTTACAAACAAAATTTCTGAAATTTAACTGTTCATTAATTTTGGACATAATTTTGATAAAAAAATACCTCATCATTCTTTTAAAATAACATTTACTCTTTCAAATATACATATGTAAATATATAAACTGTTGAAGGACATTTTGTCCAAAATAAAGAAAACATGGGAAGGGCGATTTACAAAACATCGGGTTATTTAACCAAATATTTCTTCTTGAATGGACATAAAACCCAACATTTTTTCTTTTGAATGGACATAAAACCCAAATATTTTTCCAAATATTTCTTCGGTTGAATTTGAATTTGAATTTAAAGAATTTAATGACAAGTTTAAAACCCAAATATTTAACCAAATATTTTTCTTTCAATGGCCATAAAACCCAAATATTTACCAAATATCTTTCATTGAATGAACATAAAACCCAAATATTTCTTCGGTTGAATTTGAAATTTGAATTTAATGATAAGTATCCTATACTATCTATAAACCCACTTACATTCTTTCTGTAACTCACCCTCTATCCTATCACCACCATCAACAATGGAGTCTGCAAGACCACCTCTCGTATAGTGATCTTCCCTTCATAATAAGGCCACACCCTCCCAATGCTAGACCTTCTCCCGCCGCCTTGCCCGGCGAGTAAATAATGTCACCATCATCACCACCCCCTGCAAATTCCAGGAATCCATTCAAAGTCTCCAAACCCCAGAAATCTCCATTTCCGTCATCCCATTTCCCGAAGTTGAAGGACCATTAAAAGGGATAGAGAACACTGCTGATTTCCCCTCGGAAGATCTCCGATTTCCCTTCATCCAGTTGACCAAAAAGCTCAAAGAACCATTTAAGGAGATTCTCAGAGATATGTTTGAGAGTGGCTGTCCCATTGGCTGTAATCTCCGACGTCTTCCTCGGCTGGACGCTTGACTGTTGCGATTCTTTTGGTGTTCCTAGGATTGTTATGTACGGTATGAGCGGATTATCTCAAGCATTACTGGTTAAAACAGGAATCCACATTGAACACGTTTTGGGATTATTGCCTGAGGATGTCATACATTTCCCAGATTTTCCGACCCCGTTTCCGGTAAAGCGAGCAGACTTCGTGCACATGAAACATGACCCTAGAGGGAGTGAAATGTTCTCTTTGATAGAGGAGATAAGAGAAGCGGATTTGAACAGTTGGGGAGTGATTGTGAATAGCTTCGAAGATATGGAAAGAGAGCATATTCCTGCTGAATCAGTTTCTATAAGGAAGCCAAAGCATGGTTCGTAGGACCCTACTGCTGTCTGATCAAATCGATAATGAAGAAGCAAGATGATGACGGGAATGAAGATTATTAACTGTACATCGATTGGCTGGACAGGTTAAGGTAGGGTTGGGGAGCGTGATTTACGTGTCATTTGGATCAGAAGCAAAGGTAAGCGAGAGCAGCTGAAGAGATAGCCTCTGGCCTGGAGGCGGCGGCGCAGCCGTTCGTATGGGTGGTGAAGTCCAAGACATGGAGTAAGCGCCGCCGGGATGGGAGGAGAGGTGGAGGAGAGGCTTGGTGGTGAGAGGCTGGGCGGAGCAGCGGAGAATCCTAGCGAATTCAAAAATCGGAGGATTCTTGAGTCACTGCGGTTGGAACCGGTGTTGGAGGGGCTGTCAATGGCGGTGCTGCTGTTAGCTTACTGACTGGAGCTGAGCAGCCGGTGAATCTGAAGATTGTTGCAGACTGGGTTGGGAGCTGGAATTAAGGTTTTGAAACAGTGATGTGGGGTGAAATCGTTGGAGGGAGGTAATCTTATGAGAAAGTGAAAGAGTTGATGGTGGAGAAGAGGGAGGAAGACTAGGGAAGGGCAAATAGCTGAAGAGGATGGCATGGGAAGCTATGAAGTCAGGTGGTTCTTCTGATACGAAATTGAATGAAATGATAGAATGTTTGGCTCTTAGAAGAAAGGAGGCCTATATAGCAAATGCATTTATGTTGGGTCGGTTGTTGGAATGTACTAAGGAAAGAAAAAATGCAAAAATACACATTATTTGGATGTCTAATAAAATAATTCAAGAAAATCAAATATAAATAAAGTATGTTTATGAGAGGATGAAATAAAAATAAATATGTCTGAACTCTAATTTTATTTTTACTTTCTTTCTTTCTTTTGTTTTTCCTCTCTATTTTCTTTCCATTATATTTTTACCGTAGCTTTGATGTTTGTTCACTGTATCTTGTTGGGAAATTTAATGGACTCTTCCCACTATATTGGTATTGTCCATTTTGAGTCTAAAAATCATCATAGTTTTGTTGTTGGGCTTCTCCCTTAAAACGTCTCATACCAATTGCATATTGTCCATACTTAGAGACTCACAAGCCTTCCCATTCTTCACCGATGTAGGACTTTGGGTTCACACCCAACAATCCTCCCTCGAACAAAGTTCCACCAAGAATCCACCCACATGGTTAAGTTTGAACCGAGCTTTGATACCACTTAGTGAGAGTTTGGTTTGAATATTTCTTGGTATACATGAATACATATTCCGGCAAAAACTGAATATTAACCATGTGAATATTTCATGATAAAATACAATTTCAAATAAATATTCAGGCTTGTAACATACCTTAAATCAATTGGGTGATTGCCATGATGGATATGTTTGAACTAAAGGGAAGATGATGACGTTGGTCGGTTTTTTTTCAGTCTTCTGTGGAATGGTGTTTGAAAGTACATGTATGATTTATATAGCCCATATACTAATCTTAGGGACCATTATAACCACAAGTTTCCATTTATTTATAAAATTGCAAGCCCATCAATTATGATAAAATTTTATACTAGGTATCTATACATTCACCCATATTTACCTAACATTGCCATTTTCCGAGAGCCCCAATTAGACTAAATAATGGATCACTGAATTTGACTCACTTTGATGAATAGAGATTCCATGTGCTACTGCATTTACATATGAATCCAAACATTGAAAAAATGCTAACATATTAATCATTTGGTGTCAACATATATCAGTACATTATATTTTCTGATACACAAATAGAACATACATGATTCTGAATACACAAATTAGAAATACATCTTTTATATGATCCATCAAAGGCGTATTACTTCATAGCCTAAATTAATCTCTTGGTTCAAAGAATCTTCGCAATTCTTACTCTAGTAACCCAAATTAATCTATGTCGTGATCAATCGATACCATTAAAGTAATAAAATGGTAGTGTTGACATGGCGTCCACGTGGTTACAGGACCCACTATTCTCCGCTCTCACCCTCCTCTCTTTCTCTCTCCTCTCTTCCTTCCACTTTCCTCTCTCTCTTCTCTTCCTCAATTTTTCAAACCCTAGCCCAACAAATTTCACTCCCAACCCCCCACCCAAGCTGCACCTCCACTTGTCCAAAACCACTTTTCTTTTCTTTTCTTTTTTTTCTTATTTAACTCTTAATTTTTTATTAAAATTTTATTTTACTTTTTAAAATCTATTAAATAAAATAGGAGAGAAACAGGAAGAAAAGAAAAATGGAACTGCGCTACAAGGGGTAGGTTTCCTCCTACTCCGGTTGTTTAATTTATGCCTAAGGGCCACGTAATGGCCTAACGGTTTCGCCTAATTTAAGGGCAACATTGAGATGTGTGTGGTTTGGTTGTTGTTGTGTGACGGTCAAAGACTAGTTTCATCAAGTTTCGGATCGTCTCGAGACCTAACACCGTGGTTTCGTGATGGAAAAATCCCGAAAGTGTAATGGCAAACGCGGGTTGTGCCCATATCAAAGACGCTCTTTGCGAATCGGTCGCATCAACTTCGGACGACCATAACTTTCTCGTCCAAACTCCGATTCGCTTGTTCTTAGACTCTACGAAAAGCTCGTTAAGTCTAGAATTTAATAAGATGATGTGCTCAAATTTAAACAAGGTTTAACATTGGGTGGGTCACTTGACAGTTGAGGAATGGTCCGCTCTAGTTTCGTGAACTTCTATTTTGAACCATTGTATCCGAAATGTCAATCGTGATGGCCCGAGATGGAATTTTGTGTTGATGTTTTGTGTGGTATTGATAAAGTTAATCCTTCTAGACTATGTCCAGACATTTATGAGGCTGGCATGAACGGATTTATGGTCGAAATGGCTAATGTGTGTTTATTTCAGAATTGAATAACATAAATAATATGTGAAATTATGTGATAAAAATGAAATACTATATGTATTAAATATAATTTATCCATGACACTTGACATGTAGTGTAATAGATATGTTGCATGTGACACAACGTACTTGTAGGCATGAAATGGCATACAATGACATTTGCATTGCATTTATACACGGGACATCACGAAGCTCGTGTGAGTGCAGCTGGTCAGGTCGACACCGTGGCTCGTGTTCCACAAGATGGTAAATCGATTAATCGTTTTTTGGTGTTCGACGTATGTCGTGAGAACATGGTAAATCGATCCTGTGTTGGTGTTCGATGTATGTCATGAGGACATGGTTAATCGACACTGTGTTTGGTGTTCGATGGTGAGCTCAGTAAAATGGGACAACGTCCAAATTGAGGCTAACGGTTACATGGCATGAAAAGTACGTGTGTAAATGGGTGAAACAAGTAGGGATAGACACCCCCCTCAGGTGAAAAACTTGGTATATGGTTTAGACATGAAACCGTTGGTGAAAGCCCGTAAAAATTGTTGTATAGGAGTGCGGCGTCCTGCGGTGAGAACCCGGAAATCCGTGGCCCACAAATGCATAACACACAGTATTGGTAAGGAAATAAGTAGGCATTAGGGGTATCCAATGTGTCTATAATTACAAAATAAAAAGCTTTTGTTTTGGAAAAAGGGTCAGGGGTGGGACGCCCTTGACGGTTTTTCACACTTGGCATATCCAAGTGTGAGGGAGTCAGTGAGGACTCCAGATTTGAGTCATGAGGGGCATACTGCATTCATGACATGTGACATCTGTGTACAATAGAGTATAGTTACTTGAATGCGTGTGATTGACATTGCATGTTGCTCTTAGGTGGGGAGTAGCCTTGGTAGGAGATATATCTATTGGGCTTTGCTCACCCCGTCGTGGGACCACCCTTTTAGGTACACGAAAAGACGACGCTCCTTCGAGGCCTTGGGTACGAAAAAGGCCGGGTTGTGGCCTTGAAAAGTATTTTTGTAAAATATATTAGAACAATCTAGTTTTAATATAATTTGGTATGTAAAAGTGTAAAGGAGTTGTACATCAAACTCTTGTAAAATATTATAAGAATTTGTATATTTGTAAGAAAAATATACAGAAAGGCGACCACGAATATTCCGTTGTGTTGACGAGAAGTTGTCACGATCCCTGTGATTGAGTGGCATAAAGATGGTATCTCGAAAGTATAATGACCCCGGGTTTTGGGGCCACATGTTCTTTCTCATCCTGTTCTTGGAGCCCTCACTTATATGCATATCCTATCCATCCAAAGAATTCAAGAAACTACCTTTTCTAATAATATTGATTCTAACTCTTGCCTATTTATTTATTGCCTACCTTCCCTGATTGTTTAAGGCATTCTTTAATTGTACCAATGATGTTCCTTTTCATAACTACATAAGCAGTTATTCTTGATTTATTTGCTTGAAAAGATTGTCTTTTAACAACTCGTGAGAACATTAGATTACAAAATCAAGTCTATTTCCTAAAGAAATTATTAATAATTATAAGTCATTAGTTTGTAAACTACTAGTGGTAAAGGGTTGGGATGATAGGATTATGGAAGGTTCCAGCTTCTAGTCCCAATGGGGACAAAAACGAAAAAAGAAAAAAAGAAAAAGAAAATAGTACCTAGTAAGGAGTTCAATGAATTCTTTTGATTTGTCATAAAGAAGCTTTCCACTTAGTTTAGAACATGCAGCTTGACCTAAACTGCCAGGCCCAAATTTTTATTGGTACTACTTTGTTTGCTTGTCCATCATGTCCAGTTCATTGTGGTAGAGCGCTTAATGTTTCAAAAATGCAGGGCATAGGAAGGGAAGAGGTCCCGGGTTTGAGTCCTAGTGGGGACAGTTTAATACAATGTAACTGCAGTGTTTAACTATAAAAAATAAAAAATAAATAAAAAAACTAATTTCATCGATTGATGATTTGCCCATCTTTTAAGTATAGACTCAATCACTCTAGTTCAGGGTAGGTTCTATGAAGAGTTTCTAAATTGGCTTTCAAAATTGACCTTGTACAGATCGTTTGGGAAGGACGCTGCTTTTACCCTTGGAAGGATTTAATCGAAAACCTAAGGGCCTGTTTGGTTCTTATTTTTGAAAACTATTATTGAGAACAGGTTTGGTGTTCTCTGAAAACTGTTCATACCCTCTGAATTTATTGTTTTTTGTGTTTTTCAGAACCAAACTTGTTCTCTATGTTTTCCTTGTTGTCTTTGTTTTTAACAACAGAAAATGGTTTTCAAAATGTGAACCAAATGTTCCTAAGGCTTTTCCTTAACTTCTAAAGACGAATGACATGTTAAAGCTAATAGGGCCTTGATGAGTTCTGAGTCATGTGTAGTATATTTTCTGTACGGTATGGTATGTTCACGGTATAGGGGTATTTTCATAATTTGTTTATATGAAGGGTTATTATAAATACTCTCATATGTAACCCTATTTCAACTATATAGTGAAAGTTTAATCACCACCAAGTTCATGTTTTCCTTCTCTTTTTTAATCACCATTGTTACACAAATCACAACGTATCAGATCGTTGATGAGCAAATGACAAACAAACATTATTCTTCTCATAAAATCAAACACACTTCAAAAAGAATTCATTTCACATGTCTATCTTTCCCACGAGCCAAACACTCAATCAGTTCATCCAAATTTCTATCAGAAGATTCGCCTTTCTTCATCGCTTCCCTCGTCATTCTCTTCAACTCCATTCCTCTCTCCCTAGTCTTCCTCCCCTCCTTTCCTTCCATCATCTCCTTCACTCTATCACAGATAATCTCACTTCCAACTATTCCAGTTCCTTCTCCCACCACCTCCAGAATCCTCATCCTAGCTCCCATCGGCCAAGCCAGAATCGACAAGCTCTCCAACACTGAGTTCCAGCCGCAGTGGCTAAAGAACCCCCTCCCTTTCACCCTTTCCTCCCATTCGTCCGGCGTCGACCCGTTCTTCGGGATTTCATCACCCAGATGATGAATGGGTGTTTCCACAACTCTAACCCCAACCTGTATCTTCCATTTGCAGAATACCAACAGCTTGTAGTCCCGAACGACACACAAAGCACTGTACCTGTCCCTCTTGTTTCCTCCAGCCACTCCACGTATGGATGAGAGATCGGTTCTTCTTCTTCTTGTTATTTTTCGGTTTTCCGACACCTTTTTCTTCCTCATCTTCAACTTCATCACAGAGCAGAAGCGGCCCACCACACCATGCTTTAGCTCCATTACCATAGAATGATTCCAAAGCAGGTATATCCTCACTCTCAACCTCTTCAAAGCTATTCACAACCACCTCCCATCTCTCCAAATCTGCTCTCTCAGCCTCCATTATCACTCCGGAAAGCAGATCACTGGCGTCGGTATACCCCGGGAACTATATAACATCCGACGGCCCCGACGCAAAGATTCGATCAGCTGTGAAAATGCAGACTTCACTATCACCTGAGGTGGCACCTCATACCATGAGAAACAAGCCTGTGAACTTTAAACTTCCGGCAAGTTTCCACTCCGTCCAGCTTTGTGGGAAGAATTCTGAAATTATGCAAATGGAGGACACCTAGTTTCAAACATCTCCCTTGATTGTTCCTGAAGGGTTGTTTCATCTTCTTGGTACAAAACAAAAGGGAGAAGGGAAGAGATCTGCTGAAGAATATCAGCAGTGTTCTCTGCTCCCTCTGGCAGCCCTTCAACTCTAGGAAATGATATAATCTGAGGAGAGATTTGTGGGGTTTTAGATAGTCTAGAAAGAATGTGTTGAGAATTTGTAGGGGTGGTGATGATGGTTACTTTTATGCCTCTGTCAGAAAGGAGTTTTGATAGGTCAATGAGAAGGATGGTGTGGCCTTGTGATAGGTAAACGGATGACTACTATATGGGAGAGGGGAGATTCAGAACCCATGTTTTTTGTTTTTGTTTTTTTTTTTTTTTGGTTTAGGGAGATTGAATTCCAAAAAATATGAGATGGGTTTTTTTTTTTTTTTTTTATAGTTAGAGAGCAAATCATCTTCAAGTTCTAAATAAATCCAAATTATTGTTTAAATTGAACCAATATAGAAACTAATTAATTTAATGCACTAAAGTTGAAGAATATTCAGCCATTTGATATGGATCCATTCCGGATTTTCTTCTTATTATGGAATGAAATTCGAGAGTCAAATTCTTGTAATAATATTGCTGTGCCTTTATTAATAATAAAGACTGCTTATTGCATTTAACATGTAAAATAATGTAATACTTTATGTATATATGGGATTGTCGTCTTGATAACAATTGTATGCCTTTTGATGTCAATTGCTGCAAAGGGGTAGAAAGGGCTTACGGGAGAATTAAGATCGAATCTAGAATTACATTATAAATGTAATATATAAAAGTGAGCATATGTAAAAAAAAAAGAGTAGTTCTATTTGACAATGATTTAGAAAGTGTTTCTAGTGTTTTAATAACTGAAAAGCAATTTACCCATCATGTTTAGCTCGTGTGGTAAAGCTCTCATTATTTAAAAAATGTAGGGCAAAGGAAGAGGATCGGTTCGTTTGGAGTCCCAATGGGTAGCTTGTTTCTTAAATCACTACCAAAAATATTCTTAACTTAATTATATCATTTTCTATATATATATATATATATATATATATATATATATATATATTATCATTTTAAAAAATAAAAAACACAATTTTATTTTACATATATAAGGTAATTTATTCTATATTAATATTTTTTAGAGATTACATGTTTTTATTTTCCTTTAAATTTACATTTTATCACAAAAAAACTTCTATTTTCTTTAGAATTTTTAAGAATGCCACTTGTTTTTTGTTCCTTTTTTCCGAAATTGAAAAAGGAAAAAATTACCATCAACGAGTTTTATTTTTGTTTAATTTATTCTGAAAACAAAAATTCATTTTCCCATATTTCTCTACATTTATTTTTCTTATTATTATTTTTTCTTTTCTATAAGAATTCTTTCTAAACCATTTTTATTATAGTTAGTTTTCCTTCTAATTTTTCCTTTTATTTTATTTTATGATAACCAAAACAAATTGAGATTCGTAAAAAAAAGTTAGAAATTCAATCCAATAAACAACCTCATATCTGGGACAGTTTACTAGTAACTAAAGTATTAGCTCTCAAAAAAAAAAAAAAAACCAACCCCATATCATATTTTAACTAAAAAGACACACCCCAAGTAAAAAAACAACCTCATATCATATTTAACTTTAAAACACACCCCAAGTAAAAAGGGAAAAAGGAAAACAATGTGGAATCATCTCCTTCACATTATCATTGAGTTGGAAAAATATTAATCTCTTTGTGATGTGTTTAAAAGACCGACAAGAAATTGAATCCCAATTCTTAAAATATGAAAGAAATAATTAATAGCTCTTGTCAATTAGGAAACGAGTTCCTAATAAGAAGAAAGTAAATTCAGCCATTCAGCCATGTTTAATAAGGATGCATTAATTCTTTGAATGGGCATGAACTATTTCTTTTGGTCAAACTATGAGATGTCTTTAGCGGACCCTTGTACACACAGAAGACACTTTTAAGTTATACAACATACTAATCCTCATACGAACCAGAATGGATCACAAGAGCGGTAAAGTTATACCGCATAACACAACTACATTCTTAGAACTCAAACTCGAAACCATTGGTTAAGTTAGGAGAGACCTTAATCATCTCAACCTACATGTCCTATATTGTTGAATTTTAATTTACTGATTAGTATGTCAGAAAGCAAATATATCTATAAAAAAACCCACTTGGATTTTTTCTGTAATTGAAACAGTTGCTACTCCTAATAATTGAAAATTAATTATTTTTTTCAAGTAATTGAAATTTTGAGAAACAATTCTTAAAATCACTAGCTACCAAAAGAATTATAAACTTAATTATAATTTGTAAATAATAACTTCTTAATCTCTAATAAATAAATTATCTAAATCTTATGGCATTTTATTGCATTGTCTTTTTGTAGGCACATTAAAATTAATTATTCTGCTCAAAGTATTTCGTTTTATATACTCATGAGTTTTAGAACAGAAGACGTGTGGATGACTGTTTTAGGAACACAAATAATTCTTTAAAAACTAGCCTAGTATGCCCACTTATCCATGCAACAAAATTAACACTTAAATATCATTTACTAACAAATATTAGAAGATATATATTGACAACAAATAATGAAATCAACTTGGTTTTTCAAAACAAAAATACTATTAAATATGTGAAATTTTTAGGTTGTAGAATATTAAGACATGTATGTTTATAGTTTTGGAAGACTGCTTTTGTTTTGAAAATAAGGAAAACAAAAAAAACACTCCACTTAAGAGAACACGAAAATAGGTTCTTTATATTTTTGAAAATTGTTCTAAGAAATGTTTCTACAGAAACAACTCTAGTTATCATCAAAGGCATGGAGAGGATACACCCTATGTCCAAGAACTTTAAAAACAAAATTTCCTTTTTATATAAGTTACGCCCCAATTAAAATTTATAAATACTAAATTATTATACCAAAGCTTCTTCTATTTCTTAACTTTGTCACTACTAATATTGAATCCAGGCTGTCCTTTGTCTAAGGCAACATAAATTACCATCTCCGAGACTTAAATAGATTCAAATTGGTGTTCTGCTTCGTTATTATACGTTGAAAATAAATTAAAAAATGGCACATTGAAGTCCAAATGAGAGGGCATGGGTGTTGGTTTATAGCGGAGGTCAAATCGTTTGAAATCTATGTGAAGGAAGGAAGTTAAGAGGGAAACATTATTTGAGAGAAGCAAAGGATTATATTGGCAAATTAGGTTTGTGGAGCTTAGTTTGTAATGACCCAATCCAATCATGTAGATATTGTCCGTTTTGGACCC
Source organism: Tetrastigma voinierianum (assembly GCA_016808115.1). Classification (NCBI taxonomy): domain Eukaryota; kingdom Viridiplantae; phylum Streptophyta; class Magnoliopsida; order Vitales; family Vitaceae; genus Tetrastigma; species Tetrastigma voinierianum. Next base: position 156,698 of record JAEQBH010003627.1, read on the forward strand.
AAGGGACTCTCATTGCTTTAAAACATGTACTTATATAGTGTTAGAAAGTTTCTCCCCTATCCGATGTGGGATGTGACAAACACCCCTCATGCAAACACAACGTCCTCATTATGTCCCAAAGGATTGTGGGGTCAAATAGAAAAACACCTTATACAAGGCCAAACGAAATGGACCCTCATTGGCTCTGATACCATTTGTAATGACTTGGTCCAACCATGTAGATATTGTCCGCTTTGGGTTCAAAGAGTCTTTACGGCTTTAAAGGTCTACCACGTTGAGAGATGAACTCACTTTATATAATGCTAGGAAGTTTCTCCCCTAATCCATATAAATAATGCAATCCTATATGGAATGTTATGTGTCATGCATGAGATGAGACTCCTCATGCCCAAAAATCGAGTCCCTATTCACTCTCACACCCGCAACGCCTGGGTGTGAAAACTGCCATTAGTGTTTCACCCAATGACTTAAAACCATTGGACAAACCCTCCAATTAACACTTATCAACCGTGTTTATTTAGTTGCGACTCTCGGGTCTCACAAATAGTTTTTGCATGCCTTCCGACACTTTCGTGAACTTTCATTACTGGATACATATGTCTAACTAAGAATAAAATTTGAGTCTTTCACCCTGAGGGGGTGGTCTGCCCCATCTTTCTTCACCCAAACACACGTGATTTAGAATTATTATTGTTTTACACAACTATGAGTCTCAATTTTGGACGTTGTCCCATTTCCGAGCTCACCACACATTCACCAAGAATGGTGAATAACCAACACCATGCACACACACCCAATATGCTGATGTCCTTGTGCATATGAAATGCAGATATGTCATTTCATGCTATGTCATGCTACATGCATAATAAGATTTACATGCGACATTTATAAATTTCGAATAATTGTATTTCCTACATATAATTTTCATTCATCACCATTTCCATGTTAATATATCACACAAGCACATTTCAACATGATTTTTTTACACACAACAGCATGTTATATATTTTTTTCCAACAATAACACACAAAATGGCCAAAATCTAGAACCCACATAAAACAAGGCACCTCTTGGTCCCTTCATGGTTCATCACCGAATTATTGTGGTACCAAAACACATTACAAAACCCAAAGACATCAGTCCCGGGATTAAAACCAAACCCGAACTCACCCTAGATCAGCTTCTAAAACAATCCCGAAATTAACCCGACTGCCTGGAACATCCCAAAATTTAGCCAGGACTGTACGAAAATAGTCCCGAAAATTCAAGTCGAACTGTCCGAAAACAGTCCCAAAAATTCCTACACTCAGTCCAAAAATTTTGGGACTGAAATTTACGGCCTTCACTTAATTCTTAAGAGAAAACCCTGCCATTAAATGGCCTTTAGGTCAGAAGAACCCAAGAGGAAAATTCCCTACCTCGTGGAGTTTGACAAACTCCAAGATTTTCAGACTCAATTAGCTCTCGATGGCTGAACCGACTTTGTCTACAATGATGAAACCTACGATCCGATTGCCAGATTTTAGAGGAGAAGAGAAAAACTCATTTTCCCATTTCTCTCTCTCCTATCTTCTCACGCTCTCCCCTCCTACTGCCGTTTTTTTTTTCTTTTGTTTTCCTTTTTGACATTTTATCTTTCTTTTTTTTTCTTTTTTCTTTTTTTTTTAATTCACCATGCGTCCATCTCTCATTCGGGTCCGTTTCTACCCCGAAACAATTTATTTATTTTCAGTTCAATTTATTTTAAATGAACTTAGCTCAAAACCATTTCCTGACTTCCGAGATTGTCGTAAAAATCTCGTCCCCGAGTCACTTAGCGACTTATCACTCTGAACTCGTAAAAATTCCGATTGCTCTCGCACTTGACGAAATTTTTCCGAGTCACTAGATTTCGCGAGACTAATTCAACAGCGCATTCCGTTTCATCATCCGAGATCTAGAGAATTTTCTAGGCTTCCTGGAACCATTCTGGTAATTTATTATTATTAATATCATTTTGCCATTTTTGGAAATTTCTAATTTTCCCGGGTTTTACATTCTTCCTCCCTTAAATGTAATTTCATTCTCAAATTCTTAAGCATACTAGCACACACAAGCACATGCATATGCATAGTCATTCTAGTTCCAATATTAGACTCTAATATTAGACAACGCACCATCATCCTCAAATAGGAAAAGATAGTGACTTTCGTGATCGTGTCCCTCTCGCTCCCAAATTGCCTTCCACCTCGGTATTTCCACAACACTTCACAGTTCATGTTCCGGCAAAGTCAAACTGATCCATAATCCAAGATATGCGCTGTCCCTCCTGAGAACTGATCCAGATCAACAATAATCCCTCCCCAATCCACTCATGAGCTGGGGACCGAGTATACTCCTGAGCATGGACGTGAACACCTCATGGACACCCGATAACCCGATGGTAGCGCCTAACCGACATGCAACTCCGTGCCCACCCTCTTTGAGTACCTCGAAGGCCCATACCCTACGCTAGCCTTCTCGCTGCCTAATCTAACACCACTTCTCTCTTAAGCATCACCTTCAAGAAGATGTGATCACCCACCTCAAACTCTAGAAGTCAACGTCGTCTGTCAGCGTAGCTCTTTTGCCGACTTTGAGCTATAAGAAGACGCTTCTGTATCAAACCCACCTTCTCCGAGGTGTCTCTAATCAGATCCGGACTAGTGATGGAACTCTCTCCCACCTCTATCCAACAAATCGGGGATCGACATGGCCTCCCATATAAATCCTCATAAGGTGCCATCTATATACTCACTTGATAACTGTTATTGTAAGAAAATTTCACTAAGGGTAGGTGCTCCTCCCAGCTACCCTTAAGATCCAGGACACATGCTTGTAGCATGTCCTCTAAAACCTGTATGGTCATCCTTGACTAACCATTGGTCTATGGAAAAAAAAAAAAACGGTGCTCATCATCCACTGCGTCCCCATGGCCTTCTAGAAACTCTTTCAAAAGTGTGTCCTAATCTGGGATCTTTGTCCGATACGATAAAGACTGGCACTCCATGTAACCTGAAAATCTCAAAAATATACAACCGACATATTTCCTCCAGTGTGAAGGTCATCTACACCGCTAGAAAGTGTGCCAACTTAGTAAGTTGGTCCACTATAACCCATACGGAATCATGCCTCCGCTTTGTCCATGGGTCACAAAATCCATCGCGGATATGCTCCCACCTCTCCACTCGCTACCTCCAAAGATTGAGTAGCTCATATTTCTCGTGCTCAACTTTACTTCTTTGTTGATGTGTGAGACACCGTCGAACAAAATCCCCATCGTGTCGCTTCATTACCCTCCAGGAATATTGGAAACAAAGATCACGGTACATCTTTGTGCCACCTAGATGCACAGCAAATCGAGAGCAATGGAACTCCTAGAGGATCTCCTTTCTCAGATTGGTCAACAGGGGAACCACGACCCTACCCCTATACCGAAGACTACCATCTGTGTGGATGGCCCAGCCTTCGTCACCCGTACCGAGCTATGCCCAATCCTTGATGGACACTATCTCTGCGTCCTATCCTTGGGACTCAACCACTCTACTCAATAGGGATGGCGTAGCCACCAGACTCCTCAAAGTACTTTGAGCCCTATCACGGTACTGCAGCCTAAACTGTCCCACAGTCTCAAGCATCTGCCATTCCAAGGAAGCTACACTAGCCAATACTCCCTGTGAATTCTAACTAAGCGCATCAACCACTACATTTGCCTTACCAGGATGGTAATGCAAAGTGAAGTCATAATCCTCCACATACTCCATCCCTCCATTACAAGGTTCATGTCAGGTCCCAATCGTGAAGATATACCTCATACTCTCGTGTCCGAAATACTCTAAAATCGGCCACTATGTAATGCATAGTGGCGCCAAATCTTTAAGGCAAAGACTATGGTCGCTAACTCCGAATCATTTGTAGGGTAATTCTGCTCATGATTCTTTAGTTGTCTGGAACCATAAGCCACAACCCTCCCTTGACCGTATCGCAAACATCCTACTGGGTCTCTAAAGGCATCATAGTACATCAGGTACCTCTCGTCTCAAGCTTCGACCATTAGAATCGGCCGTAGTAAGCCTCCTTTTCAATTCCTGGAATGCCTTCTCACTCAGGTCGTTCCACTCGAATTTTGACCTCTTTCCTAGTAAACATAACTAGAGAGCTCCAAGGTGAAGTGCTCGGTCTAATAAATCCTTGTCCAACAACTTATGTATCTGGACCTTGAGTTCTTGTAACTCAACTAGTGTCATTCTATGAGGAGTCATAGAAATGGGCGACATACCAGGGTGTAACTCAATGACAAATTCCACATCCTTGTGCGGAGGTAATCCTGATAGCTCATCCGGAAAAATGTCCTCATACTCACAAACCACCCGAGGTAGACTTAAATCCTGTCTTGCCTCGTCCCTATGAAAAGTGGTAAGGGCTTAAGTACAACCCATCAATCGTTCACTCAATTTGGAGTCATGTGACGGCTGGGGTAAAGTATCATGCTTCACCCCTTAAAAGTCACGTGATACCGTCCAAGGTATAGGTAGTAATCCTCCTACTATCACAATCAATAACGACTCAGTGTGTCGTCAACCAATCCATGCCAAGAATGACATCAAAATCCGATATGTCCATCACCCGAATGTCCACCGTGAGCAGAATCCCTGAGATCTCTTACTCACAATCCTGATATATCTGATTAACACTCACCCTAGTTCCTAGGGGAGAATTCACATACACGCTTTTCCAAGGTTTAAACCTCTAAGCCCAAACTTTTCTCGACATTATGCAGTCAAACAGAATAAGATGCACCCGAATTTAAACAACACTCTTATCAAGAAGTGTGAGAGCCGAAACGTACCCTGTTTATCAGACTGATATGCAAGCTCAGTCTGCGGTACTACTACAAAGCCATGCCCCTGGGTCATTAAAGCACCAACCTGGAAGTCTTGGCCTCGACCCCGACCCATGCCTTGGCCCATATGGTCCATTTTCAAAATAGTAGGTGCTTGTGCAGCACCTTGGGACTGACATCGATTCCCTTGGCCCATGCTGGGGTAAGGAGGAAAGAACTGTATCCGCGCCTGTCCCACTAATGGATGGGATCATACTGCCCCAAACCCGGGATCCTTGCCTCCGAGGGCACCCCGCTCATATGTCCAGCCGATGGCAATGGTAGCATGTCATCCATCCCGGCCTGAAGAAATCTCGACTGGGCCTTTTGGCCCCGATAGCCACCTTACCCATCCCTTAAATCCTCGGGGAGTAGAAGTTTTCTGCTTCTTTCCCGAATTAGAAGAAGATTAATTCTCCTTCCTCTTAGCACTAGCACCCATATCCCGGATGCTCTGTGTGCCATCTACTTCTCTTCCAATGGCCAAGGTTGTCCTGACCATCGAGTCCCCTCCTTCCATGTATGTAGCGATTGACGTGCCCAAACCCCGAGGCCACTCATCCCTCCCCCCGCCCACCTGCACTAGTCCATGGAATGGTAGAAGCAATGACTCTGCGCCGTCAGGTACAATGGCGACTATAGTGCTCAGATCTTCCGACTAATCGAAACAATGACCCGCCTCCATCTGCCCCTTACCCTTTCAGGGCCTGAGATGGTGCTCAACCTCCGAGGTTACTTGACCCCTCGTTCCCAATTACAATAGCTTGTGCGTATGGTGGCAACAACAACACCTGCCCGCATAAGGGTAGTATCGCAGCTAGGTCAATGTTCTAAGGGTCCTGTTAAAGCCGATGGTCGTGGCTACTACTCCGCCCATCACCCCCAACATCATCCTCTTCCTTCTAGCCATCTACACGTTGTCGCCAGCAATGGTTATAAAATTTCATCTCGCCTAACTAGTAGTGCACATGCCAAATCTACTAATCCACTAGTAGATTCAACATCATGAACTACACCGCTCATCCCTTTCTTCCTTAGCAAGCATAAGGTCAAACATTCATTACACACGGCTCAAACTATCATGTTCATTTTTGTTTTTCGAACCCCTAAGGTTATGTTTTCAACCCTAATGTTCCATATACAACTACCATGATATTGCTATTCACACAAATCACCACACATATCACACAACATGTTAAACACAAAACACGCAACATACAACAATGCATGATCTAGACCCATGCCCATGAGCCCTCTGTACTTGTGTACCTAGACTATTGATACCTAGTTGAGACAAGCTAGTATCAGGACCATACTATGGATAATTAATATCCAATCTCCCTAGGTAATTGTTTACCTAAGCTCTGATACCAAGCTGTGACACCCTAAATCCGGTGGTCCCATTAACAACCCGTCAACTCATAGAATTCTTGTGAATTTCAGATGACCCGATACCACACTGTTGTGTTCCATTTATCAGGATCCATATTTTCAAAAAAAAAAATATCGAAAGGTGAGTTCCGCTGTATGTTATGTGTTTTGTGTTTAACATGCCGTGGTGATATGTGTGGTGATTTGTGAATAATATACATGGTAGATTGTATATGAAAACTAGCTAGAAAACATGACCTTAGGGTTCGAAAAACATGCGGAACATGAAAATTCAAAATTGAATTGAAATTGTATTAGTGGTTGGCGATTAGCACCACTAAGGAAAAAGGGATTAACGGGTTAGTTCATAATGACTAAGTCTATTAGTGGTTGGCATGTGCACTACTAGTTAGACTGAGATATAAATTTAATAAATTTGTCGCCATTTGACATGTGTGGATGATGAATGAGGACAGACATTGAGGTCAGTTCCATTAAAGCAATAGCCAACCACCATGTGTTTGACCCACAAGCCTCTATAGAGGCTATGGGTGCCAGAAGCACACCTGGGCGGAGGCGAGCACTGGTCGCTACCATCAGACCTGACTAGTGAACGGTGGGCCGTGGAGGATGAGTAACCCCAGAGGTTTCAAGCACATCATCCCTCCGACATACATGAGAGTGAGGGGACTCGATGGTCGGTGACAGCTTGCCATTGAGAGAGAAGTGGACACACCGAGCATTCTGTGGGACATGGGTGCTAAAGCAAGAGAAAGGAGAATCAATCTTGTTCTAGTTCTCCAGCAGTAAAGCGTAAGACTTCGTCCACATGGATATCAGGGACAGGGCCGTGACCACCAGGGCCAAGGCCAAGGTCAATCATGCAGGGATGGGAGACACTTGGGAGCTCCTAGCCAGTTAGGGCAAAGAGCATGTTTCTATTGCCACCAGCTTGGGCATTTTAAACGGGATTATCCATAGAGGCAGAGATCCCAAAGACATGGGACACCACAATCCCAATCATCTGAACTCGTGATCGACGTAAATTGCTCCTCCTTACCCCAAAGACGGGCCAAGGGGAACTGTGTTATCCCTGTTGTTGCACAAGCACTCACTAATCCGCAGATGAGTCACATGGGCCAGGGCTCACAGGCCGAGACTTCTAGCCAGATGGGGCAGATTATATGTTACCATTGTCTTCACTGACAAGAGACGGACTCCGTCCTCAAAAGGCGTGTGGATCTCAGATACCACGTGACTTGAGCTCCACCACCCAAAGGCATGTACGCGCGTACGCCTCACAAGAGTGTCAGTTAAATTTAGATGCATCATATTCATGCTTATTGTTGCATCTTAGTGTCGATGTTCGGGGCTCGGGAGGTGGAAACCCTGTAAAGGCTATGGTATGTAAATTCTTCCCTAGGAACTAGGGTGAGTGTTGGATTAGATATGTCGGATTGTGAGTAAGAGATCGTGGATTCTACTCACTGTGGACCTGAGGGTCATAGACATATCGGAGTTCGAAGGTCATCCTTGTGGATGGACCGCTGATGGCCTATAGAGTCGCCATTGATTGTGAGTAGATGTTACCACCGCACACGTGATCGATACTGTAAAGAGTGCTCTGGCGTGTACAATTATGGTTTGTCCCAGACCGTGTTCGATTCCAGATGGCACGAACAGTTGATGGGTTGGCTAGCAAGCCTTACCCTACAGGATGAGGGGAGACGAGATTTGAGTCTACCTCAGGTGGTTTGCGAGTACAAGGAAAGAGGTTAAGTTTGAGTGGAGTGACCTGTGTGGGAAGGCATTCCGTATTAATCAAGAGGAGGCGATCCGGCCTCCCATTCCGATAGTCCTGAAAGGGACAAAGGTACACAATGTGATGCCTCGAAGGACGGATTGGGATGCGCCCGCAAATTCCGAGGGTAGCTTATGGTTCCCGCTATGTTGAAGAATCATGAGCGCACTACCCCACACACCCACATGGAGTTGGCGGCCATAGTCTTCGCTTGAAGATTTGGCACCACTATCTACAATGAACAGTTTCAGATGTTTCGCACAAAAGTCCTAAGATATTTTACTCAAGTGGGACTTCAATATGAGGTTTTATATGTATAGACCTTTGGCTTCACAATGATTTGCTAGATGTGTAGGTGGAGAGAGTCTATCATTTGTTATTTGGTCAACTTAAATTAGTGAACATAATATTTTGTTATTTGGTCAACCAAAGAATGTAGTTCGCAAATAAATATGCCGATGTATTTGTAGATAAAATAGTCTATTAATGTGACATTTGAGATGCATATATAGTAAATGTATATAATCCATGTCTATGATGGACGAGACGTGAGTGCATCACATGTACCATTGAAGGGTGTTGTTTCATATCCAGTATCTTTATTCATGTCAAGAAGATCACATATGTAAAGTACAGTCTATAAATAAATTTTGACGAACCCTTTTAAAATATTTTTCTTCTTCTTCCGTTTTCTTCTTTAAATTGATTGTTATCCCACTGACTGACTACTAGAACTTATTGAACAACTAATGACTGTAGTGATATTTTAATTTGACCACTTAGCAATGGAAACTAGAATCAAGTACACAGTTTTCAGTAGAAATAATTAGGTGGTGTTTGCTTTTTTTGTTTTCGTTAGCTTTCGCAGATCTGAAGCCTGTTTTTTTTTTTTTTTACTTTTCATAACTTGTTGAAATTTAAAAAAAAAATTCTAAATAGAAAAAGTCAAAATAAAAATTCAGAAAAAGTCATCTTCTAAAACAAGAAACACCACCCTTACCCAACAAGGAGAGGAGATGAAGTGATTCACTACCCAATTGTAAAAAATAAACAACTTAATACTTTAATAATTATTAAGTAATTATTTATCATTGTTAAAAAAGTTTTATTCAAAGATTAAGTAAAATAAATGTCACCTTAATATTTAATACTATTACATTAATTATAATTGCTGAAAAAAAGTTATATTTAGCATTATGTAAAAAAAACAAGCGCCACCTTAGTCTAGTACAGGAATTCAAGATAATGGGTGGTGTATTTCTAATTGTCGGGAACCAAATATCTATTTGATTCATGAACTTTGCAATTTCTTTGCCAAAGAAGCTAAGGGTTTGCTTGGTTTCTATTTTTTAAAACCTGTTTTTTGTTCAAAACAAGGAAAACAAGAAAAACAGAACAAAGCGCTGGAAGACTAATTCAAAGTTGAAGACCTGATTCAAAGTTTGTCTCTCAATAGTTCCTAATAGTTGTGAAAGTTTTTATTTATTTTTAATTGTGAGAGAGTCCACGGTTGTTTGAGAGTTTTTATCTACGTGATAAATGTGAGAATTAGTTGTGAATGAGACAAATTAGTGGGTCAAAGTTAGTTTGTTTGTTTTAATTTTGATTTATCTATTGTAAGCCTATTTATAGGCATTTTTAAATGTTTGAAAGATAAAAAAGAGAGTCGCATGTTGTTTTTCACTTCTATTTTATTTCTCTCATCCTAAAATTCCAACATGGTATCAGAGCCATAGGTCTTGAGGGTCTGTGATGGCATGAAAGATTTTGAAGTTGTGGATGGAGTTTTGGAGAGGCTTCACCGTGAAAAGCGTCTCCAACATCCAAAGCTTTGGCAAATCAAGAAGGATTATGATGCGGGAAGCAATTGAATGGGTGGTTGATGTAGCATATTTAGCCAAAGAGTCAAAGGGAAAAGGAAAGATTCCTCAAAGGTGATCATTGCAAAACTTAGACATTAAGAGAAAGATTGTTGGCACAAGGGAAAGCCTCACGTTTCAAATGCAGAAGATTTTGATCATCTACAAAAGATTGTAGAATGAAAATGGAATAAGCAAATGTGGTAAAGAGGCTGAAGAAACTCTTTGAATTAATCGTGAGAAGTGCAATTGCAAAGAATTTTTAGAGAGAAGTGCTCTAATAACATGAGTTACTTGCAGAGAGTGCATCACAAAAGATGATGAAACGTATCATGAGGCAGGAAGAGAAGTGCTTCACAAATTTGAAAATATAGAGAGAAGTGTCTTATGAAAATAAAATAAAATAATATATATATATATATATATATATATATATATATATATATATATATATATATATATATATATTCTCAGAACTTTGAATCAAGGGAGAGTGTTGAAGACCGATTCAAAGTTGAAGACTGATTCAAAATTTGTCTCTCAATAGTTCCTATTAGTTAGGAAAGTTTTTATTTTTATTTAATTGTGAGAGAGTCCACGGTTGTTTGAGAGTTTTTATCTATGTGATAAATGTGGAGAATTAGTTGTGAATGGGATAAATTAGTGGGTCAAAGTTAGTTTGTTTATTTTAATTTGATTTATCTATTGTAAGTCTCATTATAGACATTTTTAAATGTTTGAAAGATAAAAGACACATTGTTTTTCACTTCTATTTTATTTCCTCTCATCCTAAAATTCCCAACACAAAGAAAACAGATAACAGGTTTGGTGCCCAGCTTTTAACTATTTGGAACAACATAGAAACACTAAATCAAGAGAACAAGAAAAATTTTAAGATAACACAAAAATGGTGTTCTCTATGTTCTCAAAAACTATTCTTTACATTATTATTCCCGGTTCATGCAGCTCCAGGGATTTGGCCGAAGACTGTCCTTTACATTAATGCATACTCCACTGCAGAACGAGAAGCTTTTATTTCCATTATATTACTTAAAATAGTAATTATCATGGTAGAAAATAGGTGCTTGCTTGTGAACATTTGTTGTACCAATTAACCATGAAAGACTATCATTATTTACAAATATTAATAATAATAAAGCGGTGAAGGTTCTTACTTAAAGCTTGCATATGACCTTTTTTTTTTCCATTTTTCTCAAATTTATCATTGCATATACGCATCTTGCCCTTGGAAGGTTAATAAATGTTTGGCCAGCTTCTTTCATTTTATGTGTTTATTCCCTAGTGAGTGATGGTTCAAAAACTCTGTTCCATCCTGTTCTTGGAGCCTCAATTTTTATATGAATATCCTGTCCATCCAAGAATTCAAGAAACTAGCTTTTCTAATATTGATTCTAACTCTTGCCTATTTATTTATTGCCTACCTTCCTTGATTGTTTAAGGCATTCTTTAGTTGTACTAATTGATGTTCCTTTTTGACAACTACTTAAGCAGTTATTCTTGATTTATTTGCTTGAAAAGATTGTCTTTTAACAACTTGTGAGAACATTAGATTACAAAATCAAGTCTATTTCCTAAAGAAATTATTAATAATTATAAGTCATTAGTTTGTAAACTACTAGTGGTAAAGGGTTGGGATGATAGGATTATGGAAGGTTCCAGGTTCTAGTCCCAATGGGGACAAAAACGAAAAAAGAGAAAAAAAGAATATAGTCGCTGCCTCCGGGATAGACCCTAATCTCTAAACCCTCCAAAGATTCCCGAGTGGTCCCCGCTTAGTGAAGTCTCTAATCGTACAATCCCCTAGGGAATGTCCAATGGAACCCCAACTTTAAGGAAGAAAGTAAACACCTGCATTAATATAATACCTCAATATATATATAAAAGATCCACAACCGCTCAAATCCACAACCGACCCATCTTACTGTAGGTCATAACTACAAACACATATGTTAAAGACTCATGAGTCAATACAAGATCAAAGCATCTAGATGTTTCATAACAAAAAGAATACACATGTCCAAGAATAAATATAGATAAGATAGAATACCAACTCTTCCTGTAATTACAGATTTAGAGCTCTTACTGTAGAAGCCTCATGATCCATCAATCAGATAACTGATTTAAAGTCACAAACAGAGTACAAACTCAATTATGGTATAATTAGTATGGAAAATAATTGTTTTCTTATTTTCTAAATTCCCTTTCTCTCAAGACCTCACGTCCACTTTTTGTGGTTCCCGCTTGGAATCATTTCACAAACCCAAACTTATACCCAAGTCAACAATATGAAATTCATGCTCAAAATTTAACCGACATCATTATCAAGAACCTTATAACCTGGAATTTATTCACAACATAAAAATTGAGCATAAAAATATATATAACCATCATGTCAGAAAATAATCATGAGTACCAGTTAACCAAATATTGAAATGGTTATACCTTACCGTAAAACCCAACAATGTACCGCAATTATATACCCATAGTAAAACCGTCGTAAACCCAACCTCACGGCAATCGGTGGCAATTAATAAACCTTCTGCAAACCCAACTACTACCGTGGAAATATATGTAATCGTTTTGATGGAACCAACCTCACGACACCGTGGAAACTAATAAACCTTCGGGTAATCCCGACATCACGGCCGTGGAAATAATATATAACCGTTGGATGGTACCAACCTCACGACACCGTGGCAACTAATAAACCTTCGGGTAATCCCGACATCATGGTCGTGGAAATAATATGTAACCATTGGATGGAACCAACCTCACGACACCGTGGCAAACCCAGTGCACTGTAATATAGGTACTAAATCGAACCTCTAGTACTATATGGTACATCAACTCATAACAACCAACACCGTATCCTTACTCACATATACCTTTCCAACGATTAATCAGATATAACCATTTCAATAAAATCTCAAAATCCATTTTTAAATCAATAAATTTTCAAATGGTCAAAACTCAATCCATGGTACCAAAATGTTTAAATACCAATAAATTTATCCATGAACTCAAGAAAATTTCCTAACATTTAAAATGTTGGACAAAATCCACACATTAAATGATAACTTGCTTATATAAAAATGTATAATTATATTTATGCATAACCAACCTGCTCGATCAACAAGTTATATATATAATAATTAGCCACAATTATATACATAATAATACCCCTAAAGCATTTAAACATGTAAACCACTCAATGTATTCACGGATGCCTCGCTCTCGCTCCCTTTGTAGGATCGTCTCTAGGCTCAATGTGAGTGCCTGTAATAATATAAAAATACCATTTAGGCTTCAATAACTTAACCAGAGACATTGGGATGCCCCAAATGTCTTAGAATAATTTTTAGAACTATGATCTAAATTGGACCCCGACAGTCCACCATACGTTGTCCCTATAGACCCAAGACTAAAATTGGGGCTTTTCACCTACTAATTTTTCGAAATTGAACCTTCTAATAACTCATAAAATGTCCAATTTCACTAATCCAACTTCAATTTTGCCTAATTTGACCACTACGCCCACTTCGTCCAAACCTTTTCAATTACCCGAAATGACCCAAAATGGAAAAACTAACCAAACGACGTCCAAATTTACAAACTTTATATCAAACAAGCCCAAGAGACCAGAACACACAGTTATTCTACCTTTGTCCAAAGGTTGCCGTGGTGGCTAAAACTCGATCCAACAATGACCAAACGAGCCGTAGTATCTTTCTAAACGCGAGAGGAATTCGAAAGGACTCACGAATGAGTTCAGAGGGTCCAAAATGGGGGAGGGAGGCGGGTAGGCCTAGAATGGCCTAAACATCAAAATCCGGTGACTCCACCGTATGCCGCCGCCACTGGCCCGATCCAAGGCCTATCCGGCGGTGGTTAGCCGTGAAATCCTGGCCGCCGCAAGGCTCGGCCCGTGGCGGCGTCCTCCGGCCGGCGCCCTCAGAGCAAGGGGTGGGCCAATCAGCCTCCACGCCAAACCCGGCTTGGCCTAAAAAGCGATTCAAACGACCCAGCCGGTCCACAGTTTTGGAGAATTTCTAGGGTTTTGGAGCCGAAAATGAGTGTTTTGGGGCTAGGTTCTATTTAGCACGCAAACTATGTTTATATAGGCCTAGTGGTCGCCGTAAAATCGAAGACTTTGGACACTAATAAATGCTATTGTTTGAACTCCTGTGTAATATAACTTTTATTCAGAGCTCTGGATTTTGACGTTCAACCCGTCTATGAACTCATATCGACGAGGCCTACGAAATGGTGTCTTAGTCAACCCAAAATTATCCATCCTTGAAAAAGTCAACTTAGCCCACATACTAATTGTTGGTCAAACTTGGTCAAACGTTTTAAAAACTTGTATTATTTGGTACGGGTCGTTACAACCTACCCGTTTTAAAGAAAAATTTCATTCCACGAAATCTCGTATCTCGTGTCATGGAAGAGACACGAGGGTACCGGCCCAGATTCGTCCTCCCGCTCCCAAGTCGCTCCTCGACTAGGGTGGTTTCTCCAAAGGACCTCTCACTAAGGATATTGTCTTGTTGGGCGGCCCTCTCTTCTCTACCCACCGTGACCTGGTCGGCTCCCTCATAGGATAAGTCATCCCTCAGCTCAATCTCTGGTGTCTCCAACACATGTGAGGGATCTGAGATATACTTGCGTAGCATGGAGATGTGGAAAACATTATGGACTCGAGAAAGCTCCTCCGGCAAGTCTAATCTATAAGCCACTGGACCTATCCTCTCAACAATCTCAAAAGGTCCAATGTAGCGAGGACTTAGCTTCCCTCGCTTCCCGAAGTGTACCACGCCCTTCCAAGGAGAGAGCTTCAAGAATACTCCATCTTCAACCTCAAACCCAAGATCCTTTCTACGCTTGTCCGCATAGCTCTTTTGCCTATCCTGAGCTGATTTCAACCGGGCACGTATAACATTAACCTTAACCACCTGGTCAGTTTCAGGCCAACTGTGACCTAGTAATTTCCTTTCGCTCAATCTCATTCCAACATGTTGGAGGCGGCATTATTTCCCATACAATGCCCTCTTCATAAGGTGACATCTCACGTTTGAGTGATAGCCGTGTTATAAGTGAACTCGCTCAAAGGTAGATATTCATTCCAATGTCCTTTGAATTGTAGCACGATGACCTCAACATATCCCTCTAAGGTCCGAATAGTCCTCTATCAGCTCCATCTATTCGAGGTGAAAAGCGTACCAAATCTCAACTTGACACCTAGTTCCTTCATCAATCTCTTCCAAAACCTCGAAGTGAATCGTGGATCTCTATCAGAGATAATCGACACTGGCACCCCATGCAAACTCACAATATGATTCATAAAGAGTTCTGCTAGCTTCTGAGGAGAAAACTTCTCACGAATAGGTATGAAATGCGCAGACTTGGTGAGTCGATCAACTACTACCCAAATGTCGTCATGTCTCTGAACTGTGGGAGGGAGTTTGAATACAAAATCCATTGTAACTCCCATTTCCATTATGGGATGGGTAATGGCCAGCGTGGTTCAAGGTTTTCGCCTCTACCCTTCACTTGTTGACGGGATGAAGCACTCGATACATACTCTGAACTTCTCATTTCATCCTTGACCACCAATAATATTCCTTCGTACGGTACATCTTGGGTACTACCGGGTGTATAGCATAAGCGTAACTAGGCTTCCTCCAATATTTACCTTTAACCTTCATTGTCGAACACAGTTTCAGAACCAATCACCAAGGTCTGGCTATCTCTAATAGCAAATCCGATTGTTCTTCCGAATTTTCTTCATGCTCATCAAATAGGATCTTCTAGTTGTGCCCGAGAATACAATCTACAAGTACGGCCGTAGTTGGAAACCGGCAAAAGTGCCCCCAAGGCATGCATCCTCAACTCAACACCCAACTCGCAACTCTCGACCATCAATGGAAGTTGTACCGGGTCTCGCATATAAGCCAAAGAGCTCAGACTTCCGCTTCAAGGCATCTCGCCACTACATTTGCCTTACTGGATGGTAGTCGATAATGCAATCATAACTTGGCAATTCCATCCATCTCCTTTGCCTTAAGTTTAACTCCGGTAAACAAATATTTAAGGCTCTTATGGTCTAGAACATCCGACAAATCGCTCCGTACAAGTAATGCCTAAGTCTTCAATGCAAAATGGCTCGCAGTTAGTTCCAAGTCATGAGTAGGATAATTCAAATTTCGTGGTTTCTTTCAACTGGCCCTGAAGCATACGCCATTACTTTATGTCGTGATCAACATGCAACCTAAACCTGGTGTGAAGCATCGTCGTAAACCTCGAACCCCCCGTCATTCTCCGCGTTGTCAAACAGAGCCGACGCCAACTTTCCTTCGCTGTTTGAAGCTTCCTCACACCTGTCAGTCCACTCAAACTTAACTCCTTTCCTAGTCAAACAATGAAGTGGTCCTGCTATCTTTGAGAACCCTTCTATGAATCTCTACAGATTACCCCCGCTAATCCTAGGAAACTCAAAGACTTCTGTCACCGTAGTTGGTTGCTCCCAATTTGCCACTGCTTCTACTTTATGAGGATCCACATAAATGCCATCAGCAGAAACCACATGTCCGAGAAATCCCACTCGACTCAACCAAAATTCACATTTGCTGAACTTGGCATACAACTGGTACTGCCTTAAAGTCTGCAACACCAAACCCAAATGTCTCTCATGCTCCAACTCGCTTCTCGAGTGGCACAAGAGCACTGTCAATGAAGACAATGACAAACCACCTATGCATGGACGGAAGACCCGTTCATCAAATCCATGAAAGCTAAGCCAGTATTGTGAGTCCGAAGAGACATCACTAGAAACTCATAATGCCCATATCTCTCGGCCTTGAATGCCGTCTGGGAATGTCCACTTCTAATCCTTAATCACGGTACTCACCTCAAGTCAATCTTGGAGAACACTCTTGCACCCTGGAGCTGATCAAATAAATCATCAATCCGAGGCAAAGGATATTTGTTACGAATGGTGACTTTATTCAACTGCCTGTAGTCTATACACAACCTCCAAGTATCATCCTTCTTCTTCACAAATAACACCTACAGCCTCCCTAAGGTGAAATACTGGGCCTAATAAACCCCCTATCCACCAGCTCTTGTAGTTGAGTCTTCAACTCTTTCAACTCACCAAGTGCATTCTATAGGTAAAGAATAGGAGTTGTACCAGGGACTAAATCAATGGGAAAATCTATTTCTCGTTTTGGAGGAAAACCTGGAAGATCGTCAGGAAACACATCCAGAAAGTCCCTCACTACTGGTACAACCTCCAATCTCACTTTGCTACTACGAGTGTCAACTACATGAGCTAGATACCCCTTACAACCTTTTTGTAGTAACACTGTGCGTAAATGGCGTAAATCAAAACCGGCAGCTCGCTCCGCTCTCCATAGAAGACTACTACTGGTAGTCCCGGTCGTCTAAATATCACCTCCTTGTGGAAACAATCCATTGAAGCATAGTTTAAAGCAAGCCAATCCATCCCAAGAATCACATCCAACCCCTTGAGATCTATTAATATCAAATCTGCTTCCATAACTTGGCCCTCAATAGAAAACAAGCCACCCTTAAGTGATCCGACTAGGGCCAGAGACCTCCCGTGGGCGTGGCACCCCAAACCACATCCCAAAGGAATTGAGTCATCCCGACTTCAGGCAACATACTCACGAAATAAAAGAGTGTGTAGCCCCCGGGTCAATGAGTACATCGCAGATCAAGCCACCAAAATAGATATTGCACCAACGTCTGGTGGCCTGTGTTCTCCGTATTCATAGTATAAATCTCGCCCTCTAGCGTGTGGTCGTCCTTCGCCCCCCCGCCCTCAGTCAGCAGTGTGATCGCCGCCCTGTGCCAAAGGAACCACCCGAGGTCCGCCCCGCCAGGTATCCAAATTCTCCATTCCAACTAGCCCGCCGGAATGAGTACCGAGCCCGGTGACTCTAGTCCGGCCGATTCTCGATAGCGCCCTCTGAAATGTCCCGTCGCCGCACCGGAGCATACATTTATCCCACCGGCATGGTCCATCATGAATCTTGCCGCAACGCCATGTCGAACGGAAACCGCCTCGATCTGCAGATCTCTAAAAATGGCTACTACCCTACCACCGATTGAAATCCAAGACTCGTATGTCCACCCTCAAACCTACTACCATCGCCACCACGCCTATCCCCACCGGATCCCTCTCGTCGCCTCGAAGATCTAGAGTTGAAACTACCTCTTAGATGATCTCTAACCGTCCCTCGAAGACAATCCACTGTATGATCGACGCTTTAGTCCGCGATCAGAACCGTCCCACCTCTAGAGCGCTCTCATCGACCAATAATGCGGATGATCTGAACCTCGAGATGCCCAAAGCCATCACCACCCAATCCATCGAGAAACCTCTCCCTTCTTGGCCGACCTAATCCGCAACCAAATTGGGACAAACTGAGGTTTCTTAAACCTACGTCAGATCGTAAACTCGTCATGCTACCTTGAGTGAAAGGCCTAAACTCTAGCCCTTAGGTCTCAACAAAGGTCAGCAAAACCTGTGAAAAGGCTCGAATCAGGCCCAAGTGTGACGCTTCCTAGTCCCCCATACGCCCACCACTTCCTTGCACTACCCCCAGCGTAAAACCGCCCCATCCTCGACTCTATCCTCATCCGACACCGTGATACCTTCGTCCAAATTCTCCGCGGTCATCTAGCCGTGGATAAAGCCACCTCATGGGATTCGTGGACAATAAAACCCACCGCCCAAGCCCACGAGCCCGATCAACAACACCAAGAAACCCACCTCCGGAAAGTGATCGAGCCAGGCGCTCGACAAGATTCTCCTCATAAGTAGGTGCATCTGAACTTTCCACCGAAGCCTGCTAGGGCCTACGTCTACCTCTAGGCGCCATCAGGAAGAATAACTGTTTTCAAGAATAAATGAAACAGAATTAATTTCAAGGATTAGGTGAGGAAGGTATACAAAACACTGGATGAGTTGCACAGCAATGTACAACCCCAAGGAGTTTAGAAACCTAGAGCTCTGATACCAAGCTGATAGGACCCGACCCTAAACCTCCCAAGACTCCGGTGTCCCGCTGGCTGAAGTTCCCACTGTACAATCCCTAGGGAATGTCCAATGGAACCCTAACTTTAAGGAAGAAAGTAAACACATGCATTAATACAATACCTCAATATATATATAAAATATCCATAACCGCTCAAATCCATAACCGACCCATCTTACTGTAGGTCATAACCACAAAGACACATGATAATGACTCATATGAGTTCAATACTAAGATCAAAGCATTCTAAGAGTGTTTGCGAATTTAGGGGTACAATAAAAATACATAAGTCCAATAAAATAAAGGCAGATAGATAAGATAGAATACCGCAAATCGCCGTTAACTTAGTGACGTAGAAGTTAGCGAGGTAGGTCTTTACTGCATCGTTCGACCTAGAGAACGGATTTAAACAATAAACGTGGAGATAATAAATCTCAAAGTGAGTGGCATAAATTTATAAGGAAAATAATGTTTTTATTTTCGAAAATTCCTTCTCTCAAGACCTCATGTCCACTCTTTTGTAAGGTTCCCCGTTTGGAATCATTTCACAAAACCCAAACTTATACCCAAGTCAACAATATGAAATTCATGCTCAAAAATTTAACCGACATCATTATCAAGAACCTTATAACCTGAATTTATTCACAACATAAAAATTGAGCATAAAAATATATATAACCATCATGTCGTAAAAATAATCATGAAAATACAATAACCGTAAATATTGAAATGGTTATACCTTACTCAGAAACCAACAATGTACCGTGACCATATACCCATAGTAAAACCCGTCGTAAACCTAACTCGACACCGCGGGTAACCAATAAACCTTCGAGGTAAACCCACATCACGCCGTGGTAATATATATAACCGTTGGATGGAACCAACCTCACGACACCGTGGCAACTAATAAACCTTCTGGTAATCCCGACATCACGGCCGTGGAAACAATATATAACCGTTGGATGGTACCAACCTCACGACACCGTGGCAACTAATAAACCTTCGGGTAATCCCGACATCACGGCCGTGGAAATAATATGTAACCGTTGGATGGAACCAACCACGACACTACATGGCAAACCCAATCGTAATATAGGTAATCGAATCGAACCTCCGTACTATATGGTACATCAACTCATAACAACCAACACTGTGATCCTTACTACATATACCTTCCAACGACACCAGATTATAACCATTTCACAAAAATCCATTTCTTAAATCAATAAATTTTCAAATGGTTTGTCCTCAATCCATGTACCAAAAATGTTTAAATACCACAAATTTATCCATGAACTCGCAAAATTTCCTAACATTTAAAATGTTGACAAATCCACATTAAATGATAACTTGTTTATATAAAAACAAGTATAATTATATTTATGCATAACCACAACCGCTCGATCAAATAAGTTATATATATAATAATTAGCCACAATTATATATCATAATAATATCTCTAAAGTATTTAAACATGTAAACCACTCACGTACCACGATGCTCGCCCGCTCCCGTAGGATCGTCTCTAGCTCAATGTGAGTGCCCACAATATAAAAATACCATTTAGGCTTCAATAATCTTAACTGCAGACACTGGGATGCCCCAAATGTCTTAGAATAATTTTTAGAACTATGAAACTATCTAAATTGGACCCCGATAGGTCCAATTATACAAAGGTGCCCTGCATGCACTCGATACTCCAAAATTAGCTTTTTCACCCTGGAGGCTAATTTTTCGAAATTGAACTCCAATAATTCATAAATGTCCAATTTCACTAATCCAATCAATGTTGCCGACTTGACCAATTGGTGTCCAATGTTGGTCCAAACCTTTCTAGAATTACCCGAAATGACCCAAAAATGAAACTAACCAAACGACGTCCAAAAAATTTACAAACTTATATCAACGGAAGCCCAAGAGACCAGAATCACGCACTTACCTTGGTCCAAAGGTTGCCGTGGTGGTCGGAAAACTCAATCCAACAATACAACGAGCCAGCTGTGATCTTCTAAACTGAGGAATCGCGAACGGACCACGGAATGAGTCTCAGAGGGTCCAAAAATGGGGT
The DNA here is from genome assembly GCA_016808115.1 of Tetrastigma voinierianum. Classification (NCBI taxonomy): domain Eukaryota; kingdom Viridiplantae; phylum Streptophyta; class Magnoliopsida; order Vitales; family Vitaceae; genus Tetrastigma; species Tetrastigma voinierianum. The sequence goes on from JAEQBH010003627.1 coordinate 177,783, forward strand.
GGTGGATAGTGCGGGTCGGCCCGAATGCCGGAAAACACCAAAATCTGGCGACTCCACCCGTGGCGGCCGCCACGAAGTTCGCTACCGACTGGGCGTCCACTTGGTCACGTGGAAATTGGGCAGCAAGGTCGCCCGTGGTGGCGCTCCTCCCCCGGCTGACGCTGTAGCAAGGGGGTGGGCCTGGGGCCTCCCATGGCTAAAACCCGTTTTGGCCTGAAAAGTAGCTCAAACCACTCCAAGTCGGTCCATAGGTTTTGGAGAATTTTCTAGGGTTTTCTTGAGCTTCGAAATGAGTGTTTTGGAGCTAGTTCTATTTGGCACTGCAGAAAACTATGTTTATATAGGCCTAGGTCGCTTCGTAAAACTAAAGATAGCTTTGGACACTGATAAAATGCTGTTGTTTGAACTCCCTAGGGCCATAACTTTTTATCCGTAAGTCGGATTTTGATGTTAAACCAGTCTATGAACTCGTAACGATGAGGCCTACGAAATGGTGTCTTAGTCAACCCAAAATTATCCATC